>ONZH01009295.1:0-97521 GCA_900303285.1 Rhinella marina | reverse complement strand
GGTTTTCTAAGAGATGCCATCTTGGAGTATCTCAATGAAAATAAGCAAATAACTCCATATCAGCATGGCTTCATGAGGGATTGGTCGTGTCAAGCCAATTTAATCAGTTTCTATGAGGAGGTAAGTTCTAGACTTGACCGCGGGGAATCAATGGATGTCGTATATCTGGACTTCTCCAAAGCATTTGACACTGTACCACATAAAAGGTTAGTATATAAAATGAGAATGCTTGGCCTTGGAGAAAATGTCTGTATGTGGGTAAGTAAATGGCTCAGTGATAGAAAACAGAGGGTGGTTATTAATGGTACATACTCAGATTGGGTCACTGTAACTAGTGGGGGTCAGTATTGGGCCCTATTCTCTTCAATATATTTATTAATGATCTTGTAGAAGGCTTGCACAGTAAAATATCAATTTTTGTAGATGACACTAAACTGTGTAAAGTAATTAACATAGAAGAGGACAGTACACTGCTACAGATGGATCTGGATAGACTGGAGGCTTGGGCAGAGAAGTGGCAGATGAGGTTTAACACTGACAAATGTAAGGTTATGCATATGGGAAGGAATAATGCAAGTCACCAGTACATACTAAATGGTAAAACATTGGGTAACTCTGACATGGAAAAGGACCTAGGAATTTAAACTAAGCTGCAGAAACCAGTGTCAGACAGCTGCTGCCAAGGCCAATAAGATAATGGGTGGCATCAAAAGGGGCATAGATGCCCGTGATGAGAACATAGTCCTGCCACTTTACAAATCACTAGTCAGACCACACATGGAGTACTGTGTACAGTTCTGGGCCCCTGTGAACAAGGCAGACATAGCAGAGCTGGAGAGGGTTCAGAGGAGGGCAACTAAAGTAATAACTGGAATGGGTGGACTACAGTACCCAGAAAGATTATCAAAATTAGGGTTATTCACTTTAGAAAAAAGACGACTGAGGGGAGATCTAATAACTATGTATAAATATATCAGGGGTCAGTACAGAGATCTCTCCCATGATCTCTTTATCCCAAGGACAGTGACCATGACGAGGGGACATCCTCTGCGCCTAGAGGAAAGAAGGTTTGTTCACAAAAATAGAAAAGAGGATTCTTTACGGTAAGAGCAGTGAGACTATGGAACTCTCTGCCCGAGGAGGTGGTGATGGTAAGTTCAGTAAAAGAGTTCAAGAGGGACCTGGATGTATTTCTGGAGGGTAATAATATTACAGGTTATAGTTACTAGATATGGGTTGTTGTTGATCCAGGGAGTAATTCTGATTGCCTGATTGGAGTCGGGAAGGAATTTTTCCCCTAAAGTGAGGAAAATTGGCTTCTACCGCACATGGGTTTTTTGCCTTCCTCTGGATCAACTTGTAGGAAAACAGGTCGAACTGGATGGACAGATGTCTTTTTTTAGGCCTTATAAACTATGTTACTATGTTACTATGTGTGTGTTTATAAGGTGTCATGTGTATAGTGCGATGTATGTGTATATAGGGTGTCATCTATATAGTGTGGTGTATGCACATAGAAGTATTAGTACTGGGGCTATGGGGAACATGATTACTAGTATGGGCACAATGTGGGCATTATTCTTAATTGGAGGCACTGTTAACACTATACACTATGGGAGATAATGACACTATTAGTATCAGGGGCACTATTTGATGGGTACAGATATTTTTTTATGGCACTCTGTGCCAATAACGACGATGGGGCACTATCTGTGTGGTACTAGTATTTTCAGGGGGTCTGTTTCAGTAGTATAGTATTGGGGAGCACAGTGGGCACAGTATTGGGGATGGCAGGATGGGGTGTTAAGAAGATTTGAGGAGGATGATAGAAAAGTAGGAAACTAAGATGTCTGTTAAACTCTGCAGAAACAAGACGCGGCTGAAAGAAATCATCATTGCGTTCTGGTCTGAAAAGAGAAGATGAGGAAAAAGAACATCTACATCAGAGGACATGTCACTGGATGTTAGAGGTATGTGGGGCTCTATTACCCTATATGTTCTGTAGCTCTGTATGTAATGTTTTCCAACTATTTCTTTAAAGGGGATGTTTTGATCCACGTGACGGGGAGATGCAGTAGCGGCCGTGCGGGGATCAGGAGTGACATGGGTGGGCGGTGTGTAAAATGCATTTGAGGGGCCTAGGCATTGGAGGTCATGTTTTAGATGTTGGATAATTTGAAGGACGGGGTTAGGTTGAGAATTTGGAATGGGGGGGTTGCCGCTTCCATTTTTGCCTCAGGCAGCAGAAAGGCTAGGTGCACCCCTACCCCTTGCCACAAAGCACTGAGGGAAGGGGGTTGAGGCCCAAGCTGAACTCTTGCACCAGGGCCCATAAGCATTTAGCTACACCCCTGCTCATCTGCTTAATACCCGGATGCAGCTGACAGCTCGAATCTCTGATCTGCTGGAGTCACCTCTGTATGTGTCCCCGGCGATCAATAACAGGTTTGTTCAACTATATATTATCCACCAGAGTTACCTATCACCAGCCAGACTACATAGGATGGTTCGACTGTCTCATACCAGGTGTCATCGCTGTGCCTGAGATGGTGCGTACTTCTGGCACTTGATATGGGCCTGTCCTAATATTAGAACATTCTAGGCAGAGCTTACTCAATCCCTTGCTGATTTGATTAATCTCCCACTCAATGCCCATCCTAAAATAAGTCTTTTTGGTATAATAGATGACACCATATACTCCCACTACATTCGAATATTTTTACGGGAGTCACTATTTTTGGCACGTAAAGCAATCTGTCACGTTTCAGGGAATAGTGCAGTCCTGAGCTCAAACCCACTCCACTGTCCCACTGTACACTGACTGTGTACAACTAGACGGCAGTCCCTAGCTTACATAAGTGCTGGGGCTACAGGGAGGGGAACAACAGGAGAAAACAATAGACAAAGACAGAACACATGGACAAGAGAATATTACCAAGCCGAGGTCAAAACCAGAAGGTCACGTCAATACCAAGGCATAACACTGGAGCAGAGTCAAAATACGAGCCGAGGTCAGAAGCCGAGACGTAATGTCAGTACCAGGCGAAGGAGACAATAATTTGACTCACATGCAAGGCAGCTGCGTAGCAACTGCCTTAAACAGTTAGTGAACAAGAAAGGATGAGACAGTAACATCATTTCCCTCTTCAAAGAGGGCTGCAGAGCTCTTAATCCTGGATTTACCTGGATTGGTTACATAAAAGGCTCTTATCCGTCTATCAGCATGGATGTTCATGGCCAGTTCCAATGAAGGTGACGCAGGCTTATAAAGGGATACAATCACCCTTTTTAACTAGATGAGATGCTGGTTTATTCCAAAACACTCTTCTAACTGGGTATCTATAGAATCTGCTATTTTGGATATGGCTGATATTACAAACTTTTTGAAAATACCTACTTTAGGTTTTGCTAAGCGATTTGGAAGTTCACTTCCTATCAAGGCTAGCCTTACTTCCTGGTCAACTATGGTCCATTCTAAACATTTGATTCCTTGGTTACCCTCTCAGCTACATATTTTAGAATATTTCATTCCAGATATTTCATTTAGGCACTGGATTCAGAAGGGAATAATATCAGTTGGCCAAATATGGGAAAATGACAAACTATCCCAATTCTCTACAATAGTTCATAAGTTTCAATTATCTAACAAAGATTTCTTTAAATATCTTAGAGTAAGATCCTTTTTGGATTCCCTGCCTATAAGGCTACTTTCACACTAGCGTTTTAAAATTCCGGTATTGAGTTCCGTCATAGGGGCTCAATACCGGAATAAAACGCTTCAGTTTTGTCCCCATTCATTGTCAATGGGGACAAAACTGAACTGAAGACAACGGAATGCTCCTGAAAGCATTCCGTTCCGTCTTCAGACCGGAGAACAAACCGTAGCATGCTGCGGTTTGCTCTCCGGTCCAGGCATCCGCACCAAGACGGATCCGGAATGACCCCCAATGCAAGTCAATGGGGGTGGATCCGTCTGGTGTGACCATAATGGTAACCGGATCCGCCCTCCATTGACTTTCAATGGAGTTCATTACGGATCCGGCTACACATAGACACATACAGACACAGACATACACATAAACATACACACACATATAGACATACAAATACACATACATACTTACATGCTCCCCGGCAGGTCTTCGGACCGTCGGAGGGACAGGACGGCGCGCACAGGTGACGATTCCACCAGGCGCCCAGCAGAGGGCGCTGTGGGGAATCGTGACCTGTGTGAGCCGTCCTGTCCCTCTGACGCTCCGAAGACCTGCCGGGGAGCATGTAAGTATGTATGTGTGTTTGTTTGTCTATATGTGTGTGTATGTTTATGTGTATGTATGTACTGTGTGACGTGTGGGGCCGGAGCGCGGTTCCGGCTCCACACATGTCACTGCGGCAGGCCTGATCCGGCAGCACCCTTCACCTGCCGGATCAGGCCTGCCGCCAGTGTGAAAGTAGCCTAAGCCAAATCCTGACTGAAACCTCCTTTGCAAAATATTTCTTTAGCAATATGGGTAGGTCCAAGGGTTTATCTACCATGTACAAACTCCTTCTAGATGTGTATTTCTCTGATAACATATCTGGTATTGATAAGTGGATTGTCAATCTATCCATAAAACAATATTAGAGCAGTCTATGGAGTTGCCCAAGACTGAACATGCAAAAGTAAATCAGAAATACCCCAAATTAAACCTACCATAGTTATAGGAGGAATAATAGGAGACGATACAGTCATCTCCATATGTTTAGAAAACTATGATAAAGTGTTATCATTTAGGTTTTTGGAACTGGCCAGAAGGTTGTGAAACCTAGAGAAAAAAAAGCTTCATCTAGGTTGTCAGGAATTAAACGCGTTGTCCTGCCATATATCGTATATTGTTGACCTATCATCAGGGTAGGTCATCAATATCTGATCGACGGGTATCCAACACCCGGCATCCCAGGCGCTGCTTCCTCTTCATCAGGGCTGTGGAGTTGGTAAGCCAAAGCCCCGACTCCAACTCCTCAATTTCCCCTAACTCCGACTCTGACTCCCGACTCCCAATCCGACTCCGACTCCCTCATACATGGTGCACGTTTAAGTGATAACTTTAAACAAACTTTGCATAAATCAATAGTACAGATATGTCATGACAAAAAAATAGTTTGTAATATATGTTTTACTAGATATCTTTACCTTGAACTTTCAGTATCAGGCTTTTCTCTGGGTACAACTCACTAAGGGCCTGATGTATGAAAACTGTCTAGGTCTAAAACTTTCTTTGTTGCCCATAGCAACCAATCAGAGCTCCCCTTTCATTTCTCCAGAGCACTATATGAAATAAAGGGGAGCTCTGATTGGTTGCTATGGGCAACAAAGAAACTTCTACACCTAGACAGTTTTAATACATAAGGCCCTAGGTGTTTTACATCAGAGGAAATGCAAACTAAAACATAAAGCATACAGAGAGAACATGCACTGGACAATTGATTTATGCACAGTTTATTGAAAGTTTAGATATACTAAGAAGTACTTTCCTTAAAGGGGTTTTCTCAGCACATTGACTCACTGGCTGAGAGGCAGTTTGCACTCACTCTGTCTCCTCAGGCTGTGGGTGGGTCTCCAGCAGTTATTAGCATAGTAACATAGTTTGTAAGGCCGAAAAAAGACATCTGTCCATCCAGTTCAGCCTGTTTTCCTACAAGTTGATCCAGAGGAAGGAAAAAAAAACCCTGTGAGGTAGAAGCCAATTTTCCTCACTTTAGGGGGAAAAATTCCTTCCCGACTCCAATCAGGCAATCAGAATAACTCCCTGGATCAACGACCCCTCTCTAGTAACCATAACCTGTAATACCCTCCAGAAATACATCTGGGCCCTTCTTGAACTCTTTTAGTGAACTTACCATCACCACCTCCTCAGGCAGAGAGTTCCACTGTCTCACTGCTCTTACCGTAAAGAATCCTCTTCTATGTTTATGTACAAACCTTCTTTCCTCCAGACGTAGAGGATGTCCCCTCGTCACAGTCCTGGGGATAAATAGATGATGGGAGAGATCTCTGTACTGACCCCTGATATATTTATACATAGTTATTAGATCTCCCCTCAGTCGTCTTTTTTCTAAAGTGAATAACCCTAATTTTGATCATCTTTCTGGGTACTGTAGTCCACCCATACCAGTTATTACTTTAGTTGCCCTCCTCTGAACCCTCTCCAGCTCTGCTATGTCTGCCTTGTTCACAGGAGCCCAGAACTGTACACAGTACTCCATGTGTGGTCTGACTAGTGATTTGTAAAGTGGCAGGACTATGTTCTCATTACGGGCATCTATGCCTCTTTTGATGCAACCCATTATCTTATTACATTTGTCAGTGTTAAACCTCATCTGCCACTTTTCTGACCAAGCCTCCAGTCTATCCAGATCCTGCTGTAGCAGTGCACTGTCCTCCTCTGTGTTAATTACTTTACACAGTTTTGTGTCATCTGCAAAAATTGATATTTTAATATGCAAACATTCTACAATATCATTAATAAATATATTGAAGAGAATTGGACCCAATACAGACCCCTGTGGTACCCCACTAGTGACAGTGACCCAATCTGAGTATCTACCGTTAATAACCACCCTCTGTTTTCTATCACTGAGCCAGTTACTTACCCACATACAGACATTTTCTCCCAGGCCAAGCATTCTCATTTTGTATACTAACCTTTTATGTGGTACCGTGTCAAACGCTTTGGAGAAGTCCAAATATACAACATCCATTGAGTCGCCGCGGTCAAGTCTAGAACTTACCTCCTCATAGAGACTGATTAAATTGGTTTGACATGACCGATCCCTCATGAAGCCATGCTGATTTGTCTATTTTAATATTTTTAAGACGCAGCTCTACTTCTTCCTGGGTCAGAGAGGACACTTTTAAAGGGGAATTTACTTTTATACTCTGCATTTCATCTGACAGTTTATTTTCCTCAGTGAATACAGTGGAGAAAAAGTTATTTAGTAGCTTCACTTTCTCCTCATCGCTCTCTGCAACTCCCCCCTCATTACTCTGTAAGGGGCCGACACCTTCAGGTTTATACTTTTTAGTATTTATATAATTGAAGAACATTTTAGGGTTAGTTTTACTCTCTTTGGCGATTAATCTCTCGGTCTCTAGTTTGGCTGCTTTTATTTGTCTTTTACATATTCTATTTTTTTCCTTATAGTTTTTATTCTGACAGAGCAGGCGATTGTGATCTCTAAGACAATTACAGGTACAGCCATGCTTCTCAGTCCTCACAACACTTGTACCTTTTGCTTACTACAGGTAATCACTCAGAGCTCAGTCCCCTCATTCCTCACTGCTTTCGGCCAATCAGATAACAGTATTTCTGGTCTGCAGGTTACCCTAGAAACCTGTGTACAGTGAGAGACCTGCTGAACTGTCTATAGTTCATGACAAAAGTAAAATCTACTGACCACTGTATTTAGAAAATGTCTTCTTTTACCTGTCCCTTTATGTTGAAAGCTAATCTTTGTAACTAGTGAGAAAACCGGTTTAATCCTGTTTTCTCTAGTAGATCTGAGATAAGTGCAACAATTCCTTCCCAGTGCCTTTTTCCTCTGATCTGTAGCGGAGGAGCTTCACTACTGAGCTACATAAAGGGCAGCACACAGTCATCTCAACTGAAAGCCTAGGACATTTATAGGACATTTCATAATTTTCCCAAATTCTTATGAAAATATATTCAGCACATACTGCATTGAACTAACTGTACCGATTTATTATATATTTTTGGAGTCGGTCCATTTTATTCCGACTCTGACTCCAACTCCACCAAAATGGACACTGACTCCGACTCCACAGCCCTGCTCTTCATTACACTTAGGTTCGAACTGGCCCACCGGAGAGCCGGTGAATTCCTCGGTGGGCCCCTAAGCTATGAAGTCTGAGTGACAGCCTTTTCCTGCACCCGAAAGTGCCTTTGATACATTATCCTGCTCATACACCTCACTGCCAGCGACCGAGTAGTAATTGGCTATCTTAGTTGACTGTGTGGGGGTAGCAAGTGGCAAGAGAACATGACATCTTGCCACTTTCGTCCTGTATCTGAGCAGCAGTGGGCCTTTCTTCAGCCTCTAAGGCTCCACCTCCGGACTTCAGTGTGACCTCAAGCCCTTCTCCTTGCTTGCCCCTAAATGCTGTGGCACACTAACTAGTAGCAGCCCACAGAAGCCACCAATGTTTACCTGCTGGAGTGTGCACAGTGCTGTAATGTAGAGGAATGTTGCAGCAAATCCCCTGCATCTTCGGACCTTATGGCATGACTGCAGTTGCCGGTTCTGCAGCAATCTGGCGATTACCCTATGCATAGGACTCCAGAAGGGCCCCCAAAATAGGTGAAAAAATCAAGGGCAAGCCAGACAACCAGACCCTAACTCACGTGGAATGGAAGCAGAAGACCAACAATTACCAGATGGCCCCTATGATGAAGGCAAGCAATATATATGTTTGTGTAAATTTGTGCCTGTATATTTGCTTGTAACAATGTAGAAGAGCGTTTATTTTTAAAAGCTTAACTGCTTATGTAGAGGTATGAATGTAGCAGGTGTTTATATGTGCAAAAATGTGCCTGCATCAGTTTGCATGTGGAAATATGAGTGTAAAAATGTATGTGTTGAAATATGCTCGCCTATGCGTCTGTGAAAGCATGCAAGAGCACGTGTATAAAAAGATGTCTGCATGTTTACTTGTGTAAAAACAAGTGAATGTATGAGCAAATGCCTTTTTATGGATTATAATTCATATTCTGATGTGGGGAAGCAAACACACCCAAATATGCACGTGATGTAGAAGAGGCCTTTGTTGGGAGATGCACACAAATTGCATGGGACTTGATAGTCTCATGCTGCATGCGATTTCCCCCTAGGAATACATGTGTTCCACACCTATACATTAAGAGAATCCACTGATATTCCAACAGCATTGCACGTTAATGAGGGATTTTATGGCCTTTATAGTATTCTTATGCCCTGGAAAAAATCAATGCAGACTACTGAACTGATGCAAACTTTAAAATCCACAACATGCATTGCTGCACATTCCCCATGGCAAAATTGTGGATTAGTCTCAATGAAGCATAAAGGGCAGTAGTGATATAAAAAGTAGTGTACCATTCTGATGGCACACACCTTGGTACATTGTATTCTAAAACAACATCCCAGATTTAGACCCAACAACAATCTAGATCATAAATTTGGTGCAAATTAAAACTGGGCAGGCACAATATTGTGGTGCGAAATAAAACTATCGTAATATGCCTGTCCCAATGTATGTTGTGCTGAAATGCACTCGTTAATGTCCATAGGACCTAAAAATGAACTTGTAACATTTTCGAATAGTTGCATGGTGAGCCGCTAGATTCAGCTCCACTGATGAGCCCCAGGCACCGCAGCCCGACACTGATTACACTCCACTCCACAGTTGATCGGCATGAGGAGCGGGACCCCTGACGATCAGATATTGACCGATCCTGACGAGGCTGGTCACCATCACGGCCTGCTATTGGCTGCACCCACCCTTCCCCCTGTCACCGGATGTTTTGATCCGTGAGACGGGGAGATGCAGCTCTGGCCGTGCAGGGATCCGGAGTGACGCAGGTGCCAAGGAGCAGGATAAGTATGATGTATAGGAGGGGCCCGGGCATTGTGGGGGGCATTTTTAGAATCGGATAACTCCTTTGACTGGGATTTTGGCAGCAGGTGAACAAGATGCAGACGGCGATATATTATGAGGCTCCTATAGTGATTGGCAATGCTAAAATCTCTGAACAGCCTCCTTGAGAGCAATAGGAAGTGCCCAAGCTGGGATAGCCTGTACCTTAAAGAGGACCTTTCACCTGTCCTGACATGTCTGTTTTAATAGCTCCATGCATTCCCCATGTACTAACAATTCTGGAACATCTATTCTTATGTCTCTATGTTGTGCCATTCCTTTATTATTTGCACTAGAAGTTATGAATGAATTGCTATTTGCCTTCAGTAAAGGAACAGAGGGGAGGTGACCAGTTGGGGGTGTGTCCCTGCACAGTCTGACTCTAGCCAATCAGTGCTGTCATGTTCAGACTGTGCATATACACACCCCCAACTTGTTACCTCCCCTCTGTTCCCTTACTGAAGACAAATAGCAATTCATTCATAACTTCTAGTAGAAATAATAAAGGAATGGCACAACATACAGACATAGGAATAGATGTTCCAGAATTGTTATTACATGGGGGATGCATGAAGCTATTAAAACAGGCATGTCAGGAGAGGTGAAAGGTCCTCTTTAACTGGATCTATGGAAAATCCTCTGGAGGAATAATGTACTCCAAAAGGGAAACACTCTCTACCTCAAACTCACATTTCTTCATTTTAGCAACAATGTGATTCTTTCTCAATTCAACCTCTTCAGCAATGCATCCATACATGTAGGGTAGAAGTATGAGGTTTAAAATGGTGCCCGTTTGCGAGCAGAGACCCGGGGCTAGGGTCTGTCATCTGCGATTATGCTGATTGCAAACATTTAACCTCTAAGATGCCGTGGTCAGTTGTGAGCATGGCATCTGAGGCGGCTTTCCTCGGGAGTGCTGCACACCCAGGGCCCAAATGGCTTCCCAACTCCAAGATTGAGAAAGCTGTTCATTCATGGTAATAGTCTCTCTGAAGAAACCCATCCCAGTTACAGTTGTAATTCTCATGGAGGCCTGCAGGTGGCAGGGTTTCATAATAACAGCAAAATTGTAATCATATTACTATGATAACTGATTGCAATGTAAGGCAGAAACGATCTGAAGGTTGCATGTTCAGCATGCTTAAAAAAGGTCCTGTGACAGGGCAGAAACATAGTTTCTGTACACGAGTGAATAAATTTCACTTGATTGCACCTTAGTACGTGGAGTTCTGCAAACTTCTGATTAATTTATTTGGATCAACTCAGGTCTGTGGTATGCTGGCACCAACCATGTGAAGTGATGCTGATTTATTTTCTTCTCTCTCTCTCTCTCTCTCTCTTTCTCACTATATATATTCCAGAGAGTCACAGCCCTTGTCGCCTCTTATGACTCTTATGACTGAATCTTTTTTCTCCGGGCGTAGGGAATGGCCCCTTGATTTTGAAAGGGTTTAACACAGAATAGCGTCTCTCATTATTTTTTGTATGGTTAGTTTATATATTTGTAGGTTAATTATGCCCCCCTTAGACATCTTTTTTCAAGACTAATCAAGTACTATTTTTTTTAATCTTTGCTCATAGTTAAGCTCTTCCAAGCCCTTTGTGAGTTTAGCTGCTCTCCTTTGCACTTTTTCTAACTCCAGGGCATCCTCTTTATGAACTGGTGCCCAGAACTGAAATGCCTATTCCAGATGAGGCTATACCAAAGCTTTGTACAGTAGCAATATTACTTCCCTGCCCTGTGAGTTCATACCTCTTATAGTACAAAACAAAAGTTAGTTGGCCTTAGGGGCAGCTGACTGGCATTGCATGCTGTTATTTAGTTTATGATATACTAATACACCTAGATCCTTCTCAGCAAGTGACTCTCCCAGTTTTACTCCCCCTAGGACATATGCTGCATGCAGATTATTAGCCCCCAGGTGCATAACTTTACATTAATCTATATTGAACCTCATTTGCCAAGTGGAGGCCCAAAAAGTAAGTTTGTCCAGGTCAGCTTGTAACTTATTATTATCTTCCATAGACTGTACCATATAACAAAGATTGGTTTCATCTGCAAAAATAGAAACAGCACTATTAATCCCATCCTCTGTGTCATTAATGAATAAATTAAATAATAGTGGGCCCAGCACTGAACCTTGGGGTACATCACTTATAATCGGGGACCATCCAAGTAGGAATCATTGACCACAACTTTTTGGATACGATCTTGAAGCCAATTTTCAATCCAATTACAAATTATATTTTCTAAACCAATAGACCTCAATTTACCCAATAGGTGTCTATGAGGGACAGTATCGAACTCCTTTGATAAGTCCAAAAACACAATATCCACAGCCTTCCCTCTGCCTAGGCTTCTACTCACCTCCTCATATAAACAAATCTTAGTAAAACCATGTTGGCTATCGCTTATTATATTATTTACAGTTACATAATCCTGTATGTAGTCCACAATGGATGTTGACCATATGTTATTAATTATGTTATTTACACCACTGGCACCACCTTCATGAGATGTCCTCTCTTCTTTTGTATATACAGAGCTAAAAAACCCATTTGATCCCCAGTGACCAACACCCCGTTACCATCATTTACAGGTCCTACATGTTTTGACATTGTTTTTTTTTTTTGCATTTATGTAGTTGAAGAATGTTGTGGGGTTGGTCTAACTTTCTTTGATCACCTGTACTTCATTGTGTATTTTAGCTGATTTTATTACCCCCTTACATAATTTATTTCTTTATATGCAGACTACACATGCTGTGGCTATCATAGAAAAGGCCTATTATTGTCCGCAATTGAGGACAAGAATATGACATGTTCTATTTTTTTTTTGTGGGGCCGCGGCACGGAGCAGCGGATGCGGACAGCACACAGTGTGCTGTACGCATCTTTTGCGGCCCCATAGAAATGAATGGGTCCCGCACCCGTTCCGCAAAATTGACATTTTTATGCCAGCTATTGGCAACAATATTTGTTGCACAGGTGTTTTTGCACCGTGTTTGACACATAGGAGTGTCAAGTGCGTGGTAGGGGGCTAGGCTAGGACTTTGGTCCTGACACATTTACCAACATTTACCCCTGTAAACATCTGTAAATGTTGGCAAAAAAACTACTCTAGCCAGGAGCTAGCTAGTTTATATGCCAGAAAAGCAAAAAGTAAAAAGCAGCACACAGTAGTGGGGGTGCAAGTCCTTCAACCGGACCGGAGACCAAGGTCCACTTAGTAATAATTGAAAAAAAGGCAGCACTCCAGTATAACGTGAAAAAGGTGGTTGGTTTATTAACCCATCTTTCAGCTCTACTCAATGGAGTCTTTGTCAAGCTTTGCATTTTTTATGTTTGGACTTGTATTTTTTGATGTGTAACCTATTTTTGATAACCTCATTTAGGTCAGAGAAGACAATAAAAGGTTTCTCAGATAGTCTTAACCGCTTTGCTCTGCACAAACAAATTTTGACTACCTTCTTGACATCCAAGGAGATTTCATCTGCACAGATTAGTAACAGCCAGTAACCCTAAACTTCAAAACATTAAAAAAATTAAATACATAAAATGAAAAAATGTTCTTCTTAGGCCCCAGTGTTTCACTGTACGGCGGCGGCCTCAGGAAGCGCATGGCGTCATAGCAACCAATGACACCGTGCGCTCCCGTCCTCTGGGGCAGCACAGGCCGGGCTTTAACGGCCCATATCGGGCCGTGAAACATGGTTGTCTGAATGGGGCCTTAGAGTACATTCCCATTCACAAATTGCAGATCCACAAAACACAGATACCAGCCTTGTGCATTCCGCATTTTGCGAAACGCATATGGCCAGCCCTATGATAGAAATGCTTTTTTTTTTTTTTTTACAAAATATATTTGCCAAGAATCTCTAATTTACCAAACAAGCATAGCATTAGCTCCAGAATACTTCATATCTCTATGGCATTTTGTGCTTTATCTGGTTAGCAGTGTGCTGTTGCATTGTATGTATTTTCCTTTTCATTGCAATCAGCCATAGCAACGTGCACCTGCGCATTGGGATGTGCTGACTGAAAACCCCTCTTTTTTTCTTTGTAAGTTTGTACTGGAGGTGTGGCTACTCCATTTGGTCATGCACTCCTGACTAGCCCCGTCTGCCCCATAGGTTGATTTTAACTAGTGTAACTATAAAGCCGAGTGGACTCGGCATGCATGTTGATACCTGCATCCCTGTATTAGTGGAGGCCTTAGAAGCACTACAAATGGCAAAAGGCAGAAGGGACCCAGCATGCATGTGGAACCAAACACCCCCTGATTATACGGAAGCCAAGGTTGGCACATAACAGTTGGGAAATAGTGTTAGGTTCCCGTTCTACAGAGATCACCTGGACGATTTGGTGAATGGGCCCAGATAATTTTGTACAAAATATATTTGCCAAGAATCTCTAATTTACCAAACAAGCATATTATTAGCTCCAGAATACTTCATATCTCTATGGCATTTTGTGCTTTATCTGGTTAGCAGTGTGCTGTTGCATTGTATGTATAAAATAAAAAATGTTCCTCTTAGGCCCCAGTGTTTCACTGTACGGCGGCGGCCTCAGGAAGCGCACGGCGTCATAGCAACCAATGACACCGTGCGCTCCCGTCCTCTGGGGCAGGACAGGCCGGGCTTTAACGGCCCGTATTTGCTGTGAAACACGGTCGTCTGAATGGGGCCTTAGGGTACATTCCCATTCACAAATTGCAGATCCACAAAACACAGATACCAGCCGTGTGCATTCCGCATTTTGCGAAATGCATATGGCCAGCCCTATGATAGAAATGCTTATTCTTGTCCGCAGTGGACATACTCATCTTTTTTTGTTCACTTCACACAGTGGATTTTGACACTGTCAAAATGTCCTTCGTATACCACAGAGGAAACCACTGTTGTTCATTTTACATAGTTCCGGGTCACAAACTCTATCACAACTCTACATGCTAGGTTACCCAGCTTTCTTGGGACCCTGAAAGGAAAATATGGGACAGTATCACACAGTTTGGGAGTGAGAATGTGGATTTAGGTTCTGGCTACATGGTCACATGTGATGCACAACACAAATGTGTCATAATGTATTTCTTTTTTAATATTTCTTTATTAAATTTTCTAATTATTTTCAACAAAGACAACAAAAGGAACAGCAATCCCTGTACAACACAGAACAGAAATCCATCGTCATTGGTACAAAAGGACATTACAGGTCAGCGAAGTTATTGATCATAGGTAAATAAAGATTACGTAATCTGAAGGTACAGCAAACCATCCAATTGCTAAACAGTCAATACATTACTTGCTGTTCGGTCCATCGCCCAAGCCAGACGACATTGAGACAAACATATCTCCTCGCATTCTCTCTCAGATACCAATCAGTTAGTGTAAGAGACACCAAATGTTCGATTTCTTCCACTGAGAAATGAGTTGCCATGAAGGTCGACCGACTTTTGAAAGATCCAGCTGTGTGTTGGCTTTTACAATGCTCAGCATCCAATCCATGTATAAGTAGGAGATGTCTCAGTTGGTCAATAACCATTCCCATATGTGGCCAGGAGGGCTGCAACCAAGCTTGTAAAAGATACCTTTAAGCCACTATACACACTATATGGAACACTGGAGGTAAGTATTTAGCCCACATAGTGGTCCCATTGTCATCCCTGACCAGATAATGAAAGATATAAGTCATTGAGGAGACGGGAGGAATCGGGATTTGTAGCTTACCAAGCAGCTAACGTATTTCAGACCAGAACACTCACTTGTGAACAATTCCATAGAGCATGAAGTAGATCTGTACCTTCTGTGTTACACTTGGGCAATGCGTTAAGGGACCAAGTTTACTCTTGGCTTCAGAGAAATTAAATGCATAAATAGCACTATGCATAATCTGAAAGTATGGCTCCCTCTATGACTCGTTTACAAGATGCTTGCATACCAGATACCATCCTGTAAGTATTTTTTCTCCAATTTGAGCATCTCCTAATTGGGTAGCCCAAATCTTAAAGAAAAGTAGTTTTAGAATAGAGAATTGCATGTCACTCACCCGAAGGTTAAAAAATCTTCTTTATTGAATTTGCAGGTACATCATAATGTGGAGCATAGGTGATGGCCATTTCATGCCTACTCGCACTTCCTCTGGCCTACAAAGTGCAAAGTAAAATGGGCTTTTATAATCATGAAAGGCCTTTCTCAAAAAGGTGTAAACCAGACATTATGTCAAACATTCTTGGGGATGTAAGAGATGCTTAACTATTAGTATTTCTTTTGCCTTCCATTCTTCAAAAAGCTTACTGTCCAAAACTGGAATAAAATCTGGGACAATTGAAGCTTTTTACGAACTTCCTTCCAAGTAATAATAGGGTCTTGTCTTACCAAGGTATGCTTGCCACAAAGTGGCAGGGAACCTATAGGTAACATAGTAACATAGTTTATAAGGCCGAAAAAAAGACATCTGTCCATCCAGTTCGGCCTGTTTTCCTACCAGTTGATCCAGAAGTAGGCAAAAAAACCCTGTGAGGTAGAAGCCAATTTTCCCCACTTTAGGGGAAAAAATTCCTTCCCGACTCCAATAAGACAATCAGAATAACTCCCTGGATCAACGACCCATCTCTAGTAACTATAACCTGTAATATTATTACACTCCAGAAATACATCCAGGCCCCTCTTGAACTATTTTAGTGAACTTACCATCACCACCTCCTCAGGCAGAGAGTTCCATAGTCTTACTGCTCTTACCGTAAAGAATCCTCTTCTATGTTTGTGTACAAACCTTCTTTCCTCCAGACGCAGAGGATGTCCCCTCGTCACAGTCACAGTCCTGGGGATAAATAGATGATGGGAGAGATTTCTGTACTGACCCCTGATATATTTATATAAAGTTATTAGATCTCCCCTCAGTCGTCTTTTTTCTAAAGTGAATAACCCTAATTTTGATCATCTTTCTGGGTACTGTAGTCCCCCCATTCCAGTTATTACTTTAGTTGCCCTCCTTTGTAACCCTCTCCAGCTCTGGTATGTCTGCCTTGTTCACAGGGGCCCAGAACTGTACACAGTACTCCATGTGTGGTCTGACTAGTGATTTGTAAAGTGGCAGGACTATGTTCTCATCATGGGCATCTATGCCCCTTTTGATGCAACCCTTTATCTTATTGGCCTTGGTAGCAGCTGTCTGACACTGGTTTCCACAGTTTAGTTTGCTGTTCACTAAAATTCCTAGGTCCTTTTCCATGTCAGAGTTACCTAATGTTTTACCATTCAGTATGTACTGGTGACTTGTATGCAAGAGGGCACACAATTCCCATGGGGCACAGTGGTCGGATTCCATCCCATAAGCGGAAAAATTGAATGTTAAACTCAATCTATAACATGTCTCATTATACATGTCAAATTATAGCTCCTGATATCTGGCAATCCAAGGCTGCCCTCTCCCTAAGAGCCATCGACTTGTGTAACAATATTCGAGGTCGCCTCCCTGCCCAGAGAAAAAGTATAATAGCTCTATTTAGCTTGTCTTCATCTTTGCACTTCAGAAGCAATGGGATAGTTTGCAAAGGATATAACAATTTCAAAAGACATCTACCTAGCAAAGTTAAAGGGAGATTCTGCCACCGTTTTATGTCCTGAATGATATCAGATATAATAGGTGGAAATCCTAATGCCCAAATACACAATGTGTGTGTCCACTATCGGAATCCCGAGAGTGTCCATGTGTCCTATAAACTTACAGCCTATGCCATTTAGAAATAAAATTGTGCATTTGGCTTTATTTACCTTGAAACCTGAAAAATTAACCAAAGTCAGACATCACTCTGACTGTATCTCCTAAATCAGCCCATAGATCCGACATAAATAATAAGATGTCTTCAGCAAAGAGTGCTGAATTTACCATTGATCTGAATACACTGGAAAAAAAGAGACAATCTAGAGGTTCAAGCGCAATATTGAAAAACAAGGGCACGATATGGCAGCCTTGACGGGTTCGTTTCCTCAGTGAAAAGGTTTTTAAAGAAACCCTGGTGTATAAGTTCTAGCTTGCGGGCTGTTGTACAAACCCTGAAAGAAAACCCAGAAAGGTCAGGAAAACCACATCATATCCAGCACCTGCTCCAGCCACTGCCACTTTACACAATCAAAAGCTTTTTCAGAATCAATAATGACTAGAGCAGGTGCTGGCCCCATGTCAGCAGACATATTTGCTCTATCTAAAGTTAGCAGGACCTTACTGACATTAATAACTGCCAATCTTCCTCAAACAAAACCTACCTGAGAGGGCCCAATCAGAGAAGGCAATAATACTGCCAATCTGTCAGCTATTATTTTGGATAGGATTTTTAAATCCTGATTAATCATGGATATATGGAGGTATGAGGCTGCTTGTTCCAAGTCTTTACCTTCCTTAGGCAGCACTTTAATGTATGAGAAGACAACTTTGAATAGGATTTTCAAAGTGGGAATGATCTTCAAAGATATGACTTTATATAAGTTTTCAGCATAATGGTCAGGTCCCGGGACCTTGCCCGAGGGTAGATTACATTCCTTATTTTCTCACCTGCGATAAGGGCATTTAAGGCTGTTAGTTGTGCCGGTTCTAACTTAGGGAGGGTAACCTTAGAATGGAATCCTTGACCTTCAACTGGAGGCATTGGTCTCCCTTCATAAAGTGTCTCATAAAAATTCACCAGAAGAGTGTTAATTTCGTGGGGACTTGACTGCCATGTGGGTGTTTCAATGAGTGAATTACTTGAAGATGTCTATGAGTCTAGACCATATTAGCCAGCAGTTTACCAGCTTTGTTCCCAAACTTATGAAAGTCTAATTCAATTTGGAACCTAATGAAACATTCCTTTCTTTCCACCCACATATCAAAGTCTCTCTTGGTCAATCCCCAGAGCTATCTATTGTTAGGAGTTGAGGAAGCAAGAAAAGATGTGTACGCTGTATGCTGAATTGCACTTTTCATATTGCTCTCTGCTAACTTTTTTCAGGCCATTTACATAGGCAATGATACGACCCCGGATTTTCACTCTGGCAGTTTCCCTGAAAGGTAGGTGATCGTGGGTGTGTGCGGCATTATCACACGTGAATTCATTAAATCAGAAATAATTGTATAAATAACACATCTTTTGCTAAAAAAGGCCATTAGTAATCAGAGCCAGTAGATCCAATGAGAGAGGAGAATAATCAGATAAGACCATATCCTCCAACCGGATAGCTTGGACCCGGATAGCTTAGACTCGAGCGACTCAGTAGGACATAGTAGAATCTGGACCAAGAGTTATAGACACCAGAATAGAAGTATTCTCTTCCTAGCGGGTGATGAAATCTCTAGCAGTCGACTAATGACCCATGTCCAAAAGGTCCCCCAGGGGAGATCTAGATGTCTGTAAAGGTCTGGGTCTACTATTAGGGAGTTTAATATCCTCCTCCTCTGATACTAACATATTAAAAATCTCTTTTCTCTTTTCTAAATTTTGGTACGGGATCAAAGAGCAGCCTAGATTCTAAGGGGGACATTTATGAAGACTGGCGATTTAGACACCAGTCTTTGTCACTTTGCCGGCCTCTACATAACTTAGGTGGACTTTACACTTGTCTAAATCTATGCCAGCTCCCTTGCTGGCGTAGATTTAGACCATTTTGTATGCCTAAAACAGGCATAGAAAATGTAAATGAGATAGGCCTACTGGTTCGCCCTTTTCCTCCCTGACTGTGACGCTCCCCACTGTGATTGGACAGCGCTACAGCCAGGGAGAAGGAGATGCCCATTGAGAATCCCTGGCGTCTCCTCCTCCCTGTACCGATGCTATGCAATTTGCATAGCGCGCGCCGGATCTTCACAGGGGCGCAGCGGGCCAACGGAGCTGCGCCCCGAAAAAATTGTAAGTGTCCCCAACTCCCCGGCCCATTCCCTGTAAAAACTGCTAGTTAGTTAGCAGTGTGAGGACGCATGAAAGGTCCTCTTTAAACCCTCCAAAACGAATGACGGATCCCAAGAAGGAAGAGGAGGTCTCAAATTTCTGATCACTGTAACCCCTTCCGGACCTCCGCCATACAAGTACTGTGGAAGTCCTGTCTGTGAGCGCCATAACCACGGGGTTTCTGCTGTTTTACACAGCAGAGACCTTGGGGTAATGTTTGCAATCAGCAGCATTGCCAATTGTGGACATTTAACCCCTCAAATGCTGTGATCAAATGTGACCACAGAATCTGGGAGCGCTAAAACCAGGAGCCGTCAGGGGCGGCCTGGGAGCTTAAAGTGGCCCTGGAAAAAAAATACTAACAGTGGCCCCGTTTTGTAGTTAGGTCCAAATTGATGGAAGGCAGGGCCAACACAAGTAGGCTGGGCTAGCAATACCATATTGTGGCACATTACACCACACCAACAGAGCGAAATACCACAGTTCATCACAAAATACTGTCAGCAGCACAAAATACATTCCCTGGCCGGCCATAAGGAGGGTCCAGATGGCTCCCAGGACATCGGCCCACCAGGTAATTTCCCTGTAAGGTCTATGGCCAATCCGCCCCTGGGGATCCGCACACTTCCCGTTCCGGGCCGCCTTCCCATGGCTGAGATCAGGGAACATGGCCTGTACTTAGTAATTAGCCTAAGGCCTCATGAACACGGTCGTTCCGTGCACAGGCAACAACCCGGAGGATTCCGCAGACGGATCCAGACATTCAACTTGAATGGGTCCGTGGTCTGTTTGCACCACAAAAAAGTAGTGCATGCAGAGGCACAGACAGAAACCCCACATAGGGCTTCTGTTGGGTTCCGTGCCACTGTTCCGCACTGACCTTCCGGATTCTGAAACCCATTCAAGTGAATGGGTCCGCATCCATGATGCGGGGTGCACATGGTCAGTGCCCGCATATTGCAGACCCACTGTTTGCAGGCTGCAATACGGGCACGGCCGAGCAACGGCCGTGTGCATGAGGCCTAAGCCTGTACAAGTCTTACAGGCCAATTACAAGTATATTCCAATGCGGGCCTGTAGGTGGCAGCACTGCATTGGAATATAGTGAATTCAGTGTTTTGTATTGCATAGATATGAAATACAGAATACAAGATGCAATCCAATGATTGCATGTTATAGTAACCTAGGATGACTTAAAAAGGTAAAAAGAAAAATTAATTTTTTTTAAATATAAAAAATCCCCCCTTCCCTAGAATAAAAAATTAAATACATAAATAAAAAAATAACATCATGGGCATCTCCAAAAATGCCTGTGTTATTAAAATCTAAAAATACAGCGAACTGTGAAAAAAAATGGCCAATACCTCCCCAAAAATGAAAAGTGATCAAAAAGTCGTACACACTTCAAAATGGTATCAATAAAACATACAGATCGTCCAACAAAAATTGAGCTCAGTAAACATAACTATAAAAAAAGTTATGGGGGTCAGAATATGGCATTGAAAAGAAAAAGATTTTTTCCAAAGTTTTTATTTTTTTTCTATATTAACCCCTTTAGGACCTCTACCGTCTCTAAACATGGCGCCTGTTCGCATTTTAAATAGCAGAGACCCGCGGCACATGTATGCCATCAGCCATAAGGCTGATCGCATACATTTTCCCTTTCAGATGCCGTGGTCAAATGTGACCATCAGCGTGGCTTCCGCTCTGGTAACAGCGTTCCCTGGCTGAGATCGGGGAACCTGTTATATTGCTCTAATAGACCGAAGCCTCAAGCAGGCTTCGGAGTCTATTAGAGGAATATATCAATACAGGCCACTATGTGGCAGCACTGTATTGTTATATTGAAAATTAAGTGTTCAATGATGGCTATTTAGCCATTAATTAACACAATGGGCAATCCAATGATTGCCAGTTATAGTCACCCAGGGTGACTTAAAAAAAAGTGAAAAGTTAAAGTTTTTACAAATATAAAAATAAAATAAAAAATATCAACGTTCAAATCACCCCCTTTCCTAAAAATAAAAATACTTAACAAAAAAAATAAACATCATGGGCATCACCACATGCGCACAATGCCCATACAATTAAAATATAACAATATTAATGCCATACGGCAAATGGCATAACTAGAAAAAAAATAAAAACAGACAATTTGCCTGTGCCTAGGCGAACAAAGCCTACCCCTTCCCGACCGCCGCCGTACATGTACGGCGCGCGGGCGGTGCGGGGACATGACGCCCGCTCTCGGGGGGCGGCGGGCGTCATGGCCGGCAAGTCTCTGCTGTTTCTAACAGCAGAGACTTGCCGCTTCTCACCTCCATCGGCGGCGACTTCCAGGGCCTTACTTACAGGATGCGTCTGAACCCGGAAGCCCACGCTTCCGGGAGGTGTACAGACGCCCCGATTGGCCAATCGGGGTGTCTTTACACCATATGAAAACTGTAATCCTCGCTGGTGAGGATTACAGTTTTCAAACTGCAATTCTTATTCTGGCCACTAGATGGCAGGCCAGGATAAGAAATGAGCAATTCATGGATTTAACTGCATCTAGTAAATCCATGATTGCTCATAAAGAAAAAAAACTAAACACAATAGATCAGATGATGTTTGAGCTTTAAAATAATCACAGAAAAATTAAAAAAAAATGTTAAAAAATATATAAAAAATAAAAAAGATATAAAAGTTCAAATCACCCCCCTTTCCGTATAAGTAAAAAATAAATACCTAAATAACAATAAATATAGACATCATGGGTATCACCGTGACCGAAAACGCCCGTACTTTTAAAATATAAAAAAAAATTTTCAATACTGCGAATTGTGTGGCGGAAAAAAGCGTCCAAATGGCGATTCGCCATTTTTTGTCGCTTTTTTTTCTAAAAAAAATTAAATAAAAAGTGATCAAAAAGTCATACACACCCCAGAATGGTATCAATAAAAACTTAAGACCGCCCCGCAAAAAATGAGCCCCCATACAGCTCTGTACACATAAATACCAAAAAGTTATAGGGGTCAAGATATGACAAGGAAAAAAAAAAAGGGCAACTTTCTAATTATTTTATCACCATCTAAACGCAGGAAAAACTATACATATTAGGTATTGCCGGATTCGTACTGACCAGTAGAATGAAAGTAACCAGTCAGTTTTAATGCACATCGAACGCTGTAAATAAGAAACCCGTAGAACTGTAGCGGAATAGCGGTTTTCTTGCAATTTCACCCCATTTGGAATTTTTTTCCCGCTTCCCACTACACCATATGTAATATTAAATGGTGGCGTTGGAAAGTACAACTTGTCCCGCAAAAAACAAGCCCTCATACAGCTATGTGAACAGAAAAATAAAACAGTTATGGCTGTTTGAAGGCAGGGAGCGCAAAACGAAAATGCAGAACCGAAAAAACCTCCGGTCGTGAAAGGGTTAAAGGCATTTATCATATAGACAAAGCTAATACAAGGCACTTACTAATGTAGTGCTTGTCTATATTGCTTCCTTTGCTGGCTAGATTAATTTTTCCATCACATTATACACTGCTTGTTTTCACTGCTGGATTATACGGTAACAATGGAAACAAGCGGTGTATAATGTGATGGAAAAATAAATCAAGCCAGCGAAGGAGGCAATATGGACAGTCACAATACATTAGTAAATGCTTGTATTAACTTTCTGTACATTATAAATGCCATTTGCGGAAGTGAAAAAGAAACCTTTAAACCCTTCCAGCAAAAGCTAGTTTGGACCATTTTTCAAATCTGTGAAATCTATGTGTAATGACTTTTATTTATCCAAGCTAAGACTTTTTTCTCTTGATATTGAACTTCATGTTAGTTGTGAATTTCAGTTGATATGTTTTACCTTTATGTATAAAAAAAATCCCAAATTTATAGAAAATCTGGAAAAATTAGCAATTTTCTAAATTTGAATTTCTCTGCTTTTAAGGCCAGTTTCACACTGACGTTTTTCCTTTCCGGCAGGTCCGCCCGGCCTCTTTTACTATAATGGGGACCGGTCAGAAATCTGGCCATAGCACGGCAAATATCGGACGGACGGACAAAAACGCTGCATGATGTCTTTAGAATTGTACATGAACCCTCTGAATTGTAAAACGCTGCGGAACGGTGGTACTATACAAATAAATAAATATTATTATTATCATGGCAACTGTACAAAAAAGCATTGTACAGGTGGCTGGGACAGTGGGAGAGCGCATAGGCAAGCTTATGCAACAGCTCTCAAGCCGGCCACCTCATATCTATTACTGTGGGCGTAAACCCTGAAAATGAGCAATGGTGTATAATGCAATGGAAAAATGGATCAAGCCATCAGAGGAGGCTTGCTGTACTGATTAACCTCTTGTCTGCTCATTTGGCTATATCTGTTACCTCCTGGTTTGACTTTGGCCAGTTTGATTATCCTATCTGCTTTCCTTTGGTCATCTGGTTTTGTTTGCTCCTTCAAACTTGCACCTGTTTTCTGTTACGTAAGTTCACAGACATAACCTGGGTATCTAGCATACCAACATACGTTGTTGCTCTGGTTAGTACCTAGATGTTGCCTTAGATTATTAACAAGAGTGGAGTACCACGACAAGTAGCCATTTCTGAATTTGTTGGCAGAAGTTCTGTAGTTAAAGAGGTTATCCTGATTATTTACATTGTTGATCTATCCTCAGGATAGGTCATCTATATCAGATCTGTGGGGATCTGACGCAGGGACCCCCGCTGAACAGCTATTAGAAGGCCGGCGCTCCATGAGCGTTGTGGTCTGTTCCTAGGACATGTGACTTCAACATACATTGGTCACGTGGCCTAGTTGCAGCTCAGCCCCTGGTGAGCGCAGTGGCTCCCGGAAAGAACTGATTGGCGGGGGTGCCAGTACCACAACCGATGTGATACTGATGACCTATCCTGAGCATAGGTCATCATCATTTCCCCTAATCATATGCCCTATAAAATATGGAGCACATCTGAAAATGTTGTTGATCTAATACAGGGCATTTTGCAGTTGTCAAAGATCTTGCAGAGAGGGTTCATAATCAAAAAGCTGCGCTTGCCCAAGGGGCCTCCCTCCAATTAACTTGTCCTTCCCAGTGGAACCCAAGGTAAATGTTGCAGATAGATTTTCTGGTGCTCAAAAATCCTTTGTGACCTTTCAGGAGACTTGCAATCTATGGGGGTCATTTATTATATTGAAATACACCTATATTAGGCGTATTTCAGGCACAGATGGCAAGGTTAGTTACTTACCATTTTGTACGCCTGTTTTAGGCATAGAAAATGGTCTATATGTAAGACAACAGCTGTTGAAGTTGCGTGTCCAGTCAGTGTTCTTGATTATATCCCTGCAGAACTAATTTTGAGGTTAGTTTGGTTACATTCCAACAATCCAGTCATTGAAAAAAGGAGGGACCTGGTCAAATGGAGCTCCAAGTGTATGGAATCTTGTAAGTCCTTGTCTATCTCTATCATCTCATCCTACACACCACCGCTGCCTCAATGCATTCAAGATTTTACAGATGTATTTTCTGAGGTGGATATGGGATAATTTTTACCAACCAGAATACCCCTTTAAAGATTACGTCAAGGAAAGACTTTGTAAGGGTCATATTTGGCCATCTGTTTCACTGGGTGCTGTTCTTCTTTCTTTGTAGGAAAAAATACCCTGCATAAATTGAGATTTAAAGTGTAGCTGTGGTTTCAGGTAATAACCTGTCAAGTGTGTATACATGAGATATAACACTTTTTAGCCGTTCTATAACTTGAATTTGCCATTCAATTCAATTTCCCTTGCAATCTGTCTGTAATTCTCCAACTTTTTAAGTGGTGTTGGTGGAGCCTCACTGATCAAAACCCCCATCGATCAGCTGTTTGAGAAGGCACCAGTGTACAGTGTTCATTTTAGGACATGGTCAGATATCATAGTCAAGTATCAGAATAATGTCAGTGTGATACCTGACACCTGACCCTGACACCGACACTTGACCCTGATTTTGATATTTAACTCTGACAACTGAGTTTGACTTATGCTCTTCATAGGTCAAAGCTGTAGGGCTCAATAAAATATTAATTTGATTAAAAGCCTGAAAGGAGTTTTGAACCCAGGAACACTACATGAAAAGCAAGTGTGTTACCACTGAGCTCTCATCTATGAGATTTAGTATACCAAAAATATAATGAAGCTAAAAGTAATAGTGACGCTGACCCCTGACCAGTGAAGCTGAAGTCAGACATCAGCGTCACATATCACTTGAATTTGTCTCTTATCTAGGGTTTAATAAAATGTCATTTTTTTTAAAGGCTTCAACCCAGGAACACTGTGTATATGAGGCACCAACCTTACCACTGAGAATGCCAAGAGTGTGCAAAGCAGTAATCAAAACAAAAGGTGGCTACTTTGAAGAACCTAGAATATAAGACATATTTTCAGTTGTTTCACACTTTTTTGTTAATTATATAATTCCACATGTGTTAATTCATAGTTTTGATGCCTTCAGTGTGAATCTACAATTTTCATAGTCATGAAAATACAGAAAACTCTTTGAATGAGAAGGTGTGTCCAAACTTTTGGTCTGTACTGTAAATATATATATATATATATATATATATGTATAATTGGTGGGCTTAGGGATATACATACACATATATATTTGTCATTTTCATGAATGTGTTATACGTGCATCACTTTTATGTTCCTCTTGTGGGAATACTTTTATAATTTGTTGTAATGGTACCACTTTAATAATAATCATGTAAGAATTTGTATTATATTGTTGTACTTGTATTAATTTATAACAATCATGTAGGAATATTTTAATAATAATCATGTTGGAGTAATTTTTGCATTTTTTTGTATTTTACTGTAATTGAATTATTTTTGGAATAATCATGCAAATATACACCATGTTCCAAATTATTATGCAAATTGGAGTGTCATAAAGATTAAATTTTTTGTTTTTCAATGAAACTCATTGATGGTATTGTGTCTCAGGGCTCTTTGGATCACTGAAATCAATCTCAGATACATGTGATAATTATTTTGCCAGGTGAGCCCAATTAATGTAAAACTGGATGTTCCACAATATTAAGCAGGCCACTGTTTTCAACTAAAATGGGAAAGAAAAATGATCTCTCTGCTGCCGAAAAGCATCAAATAGTACAATGCCTTGGACAAGGGATGAAAACATTAGATATTTCACGAAAACTTAAAGAAGAACTCCCGCAAAAAATTTTATTCCATTTCCTGCTAGAAATGTACATGATGTAATCTGTAGTGAATGTCATTTTCTTACCAGTAGCTGAATTTTTGAGTTATATCATCATTTCTTATCTGTGTCATGTGACTAGGAATTAGACCCACAAACTCACACAGCATCTTTCTATATAGATAAGACGGCTCACCCACTGATGTGTATGGATTCAGGTGCTCTGTCCTGAAATGATTCACCCAAACATATGTTGTCTAAAGTATTCAAGGAAATAGGGCAGGCACTCTATTTTGGAGTCTACAGAGTTTATTCAAATAAGTAGGTATAAGATTAATAAGTAAATAAAAAAATAAAAATAAAAAGTGTTTTTTGTACACAATTAAAAAATATATACGTGTTGAGTGGTATAGACAAATGACCACGAGTGGCACTCTCGGTGGTTTGTCTATAGCTCTCTATCCCTCATATGAACCATACCTATAGCATTGCATAATCCTCAATTGTCATATAATATAATCCTCAAATGTCATATAATATAGCAGCAATATATCCCAACAAAGATATATATATATATATATATATAGAGAGAGAGAGAGAGAGTCTTAGGTTGTATGATAATTTATGTAGTAAAATTGCTTGTATAATGAAGGTATAATCCAATTAGCTTATTGTTGGATAAATGCATTAATAGTGATTGTTCCTGGATATTTCCTCTTTATTATTTTTGGTGAAAACATAGACTGAGAAAATCAGTGCACTTCCTCTTTTTATTTACTATTTAGGATTATTCATTTGTTGGTGTCCATATACTAGTATCAACTTGTGAGGGTTAATATAGGCTTGAATGATAGTTACCTGTGGCGTCCCACTAGATAACTGTGAGTTAATATAGTTAATCCTCACTGTTGCTTTATCTCAAAATATTAGAGTATAAGTGTACTTGCTGTGTCCTCACAAGATCGGGAGATGTCCTTCTGGTACACCGCGGTCATCGGTGCCTCAATACTATGCACAGAGTTCAATAGCGTCCCACGTGACTTTGGTTAGGCTCCGGCCGCTCGCTTCTCCGGTATGTATCAGCTCACTTCTTGCTCAATTCTAAGCTGTAGCGCTGGGTTTGTAATTCTCCTTGGAGTCAGCTGTATCTCCCAGACTGGGTGTCTTGGTGGGCAATTGGAGCCGCACACCGCCAAACGCGTTTCGAAGCCAAATGCTTCTTCCTCAGTGGCCATGTTGTGCTCTTCTTGCCCTTTATATATCGCTTTTTGGTTGCCACCAACACCTTTCCTGGGTTTTGATCCTTATTTGGCTACCTTCAAAACCCGGATAGTTATCAGTTTTTCTTATATTGTCCTTGTTTGTTCTTTTGTATATTGACTATAATTGTGGATACTATGATGTCTTATCCATTTATCCATTTTATATTGAGCCTTTTATAGTTTCTTAATATATGTCACATTTTACTTGCGTTTTCTATGCGTTTTCTGTGCGTTTTTTTTCTCTACACATGCGTTTTTTATGAAATCCATGCTATTTTCTTTATTGCATCGCAAAAATATTGGTTACTCTTCTATCTATTAAAAACATTAGTAGTAGCAGTCAAAATAATACTTATTGTCAAATAATATCAATGTACATATATATTCACACAAATGAGTTGATTCATTGTCCACATCGTAATACAATTTAACTATGTAAATACTTTAGTATGCATATATAACTGTGTTATAAGTAGAACCCAGAGGAATGGTATATAGTTTCTTATAAATAGAAGCCAAAAATGCGGGGTGTTGGATGTGATCTGAGGGCTCCCACCAAGGTGAGATCAGTGTGCTGGTATTGCAAACAGCCTGACATTCATGTCTCATCAGTGGGTAGCCTCTCAAAGGAATCCCAACAGTTCAAAGTCTGCATTAAGTCCTCCTGGGGTTAGAGTGTCAAAGTCGAAAATCCATCTGGATTCTGCCCTTGCCATTCTTGAAATGTGATCTCCACCCCTCCAATGTTTATTCACTTTTTCTAATGCTGTAAATATTAGTCCACTCACTTTCAGTCTCACAGGAATGAATAGAGAAGTGACTGGCTTGCTGTCCTGGGTCAGTTGGAGGTCAGGGAGTTGGTCACATGACCCATCTACAATAAGAAGAGAGTGGAAACTCTCAATTTCAGCCTCTGATAAGAAAATGACATTCACTACAGATTATGTCATGCATCTTTCTAACAGGTCAGAGAATAAAAAATTTTGCTGGGCTTCTTTAAGCGTAATCATCGTACTGTGAAGAGATTTGTGGCTGATTCAGAGCACAGACGTGTTCGTGCTGATAAAGGCAGAATGAGGAAGGTTTCTGCCAGGCAAGTTCATTGGATTAAGAGAGCAGCTGCTAAAAAGCAATTACAAACCAGCAAACAGATATTTGAAGCTGCTGGTGCCTCTGGAGTCCCTCGAACCTCAAGGTGTAGGATCCTTCAAAGGCTTGCTGTGGTGCATAAACCTACTATTTGGCCACCCCAAACCAGTGCTCACATGCAGAAACAGTTGCAGTGGGCCCAGACATACATGAAGACTAATTTTCAAACAGTCTTGTTTACTGATGAGTGTCGTGCAACCCTGGATGGTCCAGATGGATGGAGTAATGGATGGTTGGTGGATGGCCACCATGTCCCAACAAGGCTGCCACATCAGCAGGGAGGTGAAGGAGTCATGTTTTTTTTTAACTCGTTTTATTGAAGAATAAACAATAAGGGTACAGCAATTGATACAATCATTCGAGCACAAATGTATGAATTTTCATATACACAGAAATCAAAGTATTACATTTCCTTGAGCACACCGTGTTATATTCAAGAGAGTAGACTGCATATGTCTCGATTGAGATGAAGTTAAAGCAGAGGAACACCAAGCACCCCATATCTTCCAGAATTTCTGTGGGCACTTCCTATGTGTATATATGACCCGTTCATAGGGGATGATTTGGTTGACCAAGGATTTCCACTGAGATATAGTTGGGAGTCTATCAGCCATCCATCTAATTGATATTGCTTTCCTTGCTAAAAATAAGGTCTCCCTCAGAAAAATACATTCATGATGCGTCCATATATCTTCCTCTAGGATGCCCAGTAGACACATCTTGGAGTCTAACCCAAGAGGTCTGGACAAGACCAAAGAGAGAATGTTAATGACCCCACTCCAATAGGTGCTAATGTACGGGCATTCCCACATCATGTGCAAGCATTCAGTTGAGCGCATCTATGACATCTAGTGTGAGATATTCTCCCCATCTTATACAGCCTAGTGGGTGTCAAATAGCATCTATGCACCATAAATTATTGTATCAATCGATTGTTGACAGAGGGGGAAACATACAGAGGAGATTCTAAAGCCTCTGCCCACTCCTCTGCCGACAAAGATGACATATCTTCTCTCCATTTAGTTTCTGTGGGCAATTGTATTAGAGCCATACGACTGTTGAGAAGGTGGGTATACAAGGCTGAAATGATACCCTTTGGCCCTTGTGTCGCCAAAACTCCTATCAATGGGTAATTGGATATAGAACGCCCAGAATCTCTGAATTGAGCCCGGAGTGCGTGGCGTATTTGTAGATATCTATAGAACATAGTACGCGGTAGACCATATTTCTCTCGTATCTGATCAAAAGACCCCAGAATCCCATTACTGTAGAAATCTTGCAGAGTAAATATATTGTATCGCTTCCACACGACTGAGCCATCATGTCCCTGGATATGTTTAAATAAAGGATTGTCCCAGATTGGAATAACATCTGCCCAATCTTTATATTGGTTGAGTTTTGCAGCTGACCACACCTGATGCGCCAGCCTATGCAATGGGAGAGCAACCCCAGAGTACAAGTGAATACCTTCAAGTACTGGCCACAGTGTAGTCAGCCGCAAATAGTGGCACAAATAATATTCAGCATTAGGCAAATCAGATTGTGTCACCCATGAAAGAATAAACCGTAATTGCCTGGCCAAAAAATATAGGTAAAAGTCTGGGAGGGCAGCACCACCCTGTTGCCTAGGCCGCTGCAAAGTCTGTACTGCCAATTTCCGTCTGGCTGATCCCCAAATGAATCCAGCTACTAGGGAGTGCAATTTGTCAAAGAAAATACGCGGTATTGGGGTACAAGCATGTTCCAGAAGATAAAGACCCTTGGGCAGTAACACCATTTTCACCAGGTTAATCCTGCCCATTACTAAGAGGGGCAAGGACTTCCAGGATTTAAATTTGTCTACAAAGTATTGCTCAAGGGGCAATATGTTTTTTATCAAGGGACAGATTGGGGTCCTTGGTGACTATTACACCCAGGTACTTAAAAGAGTCCACCACCGGCAGATTATGAAATATTGCGGGCCAAGTATGTGTCCATAAGGGCTGACTTGGTCCAATTGATACATAACCCAGAAAAGCGGCCAAAGTGGTCAATTATATTTATAGCTCTTGGCAAAGTAGTATCCACATCATCCATAAAAAGGATAAGGTCGTCCACATATAACCCTAATCTATCTTCCCTATCTCTTAGCTGAATCCCTTTATAAATGGCATCCCGTCTTATCCTGAGTGCTAGCGGTTCTATAGCCAACGCAAACAGCAGAGGGGACAGCGGACACCCCTGTCTAGTACCTCTATGAAGGTTAAACTGTGCGGAGGTTAATCCTTTGACTAATATTTGCGCTTTAGGGCACTTATATAAGATGGAGATCCAAGCAATGAAGGAGGTACCAAACCCAAAATGAGTCAGCACCTCAAGCAGGTACGGCCATTCGACAGAGTCGAATGCCTTGGCTGTGTCCAAAGAGGCCAGGGCCCAGCGGGAACCAGCCCCCACTCCCACCTATGATATAACCTGTGCCCTTCGTATATTGCTGGAGGTTGAATGGCCAGGTATAAAGCCGGATTGATCCTGGTGAATGATGGAGGCAATTACCCTATTCAACCTATTAGCCAGAATTTTAGTGAGGATTTTATAGTCTATGTTCAACAGGGAGATTGGTCTGTAGGAGCCACACTCCAGTGGGTTTTTTATCAGGTTTCAGCAGTATCACAATTGTAGCATCATATAGTGACTCAGGAAGCTGTCCCCTCTGCTGCGCCGCCGCATACATCTTGTGCAGCTGCGGGCCCAGAATATCTATGTATTTGGAGTATGCCTCCAAGGGGATGCCATCAGGGCCAGGGGATTTGCCATTGGCTAAGCCCTTCACAGCCTGAACCATTTCTTCTAGAATAATATCTGCCTCCAACGAATCCCTATCCTGTTCCCGTATGGTCGGAAAGTTAATATCTTGAAGATAGTCTCTCAAGTCAGAGTACACATATTGTGCTACTGAGCTATATAAATCATAATAGAAGGATCTGAATCTTTGCAGTATAGCCCCAGTGCCCTCCACAATGGATCCACCCTCACTCTGCACCCTTAACACCGGTGGGGCTGCGTTGTTAGCTCGCACCACATGTGCCAGTAATTTCCCAGATTGACTACCCAGCTCAAAGGATTGTTGTTTAAGGAAAAACAATTTGCGATCACTCCGTTCCCGGATATGTATCAAATATTGTCTACCCATCTGTAGCCATTCCAGTCTATTACCATCAGATGGATCGGAGGTGTATCTCAACTCTGCCTCTTTATACCTACGAAATAGATCATCCTCCTTGCGACTAGTTTCTCTTTTGATATAGGAGATGGAGAACTTAAAGCAGCCGCGTAAATATGCTTTCAGGGTCTCCCATCTCACTAAATCATCTACTCCCTCTGCGTTTGCTTCCAAGAATACCATCAATTGATCCGGAATACGGTCATTAACCGACATCAATGATAACCAAAAGGGGTGTATACGAGTTTTAGTGGCCAGTCTATTAGACGAAGTATCTCTCAAGCGTAATATGATTGGTGCATGATCTGACACACTGTGTGGGCCATATTGTATGTCCTCCAGATCTAGATACACCGAAGCAGAGCCAAGCATATAATCTATTCTAGAGAGGGCCCCCCGGGAAGGAGTGAAGCAAGAGTATATCCTCTGAGCTGGGTTACGTTCCCTCCACATGTCGTACCATCCTATTTCAGCAGCTAGTCTGGAAAAAGCAGTCGACAAGTTGGTGGATTGAGGTGAATGGCCACTGGAACTAAACCTATCCAAATGCTTGTCAAGCACCATATTGAAATCTCCCATGCAGATTAGCCAAGCCTCAGGGTATTGAGATGCGAGACTAACCACTGCCTGCAATGAGGACACACTGGCAGGGGGAGGCAGATACACATTGATAATAACATATGGAATACAGTTAATGTAGGCATGAAGAAATATATAGGTCCCTTCTGTATCTATCACCTGCTGCTGTACTTCCCACCTCAGTGAGCGATGCACAAGAATAGACACACCTCTAGAATAGGAACTACCAGAGGAGTCATGTTTTGGGCCAGAATCATGAGGAGAGATCTCATGCTGCAAAGAATACCTCTGTGTCATTGGCTGCCATGGGCATAAAAGGAGATAAACTCATGGTGTGGCCACCATCTTCCCCTGACCTCAACCCTATAGAGAACCTTTGGAGTATCATCAAGCAAAAGATCTATGAGGGTGGGACGCAGTTCACATCAAAACAGCAGCTCTGAGAGGCTATTCTGACATCATGCAAAGAAATTCAAGCAGAAACTCTCCAAAAACTCACAAGTTCAATGGATGCAAGAATTGTGAAGGTGATATCAAAGAAAGGTTCCCATGTTAACATGTAACTTGACCTGTTAGGATGTTTTGGATTTAAATAGCTTTTTATTTCAGTGAATGTGACCTCCTAATGCTGCAAATTCCACAAATGAGCATTTTCAGTTCTTAAAAACATATAAAATGTTTAGAAACTCTACTGTGCATAATAATTTGGAACAGTGCATTTTGAGTTTTTTTAATTTTTGAAGAATATACTGTTATCATTGGGAGGTTTGTTCAATAAAATTCGTTGTATACTCTAACGGGTGATAACTTTTATTATACTGACTGTCATTTGCCCCGACCATTTAGGAAAATCAGAGATAAATATAATTTGCATAATAATTTGGAACATGGTGTAATATGTGTATTCACTGTTATTTCATAATAATCATGTTCTTTATATAAATGTATAATCACGCTTCTTGGGCCAATCAGGTATGTCCAGGCGGTACAACACAAATTGGCATAATTTTGGGATGGGTTTACTCATAGGCGATCATGTGATGTGGTTGGGATGACGTGATCGGATGGCGATCCTTCTATTTCTCTGTAGGGATACTTCTAATTTACAGCAGACATGCGTGTTTCGCATTGTTCTGCTTTCGGACATGCACAGCAGGAGGTTAAAAGGTGATCCTAGTAAGGGCATCACGTAGCCTGGGTAGTATTATTGACTGCTGCGCATGCATATGGCCATGTATCGGGCCAAGAGTGTAGAGTCAATTGTGTGCCTTTAAAGTATCGCGGAAACATGACGTACCCAGCGATTCGATCACATGGCCGAACTGAAGGATGTGATGCCATGTTAATGGCGTCCTCGTGTGGTACCGCTTGAGACACCCTGGAGATTAGATCAGGTGATACATATTTGGGGAATCTCGGTGGTATATAAAAGGGGCAACCATACGACTGTCCCTCACTTCCCCTGACGAAGCCGTATGGCGAAATGCGTTGGCTAAGTGAGGGACACTGGTATGGTAGGGAGGTGGGCGGCACAAGCTGTGTTGATTACCTATGTATAGGCATTCTGATGGATATGTGATTGCTTTAGATCCACTGTTGTGGGTGAATTTGGACCTCAGTTACTGTCTGTATACTATTTTGCCTAATGCATGGGATTCTAAGCTCGATTATTAGCCTCTACGCCAGTGTCCCTCTGTTGTTCTTAGCTTTTTACCTCGCTATGTGGACTATGATGTCTTTTTATTAATTTTGAAAAAAAATAAAGCTATGTGAAATTATGAGTTGAACTGTCAATGATCTGGGTATACATAGTAGTTTTTGGTTTGGTAGTTTGTGTATATTTATGTAGCCCTTATAGGTCGGTTTACATAGGTTTACAATATGATTATAATAAAACCAGTCGTGTGTTGGCTTCTAAGCATATACTATAATGATATATAATAAGAAGAATGAAAGGCATTTCTATATTGGGAATAGTGTTTTTTTTGTATTCAGAAACCTAAATCCTATCACTGGTTTATTCACAGGCACAATATATGATTATAAAGAAAAGAGCAATATTTATTAGCTTTTTAAGTTAAAAAACAACACTATTCTCAATATGATAAGGATATAGATTTTTATTATAAGTTAAATGTGGAAGAAAAAAAAATACCTGAAGAAAAAAGTTATAAAGTCTCAAACCTGAAATCTTTACATGCAAAGCTGACCACTTATGGCTAAGCCTTTTCACAAAAATTGCTTTTACTATGTTTAGAAGCTAGCACATACTACTGGTGTCTTTATAGTCATATATTGTGCTTGTGAATAAACCAATGATATGTATATTAGCCTTCTGAGCATATCTTAATGTGGTAAGGCTATAGTACATAGTGTATATGATACATACAGTGCCTAGCGAAAGTATTCGGCCCCCTGGAACTTTTCAACCTTTTGCCACATTTCATGCTTTAAAGAGGCTCTGTCACTAGGTTTTAACCTATGTATTTAAATACATAGGTTAAAACCCCTTAACTTGTACAGTTATAACATACCTTTATTGCAGAGTACAGCGCAGCGGTTGTGCTGAAAAACCAACTTAAAACTCTATGCTAATGAGCCTTCGGAGCACCGGGGGGCGGGCTCTTTCTTCCTGAGCACCGCTTCTTCACCACCCCCCGGGGCCCGAGGCTCTCCCCCATGCCGACGTCCACGCCCCTCTGGAATTAGATTGACAGCGCTAGACCGTTTGGTCTAGCGCTGAAATCCGGCGCCTGCGCAGTCCGACCGCGCCGGCGCATGCGCAGAAGCGCTTGCAGTGCCGAACACTGCAAGCGCTTCCATCCTTGTGCGCACGCGCCGCAGCGAAGTGCTCCGAAGGCTCATTAGCATAGAGTTTTAAGTTGGTTTTTCAGCACAACCGCTGCGCTGTACTCTGCAATAAAGGTATGTTATAACTGTACAAGTGGGCGGGCTCTTTCTTCCTGAGCACCGCTTCTTCACCGCCCCCCGGTGCTCCGAAGGCTCATTAGCATAGAGTTTTAAGTTGTTTTTTCAGCACAACCGCTGCGCTGTACTCTGCAATAAAGGTATGTTATAACTGTACAAGTTAAGGGGTTTTAACCTATGTATTTAAATACATAGGTTAAAACCTAGTGACAGAGCCTCTTTAAACAAAAAGATATAACATTTTAAATTTTTGGTGAAGAATCAACAACAAGTGAATCACAATTGTGAAGTGGAACGAAATTTATTGGATCATTTAAACTTTTTTTGTAATAATAAAACGGAAAAGTGGGGCGTGCAAAATTATTTGGCAAATTTACTTTCAGTTCAGAAAACTCACTCCAGAAGTTCATTGAGGATCTCTGAATGATCCAATGTTGTCCTAAATGACTGATGAAGATAAATAGAATCCACCTGTGTGTAATCAAGTCTCCTTATGAATGCACCTGCTCTGTGATAGTCTCAGGGTTCTGTTTAAAGCACAGAGAGCATCATGAAGACCAAGGAACACACCAGGCAGGTCCGTGATACTGTTGTGAAGAAGTTTAAAGCCGGATTTGGATACCAAAAGATTTCCCAAGCTTTAAACATCCCAAGGAGCACTGTGCAAGCGATCATATTGAAATGGAAGGAGTATCAGACCACTGCAAATCTACCAAGACCCGGCCGTCCCTCTAAACTTTCATCTCAAACAAGGAGAAGACTCATCAGAGATGCAGTCAAGAGGCCCATGATCACTCTGGATGAACTGCAGAGATCTACAGCTGAAGTGGGAGAGTCTGTCCAGGACAACAATCAGTCGAACACTTCACAAATCTGGCCTTTATGGAAGAGTGGCAAGAAGAAAGCCATTTCTCAAAGATATCCAGAAAAAGTCTCGTTTACAGTTTGCCACAAGCCACCTGGGAGACACACCAAACATGTGGAAGAAGGTGCTCTGGTCAGATGAAACCAAAATCAAACTTTTTGGAAACAATGCAAAACGATGTGTTTGGCATAAAAGCAACACAGCTCATCACCCTGAACACACCATCCCCACTGTCAAACATGGTGGTGGAAGCATCATGGTTTGGGCCTGCTTTTCATCAGCAGGGACAGGGAAGATGGTTAAAATTAATGGGAAGATGGATGGAGTCAACTACAGTACCATTCTGGATGAAAACCTGTTGGAGTCTGCAAAAGACCTGATACTAGGATGAAGATTTATCTTGCAACAAGACAATGATCTCAAACATAAAGCAAAACCTACAATGAAATGGTTCAAAGATAAACGTATCCAGGTCTTAGAATGGCCAAGTCAAAGTCCAGACCTGAATCCAATTGAGAATATGTGGAAAGAGCTGAAAACTGCTGTTCACAAACGCTCTCCATCCAACCTCAAAGAGCTCGAGCTGTTTTGCAAGGAAGAATGGGCAAGAATTTCAGTCTCTAGATGTGCAAAACTAATAGAGACATACCCCAAGCGACTTGCAGCTGTAATCGCAGCAAAAGGTGGCACAACAAAGTATTAATGCAAGGGGGCCGAATAATTTTGCACACCCCACTTTTCAGTTTTATTATTACAAAAAAAGTTTAAATGATCCAATAAATTTCGTTCCACTTGACAATTGTGATCTTTTTGTTTGAAGCCTGAAATGTGGCAAAAGGTTGAAAAGTTCCAGGGGGCCGAATACTTTCGCAAGGCACTGTACATGTTAGATCACAACTCTAGAACACAGCTCTGCCCTCAGTATGCTGATGCCTAGCCCTGTTAATCAAGGGGAGGGAGAAGTGTGCAGAGCACCGGGGGTGTTACAGAGCAGTGCACTAAGGATTCAGCCCTGTCCCCTGGTGCTTCAACATGTTCATCTGCTTATGAATAAAACACAAATATCTCTGCAGCTGTTTAGTATACAAACAAAAGAGATGTATCATTTTAATCAGCACAATGAGCCCGATCCGGCATTATGACTTGCTTAATAGGGTTGATCATACTAACAGAACCTCTTTAAAAGGAGTCTGTCAGCAGTTGTAATCCTGCAAAACTGCAGACTGCGTTAGGTAGAGGCCATGGCAGGGTGAAGAGGATATTTTATTCCACAGGACACCACTCCTGCAAGTGCCCCACAGTCTCTTATTCTGAAGTACTCCCTGCAGTAACCTTCTCCATTGCACAGCATAGCTACAGCAGCATTCCTGTGGTTAGACAGAGGGGGAGATTTTGCCACCCCATGATGCAATTGCAGGATGTTCAGCTGTTGTTGTGATATCTATGGGACTTTTGAAGGCCCCCAGGCCTGCCAATGTTACTGCTCCGATTACACCATGTATAATACACACAATCAAATGATCGCAACTCTTGAATTAACCCAATACGTTCCTTATGTCTTAATGATATATATGAATGTCAAGTGTAAGAAAGGGTTAATTTAAATAATCTAGTGTGAAACATGAACATTATTAAAAAACTATGCCAAAATCATTTTTTTATATTCATGTTGCAAAAAAAACAAAAAACTTAAAATTGTTTATACACCCAAACTATGGCAAAAAAATAAATCATACAGCCATATCAATGAAAGAATAAAAAATGTTAAGGTTGCTCAAATGCAGATAGACAAAACAAAAAAAATGACTAGTCATTAACCCTTTAAAGGGGATCCATCACCAGCAACCTCCCTATCCAACTGTTTACAACGCTATAATTCACCTGATTAAAACTCTGTTGTTTTGCTGATCTGATGCTCCCTTTGATATATATTTTTTGATATTTTTGTTAATATGCAAATTAGGTATTTGGTTCAATGAGGGCATCACCATTACTCCTGTTCCACCAAAGCTCCATTCTTTTTTGTGGCCAGCCCCAACCTGGCTGCTTTGACTGACAGGGCCAGGAAGTGGCAAAGCAGCGAGGGAAGGGCTGGCCACAGAAAGGAGTGGAGTTTTGGTGCAACAAGAGCAATGGTGACACCCTTAGTGCACCAAATGCCTAATTTACATAATAGGAAAAAGTATCATAACTCAGGAAGGCAGCCTCAGATCAACAAAAAATAGTATTTTAATCAGGTGATGTACAGCTATATGTCCATACATTTTGATAGGTAGGTCGATGATGACTGATATCCTTTAAGAACAAAACCTATCTTTGACTTAATGTCACAGCCCATTTTTTTCACATCTGACTATCAATTTATCTAGTAATAAATCTGATCACTGATTACTTCGATTCTGCAGTTTACAGAAATACCCCATATGTGGTAGTAAACTGCTGTAGGGGTACACGGCAGAGGTCAGGAAAGGAGCGCCATATGGTTTTTGGAGGCAGATTTGGTTAGAATTGTTTTTGGACACCATTTTGTATTTGAAGAGACCCTGACGTACACCTACAGTGTAAACCCTCAAAAAGTGAACCCACCGGTCATGTCAAATCAATTTAATCAGTTTCTATGAAGAGGTAAGTTCTTGACTTGACCGCGGCAAATCAATGGATGTCGTATATCTGGACTTCTCCAAAGCATTTGACACTGTACCACATAAAAGGTTAGTATATAAAATGAGACTGCTTGGACTGGGAGAAAACGTCTGTATGTGGGTAAGTAACTGGCTCAGTGATAGAAAACAGACGGTGGTTATTAATGGTACATACTCAGATTGGGTCACTGTCACTAGTGGGGTACCACAGGGGTCAGTATTGGGCCCTATTCTCTTCAATATATTTATTAATGATCTTGTAGAAGGCTTGCACAGTAAAATATACATTTTTGCAGATGACACTAAACTGTGTAAAGTAATTAACACAGAAGAGGACAGTACACTGCTACAGATGAATCTGGATAGACTTGGGCAGAGAAGTGGCAGATGAGGTTTAACACTGACAAATGTAAGGTTATGCATATGGGAAGGAATAATGCAAGTCACCAGTACATACTAAATGGTAAAATATTGGGTAACTCTGACCTAGGAATATTAGTGAACAGCAAACTAAGCTGTAGAAACCAGTGTCAGACAGCTGCTGCCAAGGCCAATAAGATAGTGGGTTGCATCAAAAGGGGCATAGATGCCCGTGATGAGAACATAGTCCTGCCACTTTACAAATGACTAGTCAGACCACACATGGAGTACTGTGTACAGTTCTGGGCTCCTGTGAACAAGGCAGACATAGCAGAGCTGGAGAGGAGGGCAACTAAAGTAATAACTGGAATGGGTGGACTACAGTACCCAGAAAGATTATAAAAATGAGGGTTATTCACTTTAGAAAAAAGACGACTGAGGGGAGATCTAATAACTATGTATAAATATATCAGAGGTCAGTACAGAGATCTCTCCCATGATCTATTTATCCCCAGGACTGTGACTGTGACGAGGGGACATCCTCTGCGCCTGGAGGAAAGAAGGTTTGTACACAAACATAGAAGAGGATTCTTTACGGTAAGAGCAGTGAGACTATGGAACTCTCTGCCTGAGGAGGTGGTGATGGTGAGTTCACTAAAAGAGTTCAATCGTTGATCCAGGGAGTTATTCTGATTGCCTGATTGGAGTCGGGAAGGAATTTTTTCCCCTAAAGTGGGGAAAATTGGCTTCTACCTTACAGGGTTTTTTTTGCCTTCCTCTGGATCAACTTGTAGGATAACAGGCCGAACTTGATGGACAGATGTCTTTTTTAGGCCTTATAGACTATGTTACTATGTTACCAGTGGCGTAACTACAACTAACTGGGCCCCACAGCAAATTTTTGAATGGGGCCCCCCCAGAAACTTTCTCGCAACCCGAACTCACATGCAACCCTCACTCTTGTGGCTAGTCAAGATTGAGCTCTCCCAGACAAGGCCTGACAGCCGCTCCATCCGCTTTCTATAGTGTCACTGTATATAATGCCATTGTATAATACTGTTGAGGGGGGCCTGACAATAAAATCTTTTAGTCTCCCTCCTGAGGGGGCCCCTTGTGGGTCTGGGCCCCAAAGCAGCTGCTTCCCCTGCTTCCCCTATTGCTACGCCCCTGTATGCTACATTTTGGAAACTACAGCACTCAAAGAATTTATTAAGGGGTGTACTGAGAACTTTGACCCCATGAGCTTTTTACAGAATTTAAAAACACTTGGCTGTGAAAATGAAAACTTTCAAATTTTCATTTTCACAACTAACAACTTTTTGATTGCTCTTTATATAATTTGTTTGTTACTGAAGGTGACAAAAACAGAAATTCAGTTATTGTTTAAGCGTTTTTTCCATTTACACCAGGCGGAATAAGCAAAGTGATCTTTTTGTAGATCAGGCCATTACAGATACAGGGATACCAATTATATGTAGTTTATTTTTTTGTCATTTTTTTAACCAACTATAAATGAGCATATATGGGAAAAAGGTGAAACTTCTATTTTTTTAAAGTCCCGCTTAGGAACTTGAATATACATTTGTCTGATCACTGGTACAATACAGTGCAATAGTTATCAATTGCAGTGTATTGTAGATGTCAGCTTTACAGTGACACTTCACCTTACAGACCCTGCCTCTGGCAATAGCAAGCATCAGCACCCGATGGGGGATAGAGGGTGCTCCCTCCCTCTGTAAACTCCTCAGATCAGGAATGGCCAACCTGTGACTCTCCAGCTACTGTAAAACAACAAATCTCACCATGCCCTCCTGTAAGCTGATAGCTGAAGGCTGAACTTTATTGCTATAACCCTGAAGGGGCTGTCCACTTTTTAGTATTAATGACCTATTCTCAGGATAGGTCATCAATATTAGATTGGTGGGGGTCTCACTCCAGGCACCCCCCCCCCCCGAACTCAGTTGTTTGAAGAGAAGGCAGCACTTGTACGAGATTTGCCTTCTCTGCTCTGTTTACTTGCTCGCCACAGCAACTGCAGTGGTGGACAGGTGTAATTACAAGTATGGCATCCCCATTCACTTTTATGGGACAGCTCTGTCTGTTCAAGTGGATAGGACGGAGCTGTCCCATAGAAGTGAATGGAAACACCATACAGTGATCCCTCAAGATACAATGGCCTCAAGATATAATATTTTCAACATACAATGGTCTTTTCTGACCCATTGTAAGTTGAAACTAGACTCTAGTCTTCTCTGGTAAAATAGCTGTATTAGTTGCTAGTTAACAGCTATTCCTGACTGTTATATGTAAGGACTTGTAATCTGCCTTCGTTATCTGCTTATTTTTCTTAAATCTTCATTTTCTCTTATCTTGGATAACATTTTGAGGCTTTGGAACCAATTACTCAACTTACAATGGTTTCAACATACAATGGTCGTCCTGGAACCAATTAATATTGTAACTTGAGGGAACACTGTACTTGTAATTACACCTAATCACCACTGCAATTTCTGTGGCGAGCAGGTAAACTGAGCAGAGAAGGTAGCTCTTGCACAAACCCTGCCTTCTCTTCAAACAGCTGATCGGTAGGGTTGCCATAGTCTGCCCACCTCTGATCTCATATTGATAACCTATCCTGAGGATAGGTCATCAATAGTAAAAAGTGGACAACCCCTTTAACCCCTTCAAGACACAGCCAGTTTTCACCTTAAAGGGGTTATCCCACGAATAATGTAAAAAATGAAAATCAGATATCCTATAGTACATGTCAACCTCTTTATAACAAAGCTAGAACCAGCCCTGTACCTCACATGGATCCAGAGATCTCCTCATTCATTGCTCTGCTAAATTTATATCAAGCTGACAGCTCAAGGGGAGTGTCATTTGTGCTGCAGGTCAGGGGGCGTGTCCATGCTCTACCTATCACAGCTCAGGAGGCAGTTGAAAGATGAAACTGAGCATGTGCGGCCTTCTCAGTGAGCAGGTCAAAGAAATAAGAAATTAAGTGGCATGATACAGACACATTTTACTGAATAACTCAGTGGCTATACAGAATTTTTAATTACATGCAATTACAAAAGTATTTAGATCCAGGTGCTGGTTTGAAAACTGCAGAATATTTTTCGTGGGACAACCCCTTTAAGGACCAAGCTACATTTTTTAAATCTGACATGTTTCACTTTATGTGATAATAACTCTGGAACGCTTTTACTTATCTAAGCGATTCTGAGATTGTTTTTTCGTGACATATTGTACTTCATGTTAGTGGAAAATTTGAGTCAATATGTTTCACCTTTCTTTATAAAAAATTCCAAAATTTACAGAAAATTTGGAAAAATTCATAATTTTTGAAATTTGGATGTCTCTGCTTTTAAAGCAGATTGTGATACCTCATAAAATATTTGTTACTGTACATTTCCCAGATGTCTACTTCATGTTGGCATCATTTTGTAAACATCATTTTATTTTTCAGGAAGTTAGAAGGTTTAGAATTTTAGAAGCAATTCTTAAAAATTTTTAAGAAAATTTCCAAAACCCACTTTTCAGGGACCAGTTCAGTTATCAAGTCACTTTGTGGAGCTTACCTAATAGAAACCACCCATAAATGACCCAATTTTAGAAACTACACCCATCAAGTTAATCAAAAGTGATTTTACAAACTTTGTTAACCCTTTAGGTGTTCCACAAGAATGAAAGGAAAATGGAGGTGAAATTTCAAAAATTCACTTTTTTTGCACATTTTTCCATTTTAATTTATTGTCCCTGTAACACAGTAAGGGTTAACAGCCAAAGAAAACTCAATATTTATTACCCTGATTCTGCAGTTTACAGAAACACCCCACATGTAGTGGTAAACTGCTGTAGGGGAACATGGCAGGGCGCAGAGGGAAAGGAACGCCATATGGATTTTGGAGGGCAGATGTCGCTGGGATAATTTTAAGTTGCCATGTCACATTGAACACCCCCTGATGCACCCCTAGAGTAGAAACTCCCAAAAAGTGACCCCATTTTGGAAACTACAAGATGAGGTGACAGTTTTATTGGTACTATTTTGGGGTACATATGATTTTCGATAGCTCAGTATTACACTTTTTGTGAGGCAAGGTAACAAAAAAATGGCTGTTGTGGCACAATTTTAAATTTTTTGATTTTTACAGAGTTCTCCTGACAGGATAGATCATGTTTTGCTTTTATAGAGCAGGTTGATACAGACGCAACAATATCAAATATGTGTATTTTTTGTTGTTGTTTCAGTTCTACATAATAAAGCATTTTTCAAAACAAAAATTATGTTTTTGTGTCTTCATTTTCTAAAAGCTACATTTCTTTTATTTTTCTGCCGATCGTCTTGTGTAGGGGCTCATTTTTTGCGGAATGAGTTGACGCTTTTATAGGTAGCATTTTTGGGTACATATGATTTTTTGATCACTCAATATTACACTTTATGTGGCAAAGTGACCAAAAAATGGTCGTTTAGGCAGTTTTTATTTTAGTTTTTTTATGAAATTCACCTTAGGGGTTAGATCATGTGATATTTTTTATAGAGAAGGTTTTTACGGACGCGGCGATACCTAATATGTCTACTTTTTTAATGTATTTTAGTTTTACACAATAAAAGCATTAAAAAAATCATGTTTTAGCATCTCTATTTTCCTAAAGCTATATATATATTTTTTTGTTGGCGATTATCTTATGTAGGGGCTCATTATTTGCGGGAAGAGATGACGGTTTGATTGGTACCATTTTGGGGTGTGTATGACTTTTTGATCGCTTGTTATAACAGTTTTTGTGATGAAAGGTGACAAAAAATGGCATTTTTTGCACAGTTTTTATTTTTATTTTTTTATGGTGTTTACCTTAGGGGGTAAGTCATATAATATTTTTATAGAGGAAGTAATTATGGACGTGGAGATACCTAATATGTCTACTTTTTTACATTTATTTCCATTTTACAGAATAAGGCCCCTTTCACACGACAGTATTTTTTGTGGGCTCCGATCCGCATTTTTCACATGAAAAATGCGGACCCATTCATTTCTATGGGTCCGCAAAAAATACTGAGAGCATACGGTGTGCTGTCCGCACCCGTATGCCCGTTCAGTAGCCCCGCAAAAAAGATGGAACCTGTCCTATTCTTGTCCGCGAAACGGACAAGGATAGGCATTGTTACAATGGATCCGCAAAAAGAACGGCTGCCATACGGACGGCAACCGTTTTTTTTTGCGGATCCGCAATTTGCGGACCGCAAAACACAACGTTCGTGTGAAACCGGCCTAAAAGCTTTTTTGAAGAAAAATAAATCATGTTTTAGTGTCTCCATTTTTTGAAAGCCATATTTTTTTTATCTTTTGGCCGATTGTCTTAGGTAGGGTATCATTTTTTGCGGAAAGAGATGATGGTTTGATTGGTACCATTTTGGGGTGTGTATGACTTTTTGATCGCTTGGAATTACACTTTTTGTGATGAAGGTGACAAAATTGCATTTTTGGCACAGTTTTTTTTTTTTTACGGCGTTCACCTGAGGGCATAAATCATATGATATTTTTATAGAGCAGGTTATTACGGACGTGGTGATACCTAGCATGTATACTTTTTTTATATTTATTTCAGTTTTACACAATAAAAGCATTTTTGAAGAAAAAAAAATCATGTTTTAGTGTCTCCTTTTTCTGAAAGCCATTTTTTTTTATCTTTTGGGCGATTGTCTTAGGTAGGGTGTAATTTTTTGCGGGAAGAGATGATGGTTTGATTGGCACTATTTTGGGGTACATACGTCTTTTTGATCGCTTGTAATTACACTTTCTGTGATGTAAGGTGACCAAAAAATTGCATTTTTGCTCAGTTTTAAAAAAAAAAATTTTTTTAAGGCATTCACCTGAGATGGTAGATCATGTGATATTTTTATAGAGCACTTTGTGATGGACGCGGCAATACCCAATATGTGTGTTTTTTATTTTTATTTTTTTTAAAAAAAACAATATTTTATGGTGAGGGGGCGTTTTTTCTTTTTTTTACTTGAAACTTTATTTTTTTACTATTAAAAAAAACACTTTTTTTTCAGTTTTATTTACTTTTTACATTTGTCCCACTATGGGACTTCACATTTTCAGGGTTTGATCCCTGTTTCAATTCAGTACAATACATTTTGTATTGTACTGAATTGAACTGTCAGTGTCTCACTGTGTGGGATGCAGCAGGGGCCTGGCTATCAGCAACAGCCGGGCCGGTGCTGCTGATCAGGCGGGTGCAGTTCCTGCACCCGCCCGATCCTATCACGTACATGCACGTGAGGATACGGCAAGGAGCCGCATTCACTCACGTACATGTACGTGAAAATGGGTGAAGGGGTTAAGTTGATACTATTTCATATCTTTACAGGTGGTGTATAGCACTCTGCATTGCAGATTCTTGGGATACATACACTACTCACAAAAAGTTAGGGGCATTTGGCTTGTGGGTGAAATTTCAGGATAAACCTAAAATGCACTCAAACCTTTATAGGTGAAGTTAATCTGACCTTCTGTAAACTTTTGAATGCACATGTCCAACTGTTCAATGTTTCAGTACTTTTTACACAACTTGCTGTTTTCTAACAAGGAGTTTAACATCAAAATTGCCCAATAAGTTTCCTGGTTCAATTAGAATTGGTATATAAACAGTCCTCCTCATCATGCTGTTCACATTTTGACATCATGAGACCAGAGTTCGCACTACGGTTTTTCCAGAAGAGTAAAAATACTCCTCTGACCATTTTTGAGGAGTATTTTTACCCGAGGGGGAGTACGAAAGTAGCGATAATTAAAGTACATAATTCGTAGGCCTACACTCTCTCACATCTGCGTTGGAGGCTGCGCTTGGAGCCTCTGTTGCAGATTCTGTTGAAAGACCAGACAAAAAAGCCTTGTATGCATATGTTTGGTAAAAAGACAGATACTGAACGGATCCAAACATAGTCGGCGGAGTCTGTTCAGCTTCTTCCCTGTGGGGTGACAGGAGGAGGGGGGAGCAGGGTCACTAGTGGGGTGACAGAAGAAGGGGGTTGCAGGGTTACTAGTGAGGTGACAGGAGGAGGGGGAGCAGGGTCACTAGTTGGGAGGAGCAGGGTTACTGGTGGGGTGACAGGAGAAGGGGGAGCAAGGTTACTAGTGGGGTGACAGGAGGAGGGGGGAGCAGGGTCACTAGTGGGATGACAGGAGAAGGGGGGAGCAAGGTTACTAGTGCGGTGACAGGAGGAGGGGAGCAGGGTCACTAGTGGGGAGAAGCAGGAGCAAGTTTACTAGTGGGGTGACAGGAAGAGGGGGAGTGCTGTTCTCAGATGAAAATTGATTCACGCTAAGCAGAAATGATGGCCGCCAACTATGTTGGAGACACCAAGGAGAGCTTTATGCATCAGCCACTGTTGTCACCAGACAAGCAGAAATCAAAGAAAAAAAAGAGAGATAAGTTCCTGAGAGATAAACAGAATTATGACTTTGGCAGAATCTTCGATTGGAACAGTAGGAAACAAAGAAGAAGACGATTCTCACGACACACAAAAAGTGACTATTGGACTACCGATTCTGATTCTAGTGTCTCAGATGATTCTTCAATTGGCCATACTATAGATGCGTCGGCTACTGGAAATGTTAAGACCCCTTTGGGAGGAGTACCAGGAGGGGTAGAGGAAAAAAGAAAAACAAATACAAAGCAGGGTTTCAAACGAAAGCAAGGCTCTTGGAGATGATAGTGGAGGAAGATGAGAATGGGTTAGAACAGGATTTGGTAGTCAATTTAACTGGTTACGAACTGCCACCGGACTGTGTGAGGGTCCTTAACCGGGGCCTCAATTACAGTTCGATCCAGTTACTTTCGAGATTGATTTGTTTAAAGCTGTGAGGAAACTTAATCTGAGTAGGTTGTTTGGAAATGTACCTGATTTGAAAAAAGAAATAAAAGAAGGAGAAGTACCAGCAAGTATAGGAACTTTGGATTTTAGTACAGTGGCAAATTTTGATCAAACTGAGGTATCATGTTTGGAATGGATGACAGGTTTAGATCTAAATAAAGTGTCAGTCGATCCGTCCATAAGAGAATTTGGGGGAGTCAGGTCCGTGTTTTGCCCACCCTTGCTCGCCGACGGCAGTATCGATATATTCTATCATAAAGTGTTGTTAATTATTAAATTAAATGTAAATTATTATGTGGCAGAGAGGCAACTGGGAGACAGCACTTTTTATGAGTTATTGAAGGTGGATCCTACTATGAGGATACAGACCCAGTTAAGGAGCCTCCTACATAAGTATGTGGAGTGTTATGTTTTATCTAGAAAGAAAGCAGAAAAGTGGTTACCCCATTTTCCTCAAAAACCATCTTGGTATTTTTTTTTTTTTTTTACCAAAGATCCATATGTCACTGACCCATCCACCTGGGAGACCCACAGTCTCGGGGGTTGGGTCAGTGACTGAACCTTTGTCTAGATATGTGGACTGGTTGCTCAGACCTCTTTTACAACATGTAACATCACATCTTAAGGACACAAGGGACCTGTTATTGGCACTGAAGTCTTTTCAGTGGCAAGAGGGGTTTCATTTAGTGTCCTTAGATGTAGAGAGTTTATATACTCGGATTCCACAAGATGAGGGCATTAACTCAGTAATTGAAGTGCTTGAGGGCACAGATAAAAGTGAGATTTTTATAGAATTTATTAGAGAATCTCCGAGTCTTATATTGAAAAATAATGTCTTCAAATTTGGAAATAAGTAGTAAAGACAGAAGTTTGGAACAGCCATGGGTACACGAGTAGCATGTACATTCGCAAACATTTACCTCGCAAGATTTGAGGATAAATATGTGTATTCAGTAGAGAATCCCTTTGTTTCTTATATACAGTCGTATTTCAGATTTATAGATGATATTTTATGGTCTGGTCAGGTACTGAACACCTTTTTGGTGAATTTGTGAACTACTTCAATACAGTAAATAAAATGAACATGAAATTCACCTACAACCTTGGTGGAGTTAGGTTAAGTTGGAATTTCTAGATGTACAGGTATTGGTTGAAGAAGTTAGGTTGGTTACTGAAAGCTATCGAAAGCCAACAGCTACAAATTCACTACTGTATTTTTTTAGCTATCCCCCAGATAGTGTGAAAAAGGCGGTCCATATGGACTATTTATTAGATTAAGGCTACATGCACACGACCGTATGTGTTTTGCGGTCCGCAAAATGCGGATCCGCAAAATAAACGGATGACATTCCGTATGGCATCCGTGTTCCGTTTTTTTTCTGCGGATTTATTGTAACAATTGCTATCCTTGTCCGCAAAACGGACAAGAATAGGACATGTTCTATTTCTTTTGCGGGGCTACGGAACGGACATACTGATGCGGATATCACACGGTGTGCTGTCAGCATTTTTTGCTGACCCATTGAAATGAATGGGTCCACATCCTATCCGCAAAAAAAACGGAACGGACGCGGAAACCAAATATGTTCATGTGCATGAGACCTAAGGAGGATAAATGGAACAGAAGATAAGTTTGGAAAACAGTCATTAGATTTGAAAAAACGGTTGTTTGCGAGAGGATACCCAATAGAATTGTTAAATGAGGCTATGGAAAAAACTCTATCTTTAGATCGAGATATGATAACATCAGAAAATGTACCGTATTTTTCGCTTTATAAGACGCACTTTTTTTCCCCCAAAAGTGGGGGGAAAATGGCAGTGCGTCTTATAAAGCGAATGGTGCCATTTTTACATGGCTGAAACTGACACATCGCTGGCCGCTATGCTGCACAGCGCGGCCTGCGATGTATCAGTTACAGCACTATCACGCGGGAGGAGGGGCTGGAGGCCGGCAACTGATGATGTACTCGCCGCGGGGCCCGGTGCAAGTCACTGTACTTCATTACACCGGGCCCCGCTCACAGCATTCTTTACATGTAAAGTGTAGTTATTTACCGTAATCCTCAAGCAGTGGCTCTGCTGTGTTAATCTACGGTAATCGTCTGTAGTAGTACTCACAAAGCAGCGGGGAGGCCGGCCGGCAGCGTAACGTCACTCCTCGGTCATGCTCCTCCCACTTCATAATGAAGTGGGAGGAGCGTAACTAAGTAAATGACGTTACGCTGCCGGCCTCCCTGCTGCTTTGTGAGTACTACTACAGACGATTACCGTAGTTTAACACAGCAGAGCCACTGCTTGAGGATTAAATAACTACACTTTACATGTAAAGAATGCTGTGAGCAGGGCCCGGTATAATGGGGTCACTATTTACACAGGGCCATGAGGGGACACACATAGGGCCATGAGGGGATCAGCACAACAAGCTGTGTGTGTATAATCAACAGATCCCCCATTAAAAGTGTCATCCACAAATCCCCCATTGCAGTGTATCATCCACAGATCCCCCCCATAGCAGTGTATCATCCACAGATCCCCCCCCATAGCAGTGTATCATCCACAGATCCCCCCCATAGCAGTGTATCATCCACAGATCCCCCACATAGCAGTGTATCATCCACAGATCCCCCCCATAGCAGTGTATCATCCACAGATCCCCCATAATGCGCCATCCACAGATCTCCCCATATCAGTATGTGATCCACAGATTTCCCCATAACAGTGACATCCACAGATCCCCACAACAATGCATCAGCCACAGATCCCCCCCATAACAGTGTCATCCACAGGCCACCATTAGTCCAAAACCCATCAAAAGCCCACCTTTTGGTTCAAAATATTTTTTTCTTATTTTCCACCTCAAAAACCTAGGTGCGTCTTATCATCAGGTGCGTCTTATAAAGCGAAAAATACGGTAAATAGGAGAAAGAGAGAGGATGACCAAAAACGTTTTGTTTTTTCCTTTAAATTTAGCCCAATGGCAGACAGAATTAGAAGAGCAATAAGAGACAATTGGAATATACTAGAAAGAGATGATAGTTTGAAGGAGTCAAGGAGTCCAAACCAATACTCGCTTTTAGGAGGAGCCACACTTTGAAAGATAAATTGGTGAGAAGTCGGTACCTGGAGGTCAAACCTGAAATATGGTTGATAGATTCCTACAGGAAATGCAGATGCGGTAATTGTTCTTATAGTAAATATAACCTTTAGTGGGATGTATTAATGTTTGAAGGTCTGCAACATAGGGTAAACACTCTGATTACATGTAAAAGTAAGTTTGTGGCATATCTTATATTATGTGATTGTGGAAGGTTTTATATTGGAAAGACCATTAGAAGTGTCTGTGAAACATTTAGGGAACATTTAAACTCAATTTCCACAGGGAAAGGTTGTCCTCGCTTGATAGAACATCCAGCATGCATGTGGAACCAACACCCCCTGATTATACGGAAGCCAAGGTTGGTAGGAAATAGTGTTAGGTTCCTGTCTTACAGAGATCACCTTGACGATTTGGTGGACAGGCCCAGATAATTTTGTACAAAATATATTTGCCAAGAATCTCTAATTTACTAACCAAGCATAGCATTAGCTCCAGAATACTTCATATCTCTATGGCATTTTGTTCTTTATCTGGTTAGCAGTGTGCCGTTGCATTGTATGTATTTTCCATTCCTTGTGCATTTAGCCATAGTAACGTGCACCTGCGCACTGGGATGTGCTGACTGAAGTTCCCTTTTTTCTTTGTTTATTAATGTTTGGAGGTCTGCAACATAGGGTAAACACTCTGATTACATGTAAAAGTAAGTTTGTGGCATATCTTATATTATGTGATTGTGGAAGGTTTTATATTGGAAAGACCATTAGAAGTGTCTGTGAAACATTTAAACTCAATTTCCACAGGGAAAGGTTGTCCTCGCTTGATAGATCTGAGCATAATAATGATAGTAGGGTTCTGAGATTTGCTGGTATTGAGGTAGTGCACAACCCACCACAAGGGGGAGACAGACATCGTACCCTCTTGAGGATCGTAAATCTGTACCCAAGAACCTCAATGACCTGATGGTCTCCCTTCAAGAAGAGCGGGATGCCATGCCTAAGCAAGACAATAAGTCGACTTGTGAACAGCAGGAGACATCGTTGTCAAGCTGTAACTGATGCTCAAGGCCACATAACAAGTTATTGAGACACTGACATTTTTTGTGGGGGTATACCCACCCCTGTTGGCCTTTGTTTCAATAAATTATTTGAGATGATGAACTCACCATTGCATGCTTCTACTTAAATACCCTACTTTCATGATATAATATCACTGTTATGTGAACGTTATACGTTTTCCATAAATTTCACCTGAAAGCTTATTGTGTGTACATTTATGTATGTGCCTATATATTGTTTATTTCAGTATTCCATTTATTGTTTATGCACCTTTGATATATCAATATTCGCTCCTATAACTGATGTACCTGTACATATATTTTTGTATGAATTATAGGCCGTGACCAAGAACAAAACACATATTTAGAGCTCTATGAATAAAGATCACAATCCCTGAGTTCCATGGTTTCACTAATGTTACTTTGTTGCAATATTTTTCCTACCACTGAGCACCACATCTACCAGGGTGCTGATCATAGACTCTACAGTTGGTGGAGTGCTGAAGCGATGGTTGAACTTGTATACGTTTCTCCCATCTGCACACAGATATTAGCTTGACAGCCAGTGCCCACTACTGGGTAGTTTAACCTCTTTTGTCCTGCCTGATGGCCCAGACCTGCTGCCCCCTCCTCTTCCTCACTCACAGTGGGCTTGACCACACATTCTGTTCCTGCAGACCACAGCCTGCACTTCTCGGTCTGGTCTCTTCCCCCATACCGTAGGCCACATGTACACTTCCTGGCTCTTAAAGGACCATACTTCCTAATTCTTCTCCTATGGCTGGAGGCCTCTAGGTATTTACGACACCTTCCCCAGTGGGAGGGTGCCTGAGCTTAGGTTCCTAGTTTAACCAGTGAAGGTGTGCTATTCTGATAAGTACCCATGTACTGAACCCGCCTATTAACCAACTCTGTTACTCCGCTGCCCACCCTGATCTCAGATTAGTTTCTCAGAATCTCATGAACTATGCCTAACCTGAACTCTGCCTGTTAACAGACTATGAATTACCTAATCGGTATTACAAGAGGTAGCAGCCTAGTTGCTTCCATGCAGCTTAAGACCAGATCCTTGCATAGGGATTAAAGGGTGAAAACCAAAGGACCACCAGGACAATGGCCTCAGGAATAGCCCAAAGTCAAACTAGTTAATGGGCATAGTGGTTCCACAACCATTGTCCGTAAAAGGAACTTTGGAGGTTATCCGGTCATCCAGAGTGACAGTTGGGTTCTTGGTCACCTCCCTTACCAAGGCCCTTCTCCTGATTACTTAGTTTGGTGGAGTGGCCAACTCCAGGAAGCTTCCTGGTTGTTCCAAACATCTTCTATTTAAGAATTATGGAGGCCACTGTGCACTTATGAACGCCAGATCTGTGCCTCCACACATTTCTAAGCTCTACAGGCAGCTTTTTCCTACTTGTGGCTTGTGCACTTGTCGGCTGTGAGATTTTACAAAAACAGGGCTATCTTTCCAATTCATGCCCAATCAACTGAATTTACCACAGGTGGATTCCATAAAAGGTGTAGAAACATTTCAAAGATGATCAAGAGAAATTGGAGGCCCCTAGAGCTAAATTTTAAATGTCACAGCAAATGGTCTGAACTTATGTCCATGCAAAATTTTAGTTTTACCTTTTTAATAAATTAGCAAACATTTTTAAAATTCAGTTTTCACTTTCTCATCATGAGGTAGAATGCAGACCGATAGGGGAAAACTTTAATGTTATTGCACAAGGCCACAACGTAACAAAATGTGAAAAAAATTAAAGGGTCTGAAGGTGTTCCAAATGCATTGCATAGGTCATTAACTATGAAGCCCTGCGCCCCTAATGTAAAAAGTTGCAAACTAGCTGTGACTTTTTAAATACCATCGCACCTGACATTAGATGCAAGTGATGATTCTATGCTGCCCTCTGGGACACGATATGACCATCAGACATTTACATCACTTTACTAGCATACAAGACTACTGAAGTCTATTTTATCCTACAGCTAGCATATATTCATTGATGACAAAGGATCTGCCTAATTTAGAGACTAGGCTTCTATTTCTCATCCTCTGGTGGTGGAGCAGAGGCTATCATAGACTGGTGTAATACTTTGGTCTTTGATAAATCTTATGTACTAGGAGATCAAAAAGATTGGGCATTTAAATTCAAAGTGCCCGATTCCTACTTTCACCCAAAATTATCTGTTGAGGGTGTGTTGGAAATTCCCCATACATGTTAGGGTAGGACATGAAGCAGACATGATCCACTCGGGTCGTGGCCAGCTGCAGTTGAGAACCTCATGGCCAATTAGGTAACAGCTGCCTTTTAAATAACTAATGAAGACCGCACTGTATAGCCAGTCTTCATTGTTAATGGCTGCACAGTATTGAAGGTGCCATGCATTGGGAACCAAACGCACATGCACTGTCTGTGTGGCTGGCGCTGACTGATGTGCTGCGATCCGTCCACACCACAAAAAAATAGAACATGTTATATTTTGTGGCGGTTTAAAGGCACAGACCGAAATGCCACAGAAACACTCCGTAGTGAATCAGTGGCCTTCCTCTCCATATCTTCCAAATTGTGGACCCATTCGGCTGTCTGCAGGCAGCAATACGCCCTTGGTCTGCTGTCAGTTCCTGCTAAAAACTCCAGGTGTAGCCAACAACATCATAATTTGTATGTGTCCTTAAAGGGGTTCTCCAACCCCTGTAATGACCCTCCCAATGCCCAGGCCTCTTGTATACATTATACTTACCTGCTCCCAGGCACCTGCGTTACTCCAGATGCCTACAAGGCCACAGCTGCATCTCCCCATCGCACAGCCAATAGCAGGCCGTGGTGGAGACTATCCTCCGTAAAGACATTCCAAAAATGACCAAATATGCATTACTCCTAAAATACAATTTTATATATATATATATAAATATATATATATCCTATAACCAAAAAGTGTCTGTACAATGTCTCATAAAATGCTTCCTGCAATATTTATATGAAGTTGCACACCCTTTGGCTGCAGATGTGAGGCAATAAAACGCATAATAGCTTCTATAAACAAAGCACTTCGGGATCTGTAAGTCCTTTAAAACTGAAACAAAAAGCTTTCCCGCCAAAGAAAAAACGGGTTTGCCATCTCATAAGTCTACGAAACACACAAATTATTACTCGCCCCGCCCACCGGATGTGAATAAAGAAAAAAAAACAAAGGCGGTCTCAGGTTTCTTTTTATATAGTCTTTCCACTCCGACCTCTTTCTTATTTTCGCGGGCAACGTCTTGTCTCCTCCCTGCTACATACACATTGTGCTTCCTCGCCTGGCGGAAGGTTACTGCACGTCCTGTGGTTTAGCTATTGGTATCATTGCGCGAGGCGGTGTTCACAGGCATAACCGAAAAGACAGAAGACGCCATTTTGTGCAGCTAATTCACTAGCCGACCATCGGGGAGAAGCCTTTGCTTCTGCTGCTTTCCAGTTTTCTCATAGATCGTTCCCACTCAAAGCCTTCAAGATGGAGATGTCAGGAGGTGGCGTGATCAGGGGGCCGGCGGGCAATAACGATTGCCGCATTTACGTTGGAAATTTGCCCCCTGATATCCGAACCAAGGACATCGAGGACGTGTTTTACAAATACGGCGCCATCCGGGACATCGATCTGAAAAATAGACGAGGCGGTCCTCCGTTCGCCTTTGTGGAATTTGAAGATCCGAGGTAACTATTTGTGAAGGAGGTGGCGTGCACCCGCCTGCACTTGGTAGTACCCTGTAGAAAATGTGGAGGCTGCACCACGGTAGTGAGGCCTACGGTATGGAATTAGTTAACGCTTTCTTACGCGGGGGAGGGGGGCGAGTGACTGTAATTTCGGTACCGCGTGCTGTGGTGTTCGGTGGCTGGGGTGCAGACATTAGCACGTGTTTCTGCTGTTAGCTTTCCACCACCTGAGGCGCCATTGTCCACGTCGTGCTTGCTCTGTTCTTTGTCAGTAATGTAGCCTGCACCCCGCGGTTGCCCTTTGTTACAATATGATGCTGTGCGGTATCGCTAGTTATGGGACCTGCTGATACTAATACACCAGTTGATGGTCTTGTCATTTCTCTCACACTTTACAGGGATGTAATGAATTCATGGTTTTCTTCTCATATACATTGGACTTGCTATGTGTCTGCTAATGAGATCTTTGTGTGGGGGTGGGGATCTAGGGTTGGTTATTTCTAAGTCTAAAACGTAACTTTTATTATATATAGAGACGCAGAAGATGCTGTTTACGGACGTGATGGGTATGATTACGATGGGTACCGTCTACGTGTTGAATTTCCACGAAGTGGTCGAGGAGCAGGAGGAAGAGGAGGAGGAGGTGGTGGAGGAGGCGGAGGAGGAGGTGGTGGTGGTGGTGGTGGTGGAGGAGGAGCACCTCGTGGAAGATATGGGCCTCCATCCAGACGCTCAGAGTACAGAGTAGTAGTATCAGGTATGTTTGTGCTACGTTTTAGTTATAGGGGTTATCCAAGAGTTTATTTTACACACTTACATATCGCTGACATACTCCATAGCACTTTACAGACATTAGCATCGGGCTGTCCCTAGTGGAGCTCACAATCTAAGGTCCCTATCAGTATGTCTTTGGAGTGGGGGACGAACCCGGAGGAAACCCACGCAAACACAGAGGAACATACAAACTCAATGCAGATGTCCTTGGTCGAATTCCACAACCAGTTTGACCCACAGTGGAGATACTTGCCCTGTTCCCATCACTGGGTTTGGTGTCTAACACTGCCATGCTGAGGTAAACATGTGCCAACGAGGGGGGGGAGGTCACGTGCAACCAATCACAGGCTGCAACAGTGACCTGCTCTTGATATGTGACCAGTTGTGTTGGAAGGGAGCAGTCCAACGGTGCGGCCTGTGAGTGGCTGCAGCAGTTGCGTGTCCACCCTGTTAATGGATGTTGATCTCAGCGCGGCAGAAGGGGAATAGTATAATACATAACCTAGCAGAGGGGACCCAGTAAGTATAATCTCCACCATGGGCCACTCGCCAGGTCTAACTCTTGGACAACCCCCTTTAAAAATTTTACATTCAGTTCTTTGTATATTCATATGGGATTTTTCTACCCAGAAGATCCTTCACAATATCGGTTGCAGAATTTTGATGTGGAAAAACAATTTCTCCATGGATGGGTATTAAAAATTTGCCTACAAGCCAGTGTTGGTCATGCTTCCTGGAGCATGTGATCCTAGCCAAGTTACAACCCTCAATGGATGTCAGTCATCACTGACACATCCATGGCCTGCCCCCTGTTCTAGCACTACAGCATATGTGTCAGTGAATCTCTAGCTAGCGCTGTGAGAACCCAGTAGTATCCTGCCCATTAAAGAGGACCTTTCATTGGTCCAGACTTTAACAATGTAGCCCGTTATGGAGGGCATGTGGGACTGGGGTCAGAGGACTTACTACTTTTGCAGGGTGCCGCTCCGTTCGCCCGCTGTTCTCCTGTAAAGTTCCGGCGCGCGCTATGCAAATGCATAGCAACGGAACAGGGAGGAGGAGACGACGCCAGGGATTCTCAATGGGTGTCTCCTTCTCCCTGGCTGGAGTGCTGTCCAATCGCAGTGGAGAGCGTCACAGCCAAGGAGAAACCTTTCTCCCTGGCTGTGATGCTCTCCACTGCGATTGGACAGTGTTCCCTGGCGTCTCCTCCTCCCTGTTCTGATGCTATGCATTTGCATAGCGTGCGCCGGAACTTTACAGGAGGACAGTGGGCAAACGGAGCGGCACCCTGCAAAAGTAGTAAGTCCTCTGACCCCAGTCCCACATGCCCTCCATAACGGGCTACATAGTTAGCAAAGTCTGGACCCATGAAAGGTCCTCTTTAAAGAAGAACTCCCGCAAAAAAATTTTATTCTCTGCCCTGTTAGAAAGGTGCATGATTGCATTCACTATAGATTACATCTTCTTATCAGGGACTCTAATTGAGCTATCCACTTTCTTCTTATTGTTGCTGGGTCATGTGACCAACACCCTGACCTCCAACTGAGCCAGGACAGGAAGCCAGTCACTGCTCTGTTCATTCCTATGAGACTGAAAATGAGGCTCCTATAGGAATGCATAGAGAATTAGACTTCCTGTCCACACATAAGTCTGAGTTGGTGGGTCTAATTCCTAGTCACATGACACAGATACGAAACTTCAGGATGATATAAGTCAAAAATACCGACACTGGTAAGAAAATGACATTCACTACAGATTACATCATGTACATTTCTAGCAGGACATGGAATAAAATTTTTTGCGGGAGTTCTTCTTTAACCAGGCCAGCAGTCAATGGAAACATGTTTTTTCACATCAAGGTGGGTGGGACATGAAATTTCGGCCACTTTCTGGATATTGACCAGTGTGTTTGTAGGACAATGATATGGCACTTAATGTAGTCTGTGTTGAATGAAGGTATTGCCCCCTTGTTTGTCAACTCTTTTGTGCTCTCCACACACAAGTTCTGTCATAAAGTGGCTGCTGATGGAGGGTCATGTGACCAGGCAAATCACCTCCATTCAAATACTTCAGACAGCAGCTGTATCACTATGTGGAGTTCCGTGCAGTGTGTTTCAGTGGAGGAGTCTGGTCACATGACCCTCCATCAGCAGCAATCCTAAGGACAGAGCCTCCCTGTGGACTGCACAAAGGACTTGGCAAAGACACAGAATTATTCTATTGGTGTCATATAGTTATCTTACCTGCCCATTTTCAGTAGTAGCCAGAAAGTGGCCAACCTCTTTAAAGAAGAACTCCGGCAAAAATGTTTTATTCTGAACTGCTAAAAGGTACAGGATATAATTTGTAGTGTGTGTGTAATTTTCTTACTAGAGTTATTCCTCCCTTATGCTTCTCAGCTTTCCAAATAACACAGCATCTTATGTGTGGAGAGGAAGTCAGTTTCTCTATGTATGGTAGCCTCACTCTGTCTCACAGGAATTAATAGAGAAGTAAATGACTTCCTGTCCTGTGTCAGTTGGAGATCAGAGTTGGTCACATGACACAGAAAAATTAGAAGGGAGAGCATAGCTTACAAATAGTGTTTTTTTTTGTTTTTTTTTTATTTGTCATCAAAGGACATTATATCCTATCTCTGTAATTAGGCTGCCTGTGGTGCAGACCATAGACATAGACTTTGCAGTCCTGGGGGCCTCTGTTGGACCTCGACTGCCATAGTAACTCATCAGCCCCCCCCCCTTTATTGTATTTGCAGGGTGTTGATGGTGATGTCCCCCTCCCTCTAACTGCCTTGATGCTGCAGATGCTATTGTTCACACATCTGTGAGCTCGGCTTCAGTCTGTCAGGCTCCTGTGGTGATCTGGAGCAGTCTGTCAGTGCTGCATGTGTAGGAGCTGTACATTTTCTGCCTCCTGCGCCAGGATTAATGCCAGGGGGTGGCAGGGACTAAACAGGCTGTGCACACTGCTGATGCGTTGCGCGGGACCAAGATTCTTTGTTTTGTTTTTTATTGCTGAAAGATGACTGGGACAAAATGGACAGCGTTAATTTGATTGCTTGCTCAGTCCTGGGGTAAGTTTTAATACTTCACCCACCCCCAGGTTTAAAGCAGCAGTTCCTAGGACAGTTTGACTGTATAACCGAAGGACTGCTGTTGTAATACTACTGTTATTACACTCTAAATTAACCCCCTTCCCAACCAGTGCCGTTCTTTATGGGAATGTGGGACAGTGCCGTACAGGTATGGCACGCTGATCGGGAGCGTCAGGGGCCCGACAGTCACTGACAGCCGAGCCCCTTCTGTATATGCCGGTATCAGTGAAAACACTGATGCTGGAGCTTTAACCCTTTGTATGCTGCAGTCAGCACTGACCTTGACATCTTAAAGGGTTTGTGGAGGGAGCTCCCTCCATGTCCTCATTGGGTTGCCATGCTGCGGAGATGGGGACCCGATTGCCGTGAAGGCAGCGCAATGCAGTCTATAGGTATTGTGCCTTCCTTCTACGGAAGCTTGTGAGACCCAGCCCCACTTGTATTGTTAATGCATTGTAGAGGGCATCAGACCCTCAATATACCCACAGTGGGACAAAAAAGCAAAAAGTGTTATGTCGTAATAAAAAAATAAAAGATCCTAGCTTTAAAAAAAGCGCTGTTTCCCCATAATCAAGCGATCTAAAACTGTAAAAAAAAAAAAAAAAAAGGGGGGGGGGGGATAGACAATATATGGTCGTGTCACATGATCTACTCCATCAGGCAAACGCCATAAAAATACAGTACCTCACAAAAAGTGTAATACCAAGCAATCAAAAAGCCTTATGTGCCCCAAAATCTTGCGCCTGCGCTGTCCCATTCAGTGTTCGGCGCAGTGAGTGAAGGAAGCTCGCCGGCTTCCTCACTGCGCCAAATACATCACAGTGCACTGTGACGTATGCAGCGCAGCTACAGTGAGGGAGGTGGTGAGCTTTCTTCACTCACTGCGCCGAACACTGAATGGGACAGCGTAGGCGCAAGATTTATAACGCAGACAGGGTTAGCCTGAGGAGGTGAACGCTGGCCTGGCCCTGTCAATCAGGAAGATAAGGGCGTGGATTGAGGTGGGCAAACGGAGCCTCTAGGAGCAGGGGCAACGTCCCCTGCTCCTAGAGACTAATTAGCATATAATAAAAACTTAAACAAAAACGGGGGCACCGAGGAGAAAATAAATGGCATACTTAGAATCAGGTGATATTTGCACATTGATAATGTCATCCTGTTAAATAGGGAAAAATGTGGTGACAGAAACCCTTTAAACTTGAAAAATGGCTTCGAAAATTCTCAGCCTTCTAACGTTCTAAAAAAAATGCCACCATAAAGTAGACATATAGCGTTCAGTTTTGAATTTATTTGTAGCGCAACGTAAGTTTTTAATAGCTTCTGACGTTATTTTTACCACCAACATGGTAAGCAGCACTATAGTTATTAACAATATCATTATTACTTGGGTGTGGTTGATTTATGAATTTTTAAGGACCGTGATTTTTATTTTGCGAAAAGTGCAAACAGGAAGTCTCCTACCCCCAACACTTCCAGGTAGGGTTGAGCGGTAAACCGGTATCGGGGATATACCGCGGTATTAAGAAACGGCGATATCGCTGTTTCCTAATAACTGCGGTATTTTGTGACGTCATAGAAGCGGTCACATGTGCACTGACCGCTTCTAAATCTGTGTCCGCCCGCCCCGTCATCCTACATAACAGTGCAGCTGCTTCAATAGCGCGGGAATAAGGGAGGTGGGCGGAGCTGTTCTGTGCCCTGGGAAAGCATTTTTTGTATAGTCAGTACGGCCGTTACCTGGCTACTGTATGTCCGCTCAGCCCCTGTGTATCAATGAGCGGCAAAGAACGTGTTAGTAATAAATAGGATTTATGCTGTGCCCTCCTCACAAATGGCAGCTCGGGCTTGCGCCAGGTGAGCGCCGGCAGTTGTCTGGATGCACAAGAGCAGGAGCGCTGCCCCGTGGTTATTTACACCCCTCTGCAGTCCTCGTGTAGCTTGCATGATCCTGCTGCGCTCCGGAGCCTAGGAAGATACCCAGGGTTATAGTAAATGTAGAGTGGGAGTAGTAATTTAAGAAGTGTGCCACTGTGTAGTTTAAACCATGTGGTGATCCTGTGATTGTGGTGGTGATACTGCATGTCCCCTGCCACCAGGAGCATTCCGTGTGATTTTTTTATTTTTTTTTATAAGATTGCAGCATTACGCCTGCAAACATTTATCACCTATAGTGTGGAGATTAGAGACCGGTGTTTGTGGCCAGAATTTACAAGGTTTAACAAGGTCCCCCCTCCACTATGACCATATTCAGCAGTGATGTCACGGTGCAGGGATAGTGGCTTGTGGCTGCCCCCATACAGTATAACGGCTCCTTGTGGCTGCCCCCATACAGTATATCAGTATATGTACATGTGTCCCTGCACAGTCTGAAAATGGCAGCACTGATTGGATATAGTGAGTCTGTGCAGGGACCCCCCCCCCCGCCCCCCAACTTGTTACCTCCCCTCTGTTCCCTTACTGAAGGCTAATAGCAATTCACATATAACTTCTAGTGCAAATAATAAAGGAATGGCACATCATACAGACATAAGAATAGATGCTGGTGGTGAAAGGTCCTCTTTAAGGGAGTTTTCTCTAGAGGATTTGAATTGACCATTGTGCAGAGAGTACTGTTATTTTGGTAGATGTATTAGAAAATGGCTTAAGAGGATTTGTGTTGCTTGTTATCTCTGTTCACTTCATGTGCTTACACCAAAGAAGCGCATTACTTAAAAGTGGCATACTATTTTTTTTTTTCTGACTTTCTTCTGACCCGCCAACGTTCCTGCCTACTTTGATGGAAGTGTTTTGGCAGGGTTTGTCTGTGTATAAATGTCCCATGTTTTAGTAGATGCTCAAAATGTTGTGTTTTTTTTTTTTTTTTTTAAGGTCTGCCTCCAAGTGGAAGCTGGCAGGATTTGAAGGATCACATGCGTGAGGCAGGTGATGTATGTTATGCCGATGTTTACCGGGATGGTACTGGTGTTGTCGAATTTGTGCGGAAAGAAGATATGACCTATGCTGTGCGGAAACTGGATAACACTAAATTTAGGTCACATGAGGTAGGTACTATTCATTGTATCCCTTCTGTTTGCTGCATGGCTATTAATTATTAACTTTATTGTCGGAAGGTAAGAGGGGAGCTCACCAGAACATGGATTCCATCATCTACATTCAAACGTAGAGTTACATCTTGCCTGAATTGCAAAGCTGGTTAAACTTGGCTTGTTCAATCCCAGGTTCTATCTGTTTAATAGGGAGAAACTGCCTACATTCGGGTAAAAGTTGATGGTCCAAGAAGTCCAAGCTATGGAAGATCGCGTTCTCGCAGTCATAGTCGTAGCAGGAGCCGTAGTAGAAGCAACAGTCGCAGCCGCAGCTACTCTCCAAGAAGAAGCCGTGGATCCCCTCGCTACTCTCCCCGCCACAGCAGATCTCGTTCACGTACATAAATAGCTGACAGTGTTTTTTTTGTTTTTGTTTTTTTTTTTGTAGACCCTTTCATTGTATACACAGTTTAATTCCTTTACTTTTTTACTTTACTGTTTTATTAAAGTGTTAATCCTGTTGTGTAGAATAGTAAGGCTAGTCCTTATACCTACATATTCCTTCTCAATTGCCTAGAGGTGCATTTTAACAACTGTAGGCAGAACTACACTGCAGTTAAGCTAGCCACTCTTCAGAAGCACCAGCACTGGTGTGTTGACTGCAGTGTTTGACCATGGGGTTTTGGGTGACTATGGTTAAAAAAAAAAAATAATTTTTTTTTTCCTTTGTGGGGAAACCTTATTTTACCTTGCCTTTTCATGTGTCTTTCTGTAGACATATCTGAAGAGATGGATTAAAGGATAATGGAGGACATTTCAATCATTTTAGGATTGTCAAATGGAGGCTTGAGGAGGATCAAATCAAATGTGGAGGCCATGGTATGACTCCAAGTGCTATTGTGAGATGAAAATGGCAGTATTGAAGTTATGCTATATTAGGTTAAGACCAGTACAGGCAACCAAATGTTGCTTTCCTTTTGTAACTTAATGTCGGTAATGTCTGTTAGCAATTGTGCCTCAATACACTTGTTTTGTGGACTTGCTAACATGTAGAGTATAATATCAGTACTGCTAACTCTGCATGTCCTCTTTGTGACTAGTAATTTGCTATTTTTATTGTCAATTAAATACATTTCAACCTCTATTTGTGTAGATTGCTATGCAGATGTTTTGATTCAGAGTCCTACCTACTAATCTCAATAGTTGTGTAAAACAGACCTGTAGGTGGAACTCTGATTTTTCTCTGCTATATTTAAAGGGGTTGTCCAAGTTATTTAAAAAAAAAAGCAATGTAAATCTGATGGTCAGCAATATATACATAAGCTTAGCAAGTTTTAAAAATTACATTTACTCGTTTCTCTAGTTCTGGCACCTTTGTTTACATGCAGTTGCAGAGCTGTGGGGCGGGTAACAATCTCTGAGAGTGTTAAAAAAAAAAAAAAAAAAAGCCTGCCTTCCCCTCTCCCTACAATGCAAAGGGAATGAATAAAATTGCTGCCCTGTCTCCAGTCTGACTACTAGGATACTTATGTTCAGTGAAATTGCTGATGCACACAGAATCTTCCCCTACCTGTTCTTGTGCAATGCTCTGCAGATGGCATTAGAGTACAGAGGAGGAGAGGAGAGAACTCCTCCAGTCTGTCGGACACGAGGCAGACAGCTTAGCCAGCAGATCAGGCAGTGCACGGGGCATGACTTGTGCCTCCAAGCAGCACAGCCTTTACAGTGACTGTGTACAGTTAGGCCTGCTTCCTCATGTCAGAAGGGAAAGATGCTGTCAGCACAGGTCATGTGACACTTGGCTAACTAGGAGAACAGGGCCAGTGACTTGAAAACCCCCCCCTAACATGTGCTTAGTTAAAAATACAAAGAATATAAAAAAAAAAAATAACTTGGACAATCTCTTTAAATACTCCTTTTTCTAGCATACTGGTTTTATCTTATATTACATACTTAACACTACAGAATGCCAAATTAAGAACACAACAAGTCTTATGTAAAGAGATCCAGTGACTTATAGAAAAAAAAAAAAATATGGATGCTAATTAGAATTTGAGTGGTCTTGTAAAGTTTCAATCTGAGGAGGATTGGTTTTCCTGCATACTCAGTCCAATAAAGACTGTCCAACTAAAATAAATAAATGTCTTACAATAGTGTAAGACAATAGAAGTAATGCTTTCTCACAGTTCCAGTGCTGATGGTCCCAGCAGTATTAACATAACGTGTGACTGCTGCAACCATTGGTTGCCACAGCTGTAACTGGTGTTGACATGTTATCACTAGTGAATGGCTGCAGCTGTCACTTCTATTGGCCATCAGCACTAGAGGGGGTAAGATTTTTTTTGTCTTACACCATTGCAAGATGTTTTATTTCCATCCCTTTTTAATTTCGTATTCATTCAAGCAATGGCAACATTTAGTTGTCTTTTATTTAAAATGTACTTGTAAAGCAACTTCTTGTCTTTATCTTTAGAGGGGTGGTCCAGCCATTGGGCAGTAATAGCTGAAGCTTGTTAACTTATCCCAAATTTGGTTCTCAATTAGGTTATTGCAGGGATTGATCAGGAACAAACAATACTTGTTCCTCACAGTTGCCCTGTGTAAACATGCAGCAGCTCATGAGACAGACGCTTCCATCCCTAAAGGGCATCTGTCAGTAGATTTATACCTATAAAACTGGCTGACCTGTTACATGTGTGCTTGGCTGCTGAAGGCATCTGTGTTGGTCACATGTTCATATTTGCCTGCATAGCTGGGAAAATCTACATTTTAATACACGTATATACAAATGAGCCTGTAGGAGCAACAGCCGTTTTGCTGTTACACCTAGAGGTTCTGCAATTACTGTGCCCTCTGCACTTTAATTGACAGGGCCAGGCAGTGAAAGCGTCCTCACGTCTGCCTGGCCCTGTTAAAGTGGAGAGAGGATTTCTAGGTGTAATGACAACACCTCAGTTACTCCCTAGGGGCTATGTTGCTTATAGTAAAACTTTTTTTTTTCCCCAGCAGTGTGGGCACATAAACATGGATCTGTTGAGCTGCCAAGTGCACATACAACAGGTCAGCCAGTTTCATTGGTACAAATGTGATGCTGACATGGTATGGTAATGAATGATGGTACTGGCTGTCTTGTTCCCATGCTGCACTTTAGTAACCCCCTAGAGTAGCCTGAGCATACAGCAGATTTGCCCTGGACGCCCCCTTCCAGCTCAATCAACCCCCAAGAGTATCTTCACACACAGTGGTTACACTGCAGTTTTTCAGTCTGGATTTGCTGAAAATTTGCATTGCAGAAAAGTGGATGAGCTTCTAAGAAATCTCACCTACACTGTAGATAAAACAAAAAATCAGCATGAAGATGAGGCGTGGATTTCAAATCTGCAGAATGTAAATTTTGTTTCAATGGATTTTCACTGCACGTTTCACCTTTTGTAATGCACAGGGTGAAATCTGCACAAATCCGGGTGTCAAATGCCATGGATTTGTGAGAATCTGCAACTGATTTTTAGGAACCTGTCGTCCCCTGCACTCATGTGCAGGTTCCCATACATAAGATTTGAATGTATTTTTGTGTTTCTGCTCCCAAATCTGCTTTTTCGAACAGCTGTTTTTGTTGCAGATTGGAAAATGGTGAAATCCACAGCTAGAAAGGCAAACATAATTGACGTTTTGGAAACTGCACAACAAAAATCTGCAAAGTGTACATGAGACTTGTGATATTGTAATACACTGGATTTTCTGCACGGGAATCTATGCAGAAAAAGCACATGTATTCTATAATGTGTGGGTGGTGTACACCTGACCTAGTCATTATAAGGTGAAAGTCCTGCCTGATTACCTTAGAGAACATGTTGCTGTGAAATGCAGGTAACATAAAGCAGCAGGAGCCGAGCTGGCATGTAGTTCTGGTAAAAATTATTTATACATTTAAATGTATGCCTTTTCTGCCACTGACAGCCATGTATACACAGTATGCTACCACAGCTCCCAATCACCGATGGTTGTGCATGGGGGTGCACCAGAATAGAGACTTAGATGTATAAATTACACATTTTACTGTCTTTTTCCACAAAACTATATCTGCTCTGCAGCCTGCACTACTGCATTTTGTGGTGACGGGTCTTTTTTAACCTAGTGAGTTTAATTGTATGCAAAGCTGGACTGCTCCTTGAAAAGGAAAAGCAACAAGTTGATGAAATTCCCATGACTGCATTTGTGAAGGCTTTTCTGGTAATGTTATACATCTTTTAATAACCAGAAAAAGTAATGCAGCTGCATGTCCTTCGACAATGCCTGACCCAAACTAACATAATCTTATATGGGTGCGGATGTGCTACAGTCTAGAACCTTGCGGCCAATTGGCCAGCATCTTTAATTTAACTAATGAAGGGATTGTATAGCCGTTCTTCACTGTTAATGGCCGCACTGTATTGAAGGTCTCATGCGGCACCTTCTGACTATCCAGTGCGTTTGTCATTGGGTTAATCAACCAAACGGTTCTTGACCGCAGCGCAGCCGTACCTTAATACTTTTAGTTGGCCCACAGTCAGCTAGGACATAAATGACGCCTTGCCTATGAAGTCTCGCAAATGTTGGGTTTCTATACATTTTCTTAATTGCTGATCTTGAAAAGCTGCTGATCCTTCAGGTATGTGCCTAACAGACTGCGCTAGTGCAGCATTTTCTTAAGCGCCTAAATAAGAACATCACGTAAAAATATTCTTCCTAACTTTGAAACAAAATATACCACAGAATTCATTAGTTTTGGGAATGTAATGGTTATCTGTACTCCCCTTTTTTTCCCCCAATAAGATGCACATACAAGGCTGGGTTCACATCATGTTTCTGTCCCATGTTTAACATATATGCTTGGGGGGGGTGGGGAAAGATGCAATAGTGTAGTACACTCCACTTTTCCATCTTGCAAAAAAGTAGACTTTAAATGGATATGTTTTTACATTGGAACCGTATGGTGATGTGTATACATTAAACATGGGATAAAATTGTGACGTAAACACAACCTAACTGATCAGTTCCCAGAAACCTGTGTTGATAATATCTAACTCTGCCTCTTTTTTTTGGTTTTGCTGGTTGTAAAGGTTTGGATTGGAGAGGGCTCACTGGATCCCAATCCTCGAACTGGATCATTGGATTCAAATCATAGGAAGGAGTGAATAGTATAGGGAGAAAGCATTACCAGGATTCATGGAGCGGGATCAGATAACAAGGAACATAGGAGTGGATTCCTGCCCCATCTTAACCGCATTCATGTGGATTTTTTTTAATCCTCAATTGGCTATTGTATAGATTTTTTTTTTTTTTCACATTTTTTATTTTTTGGAAACTCTTAGAATGCAAGAAGGAGTGCAATTTTTTTGTTTAATAAAGAGGAGGCCAGAGGCAAGAAGGAGCCATCTTCTGGGAAGGATACATCACGAATAGATGGTAATCAAAAGGGATGTGGGGGTTGGGGGGTGTTGAATAAATTGATACAATGTTTCTAAGTTTGAATTGTAGGTGTCAATTTTTTATTTTTTTTTCTTAATAGGGTTTCAATTTGGCTTTTAAGGATCTTGTTTGCATATAATCAATAAATGATTTAAATGTGTTCTTTTGTGTGTACCTTCTACTTCACAAGCAAAGAAGTCTGTAAAAACGTAACCTTTCTTATTCTTTTATGAATGCACAGTACAAGGATAGGGTCAGACAATTATACTCTTGAAAGGTTGGATAATGGAAGAGGACTGGTTGCAGTACTAGACATGGCCTACAGCTGGAAATGTAGGGCTGTGGGTGTGCCCTGTTAAAGGGAACCTGTCATCAACTTTATGCAGCCCATACTAACGGCAGTATAAAGTAGAGACAGGTGAGTTGATTTCAGCGGTCTGTCATTTATAAGTTAAAAGTAAGTGGTTGCTGAGAACCAGCATCACAAACATTGTACACTGCGCCTGGAAAAGAGTCAAATCTTCATGAGAAGAGTCATGGTTATTCATATATTCCTGCTCTCTCTGCCCACCTGCTGATGACCGACCGGTTTCTACCTAGTTTTCTCCCTTTCTCTCTAGGAGAAAACTGCCAGTCATCAGCAGATGGGTGGGGAGAGCAGGAGATTAGGAATAACCATGACTCTTCTCAGGTAGATTTGACTCTTTTTAAGGTCTGGGCTGCAATGATTATGATGCTGGTACTCAGCAACCACTTACTATTAGCTCATAAGTGACACACCGCTTAAATCAGCATTTCTGTCACTATTTTATGCTGCCCTCGGTGAGATCAGCAAAAAGTTGATGACAGGTTCCCTTTAAAACAGGCAAGAGTGAATTCACATGCAGCAAAACCTGTGAGGATTTTGAAATGTGCAGTATGGCAATTTACCATGTGGAATTGTCATGGGTTTTGTTGCCAGGTTGTGGCACTACTGCAAGCTGGTGCATTCTTAAAGCGTAACTGCCATTTCACTACCAAAAATGAAATTTCTAACATATGTGATGCTGCAGGGCAGATATTCATTAATCTGTATTTTTCATTTAATTTTACCTTCCTGATGTCTGTATTCAGCCCTTAGCAACCATATTTCTCTGTGCCTCTGTTTCAGCATCTTCCTAAGATGGCCTCTGCTGCTCTTCCTGTGGTGATCTTTGCCCTTCCTTGAGGCCATTCTGTATTCCCTCACTTCCCATAAGCCCTTGCTCTCCTCACATGAACTAGCATAGTGTTGCTAATGAATTGTGACTTTTCACTCGCAGTAAGGGCCCGTTCGCATGACCGTGTGAACGAGTCTGCACCTATTCCGCAAATTTGCGGAATAAGGGCGGGCCTGTTCACCTCTACGGGCGGCACGCTATCTTGCTGAGCCGCGGCCTAAAAGTACGCTAATTGGGTGAATTGGTATGCATTAGCGTACAATGCGTATGCATTAGCATACAAATGTGTGTGCAGTAGCGTACAATGCATAGCATTAGCATACAAATGTGTACACTACATGCTGGCAGGGAATGGGGAAAATGGAAGGAGACACATGAGGCAGAAGAGAAGAAAATAAGATAGCTGGGGCTAAAAGGATAAAATTAGTTGGGCTGTTATATGCAATACCTACTTAGCTCTGATGGGCAGGCATCACATACTGTACTCCTTGCAGGCATTAAGACTGGGAGGAGGAGCCAGTGTCCTACTACACTGTGAACGCGCATCCAGGGCTGGGCTCCTCCCCCAGAGCTCACCCGTCTCTTGTTTATCAGATAGAGAAGATGGACTGCACATGGCAATGGTGTGAGAAGAGCCCTGCACAATGGTAAAGTGGCACACATTTCTCAGTTTTTCCCATCACCCATGACAGCACCCCAGAGAGAGATGGATCCGCCCTCAAGGCTGGACAGGAAACCATAGAGCAAATAAAAAGGGAACACCCACTTCCTCCTTCAGTGTGGTTTCCTGTCCTCCGGACAGTGGAGCCTGGAGCATGCGGCCTCTCGGGGCTGTGAAACTAGGAACACCTTATGAGGATTGAATTTTGGCCTCACGGCTTCAGGGCCTGGTTGTCTGCCTCACGGCTTCAGGGCCTGGTTGTCTGCCTCACGGCTTCAGGGCCTGGTTGTCTGCCTCACGGCTTCAGGGCCTGGTTGTCTGCCTCACGGCTTCAGGGCCTGGTTGTCTGCCTCACGCTATGCCTGCCTTTGGGCCTATGCCGGCCTGGCTGTGCGCCTATGCCGGCCTGGCTGTGCGCCTATGCCGGCCTGGCTGTGCGCCTATGCCGGTCGGGCTTTGGGCCTGTCAGCGTCTGGCTGGCTGACCGTGGGTGTGCGCCTGTCTGGCGGACTGACCGTGGGTCTGCGGCGGACCATGGGTCTGCGCCTGTCTGGCGGACTGACCGTGGGGCTGCGGCGGACCTTGGGTCTGCGCCTGTCTGGCGGACTGACCGTGGGGCTGCGGCGGACCTTGGGTCTGCGCCTGTCTGGCGGACTGACCGTGGGGCTGCGGCGGACCTTGGGTCTGCGCCTGTCTGGTGGACTGACCGTAGGGCTGCGGCTGACTGGGGGTCTGCAGCTGTCCTTGTGTCTGCGCCTGTCTGGCTGACTGACCGTGGGTCTGCGGCTGACCGTGGTTTGCGCCGATCTGGCTGGTTGACCGTGGTTTGCGCCTGTCTGGCTGGCTGACCGTGGTTTGCGCCTGTCTGCCTGACTGACCGGGGGTCTGCCTGTCTGGTTGACTGACCTTGTGTCTACACTTGACTTGGTGTCTGCGCTTGTCTGGTTTTAGTCTGGGCCTGAATGACTGTCCTTGAGTCTTTGCCTGGCTAACGGAGTGACTGCTTTGAACTTATGCCTGACTGTTGGCTAGCTGACTTTGGATTTAGGCGTCGGGCTGACCGCCTTTTGAGCTAGCCAAGTCACATAGACTGCTTTTGAGCTGCTTTGAATCTATTCTGCTTGTCTGGTGTCCTTGCATGGTTGGCTAGTGGACTTCCTTCTTTTTACTCTATGCCTTGCTGATTGCCTGAGAGTCAGGGTCTCCTGGCTGGCTTCCTTTGTGTTGGGGCAGTTTTAGACTTGGTGATGTGACTGCATGCAGGCTTGCTGCAACGACTAGTGTGCTGGGATGTCTGTTTTTGGCAATGAGTGAATGACTACATGACTTGCAGGGGCTGAGAAAACGGAGTGAAAACTTTTTACACTCCTTGGGAGTGAGGACTGATTTTTATCGTCTGGAAGACCTCTGGGAGCTATGGCATACTGGCAGAGCCCTATAAACCTATTGTCAAGAGTGAAGGTTTGGGCTGGACTATGTTGGTGGATTGGCCTACAGGAAATATGGCGCATCAACAAAGCCCTATAAGACTCCTGGGAGAATAAGAGCATGGGCTGGACTATATTGTCTGGGTTGCCTATATGAGTTGTAGTGCACCAGCAAAACCCTATTAATATTTGCCGCCGATCTGGAAGTCCCAGAGGGTAAACCCTGGAGGGTCGGTGGTTGTCTGCTGGGGTCCTTTGTGCGATAGTCCCGGAGTTATGGTCCCTAGAAGGTCTGAAGGGTCCGGTTGGCTCTTTAGACCTCTTGCAGCAGATCCGTGGGCACCTCCGGAGGGATGGATGCCACGGTAGGGTCCCATGGCGTCTGCCAGAGGGCGAGAAAGATTGCCAACAAGCATCTTCAGTTTTTTGATCATCCAGTATCAAGATAAGTACCTTTCTGAAATATGTGGTTATATCTGTTTATTATTTTTAGAAAACACTTAAGGAGAAACCACATGTGGCTTCTTTCCACAATTATGACTGATCTAGAAGTTCAATGTTTAGTTCTTGGATTGGTTCGGTCCTCCTTATCTTTGTTTCCATTTACTCCTAGGAGTCTTCTTGGTATAGAATACTTGTAAGCGCTGTCCCTCCCTGGGGGTGCTTTTTGTTCTCTGGTATTTCTCTCTGGGGTGCTGTCATGGGTGATGGGAAAAATGATGATTACACTCAACGGTAATTTGATTTTCCTGAACCCATGACAGCACCCCCTCTAATTCCCTCCCGGGCGCTTGTGATTAATGAAAATGGTTTCTGTCTTTAAAAATAAATAAATAAATAAATAAATAGGTAAGGGAATGGAAAAGAGAAGAAAAATTTAAGAATGAAATTGAACGGCTCCTACTGATTACTCTGGAAACGACACTGAAGGAGGAAGTGGGTGTTCCCTTTTTATTTGCTCTATGGTTTCCTGTCCAGCCTTGAGGGCGGATCCATCTCTCTCTGGGGTGCTGTCATGGGTTCAGGAAAATCAAATTACCGGTGAGTGTAATTATCATTTTTCGCATGTGAAACTGAAAATGATTAAATTTTAAAACACTAAGGCACATATACTATACCATTACAGTATAAAAAGTGAAACGGCAGTTACACTTTAAACAGTGTGTTAGGCCCCACTCACTCCAGAGAATAGGTTATCATTAAAATCGCCGAACAAACCTCATCTGTTTTTTGCTTTAGCTTACTGATTACTTACTACAGCAAACTCTCCTAAAGTCCTAAATTAAAGAAAATGAATACTCTCCTTCTGAGGAGCTTCTCAAGTCACATACCAATCTCTGTAGAATTTGGCTACCTATCATGTCTTATGACATGGTACTAGACCTCATTGCAGGATATGGGGTTCTACAGAGACCAGCATGGACTGGACAAGGAACCCACCGCAACTCTTTTCTGCCGCTGCATGTGAATTCAGTTAACACCTTAACGACCTAGGACGAGAATGCTCGTCCTAATATGGCGTTACTTAATGGATGGCTGAGATGGAAGCCCCGATGCCTTGCCCAGAGGCATCGGGACTCCCATCTACGGAAGCCCAGGAGACCCAGCCACAGCGCTGGGTCTCCTAGGCAACGGTCAGCGTCTCAGTGTGAGACGCTGACAGTTGAATGCAGCACAATACAGATGTATTGTGCTGCATTCAATCAGGGATCAGACCCTGAAATGTTAAAGTCCCTTACTGGGACATAAGTGAAATGTAAAAAAAAAAGTTAAATAAAAGTGTTTTAATAAAAAAAAAAATAATAAAGTTTCAATTAAAGGGGTTGTCCGAGTTATTTTTTTTGTTCTTTATATATTTCTAACTTGTCAGGTATAACAACTTTCCCATATACTTTGTGTTTCCAAAGCTGCTGGTTTCTCAGAGTTGACTCGGGGTCACATGACCTGTGATGTTACCTTATCTCTCTGCTCTGTGATGTTTCGTTCACAAGCCTCAGAGTTCAGATAAGAGTCTGTACACGAGATGTCACTGGCCACGCCCCCTTCCTTTGCCGGGCTGCTATCTGCTCTCCCTGGTTTCCTTCAGCTAAAACCATTAACCCCTTCAGCCAGAACACACTGAGGGCTCAAGGCTTTAGAACAAAGTAGCTGCAGCAGTGAGAGGAGACAAATGCTGGGCAAGGAGCTATAGAGGAATTGTATTGTACAAGAACAGGTAGGGAGAATTTCCTGTGTGTATCAGCATTGTCATTGTACAGCTGGGACTTGTAGTCCTACACATACAACATGCTGCTGAGTATTCCAGCAGGCAGACATGTCACTCAGCACTTGTATTCATTCCCTTTGCAGAAAGGGGGGGGGAGGGGCTGAGATTGTTATTGCATGTAAACAAAGACCAGAAGAGAACCAGGGAAATGAGGAAATATGGATTTTTTTTGCCTAAAACTTGCTTAACCCCTTCGCGACCGGAGCTTTTTTCGGTTCTGCATTTTCGTTTTGCGCTCCCTGCCTTCAAACAGCCATAACTCTTTTATTTTTCTGTTCACATAGCTGTATGAGGGCTTGTTTTTTGCGGGACAAGTTGTACTTTCCAACGCCACCATTTAATATTGCATACGGTGCAGTGGGAAGCGGGAAAAAAATTCCAAACCGGGTGAAATTGCAAAGAAAACGCTATTCCGCTACAGTTCTACGGGTTTCTTATTTACAGCGTTCGATGTGCATTAAAACTGATCCGTTACTTTCATTCTACTGGTCAGTACGAATCTGGCAATACCTAATATGTATAGTTTTTCCTGCGTTTTCATAGTGATAAAATAATTAGAAAGTTGCCCTTTTTTTTTTTTTTTTTTTTTTTTTTTTTTTTCCTTGTCAAATCTTGACCCCTATAACTTTTTGGTATTTATGTGTACAGAGCTGTATGGGGGCTCATTTTTTGCGGGACGATCTGAAGTTTTTATTGATACCATTCTGGGGTGTGTATGACTTTTTGATCACTTTTTATTTAATTTTTTTTAGAAAAAAAAGCGACAAAAAACGGCAAATCGCCATTTGGACGCTTTTTTCCGCCACACAATTCGCCGTATTGGAATTTTTTTTTTATATTTTAAAAGTACGGGCGTTTTCGGTCACGGTGATACCCATGATGTCTATATTTATTGTTATTTAGGTATTTATTTTTTACTTATACGGAAAGGGGGGTGATTTGAACTTTTATATCTTTTTATTTTTTATATATTTTTTAACATTTTTTTAATTTTCTGTGATTATTTTAAAGCTCAAATATCATCTGATCTATTGTGTTTTGTTTTTTTTCTTTATGAGCAATCATGGATTTACTAGATGCAGTTAAAACCATGAATTGCTCATTTCTTATCCTGGCCTGCCATCTAGTGGCCAGAATAAGAATTGCAGTTTGAAAACTGTAATCCTCACCAGCGAGGATTACAGTTTTCATATGGTGTACAGACACCCCGATTGGCCACACGGGGTGTCTGTACACCACCCGGAAGCGAACGCTTCCGGGTTTAGACGCAACTAGATGCCGTGATCACGGCATCTAGTCAACCCGGAAGACGCCGCCGATGTAGTAGGTAGCGGCAAGTCTCTGCTGTTAGAAACAGCAGAGACTTGCCGGCCATGACGCCCGCCGCACCCGCGAGCGGGCGCCATGTGCCCGCATCGCCCCAGCGCCGTACATGTACGGCGCTGGTCGCGAAGGGGTTAACTTAGTTATATATTGCTGCCCATCAGATTTACAGTGCTATATTTTTTTTTTCATAACTCGGACAACCCCTTTAAAAAAAAAAAAAAAAAAAGCCCCTTCCCCATAAAGAAACACACAATAGAAAAAAAAATATGCATATTAGGTATCGCCACGTCCGTAAAAACCTGCTTTATTAAAATATCACATGATCCAGCCCGCCCGGTCAACACCGTAAAAAATAAAAACTGTCTAAAAAAAGCCATTTTGTCACATTTAATCACAAAAATTGTAATACCAAGCGATCAAAAAAGTGTATGCCCTCAAAAATAGTGCCAATCTAATCGTCATCTCATCCCGCAAAAAATGAGCCCCTACCTGAGACAATTGCCCAAAAAATAAAAAAAACTACAGCTCTCTGACTATGGAGACACTGAAACATGATTTTTTTTTTTGTTTCAAAAAGGATATTATTGTGTAAAACTTAAAGGGGTTGTCCCACGAAAAATATTCTACAGTTTTCAAACCAGCACCTGGATCTGAATACTTTTGTAATTGCATGTAATTAAAAAATCTGTGTAGCTACTGAGTTATTCAGTAAAATGTATCTGTATAGTGCCACTTAATTTCTTATTTCTTTGACCTGCTCACTGAGAAGGCCGCACATGCTCAGTTTCATCTTTCTGCTGCCTCCTGAGTTGTGATAGGTAGAGCATGGACATGCCTCCTTAGCTGCAGCAGTGAAGACACTCCCCTTGAGCTGTCAGCTTAACATAAATCTAGCAGAGCAATGAATGTGGAGATCTCTGGATACATGTGAGGTACAGGGCTGGTTCTGGCTTTGTTAGAAAGAGGTTGTAATGCACTATATGATGTCTGATTATCATTTTTTACATTATTCGTGGGATAACCCCTTTAAATAAAAATAAGTATACATGTTGGGTATCGCCACGTCCGTAAAAACCTGCTCTACAAAAATATAGCATGATCTCTCCCCTCAGGTGAACACTGTAAAACATAAAAACTGTCTAAAAAAAAGCCATTTTTTGTCACATTTCATCACAAAAAATGTAATACCAAGCGATCAAAAAAGCGTATGCCCCCAAAAATAGTACCAATCTAATCGGCATCTCATCCCGCAAAAACCTGAGACAATCGCCCAAAAAATAAAAAAATTACAGCTCTGACAATGGAGACACTAAAATGTGATTTTTTTTTTTTTTAATTTTTTGTGCTTCAAAAATATTGTGTAAAACTTAAATAAATAAATAAAAAAGTCTACATATTAGATATTGCCGCGTCCGTAATGACCTGCTCTATAAAAATATCACGCGATCTAACCTGTCAGATGAATGTTGTAAATAACCAAAAATAAAAACAATGCCAAAACTGCTAGTTTTTGTTACTCACAAAAAGTGTAATATAGAGCTACCAAAAATCATATGTACCCTAAAATAACACTAACAAAACTGCCAACTTATCCCATAGTTTCCAAAATGGGGTCAGTTTTTTGGAGTATCCTACTCTAGGGATGCATCAAATGTGACATGGCAACTTAAACTTTTTACAGTGAAATCTGCCCTGGCGTTCCTTTCCTTCTGCGTCCTGCCGTGTGCCTGTACAGCAGTTTACGATGACAAATGGGGCATTTCTGTAAACTACAGAATCAGGGTAATAATTACTGAGTTTTGTTTGGCAGTTAACCCTTGCTTTATTCTCAGAATAAAATGATTCATATGGAAAATCTGTCAAAAAAGTGAAATTCGGAAATTTTGGCTACATTTTCCTTTATTTCTTGTGGAACACCTAAAGGGTTAAAAACGTTTGTAAAATCAGTTTTGAATACCTTGAGGGGTGTAGTTTCTAAAATGGGGTAATTTTGGGTGGTTTCTATGATGGAAGCCTCACAAAGTGACTTCAAACCTGAACTGGTCCTTTAAAAAGTGGGTTCTGGAAATTTTGTGAAAAATTTCAAGATTTGCTTCTAAATTTCTAAGCCTTCTAACGTCCCAATAAAATGCAATTTTCAGTGATCCAAACCTGAAGTAGACACATGGGGAATGTAAAGTCATAACTATTTTTGGAGGCATTACTATGTATTTTAAAAGTAGAGAAATTGATATTTGGAAATTTGCAAATTTTTCTAAATTTTTGGTAAATTTGGTATTTTTTTTTTTATAAATAAGAATCAAATATTTTGACTCAAATTAACCACTGTCATGAAGTACAATATGTGACGAGAAAACAATCTCAGAATGGCCTGGATAAGTAAAAGCGTTCTAAAGTTATCACCACCTAAAGTGAGACATGTCAGAATTGCTAAAAATGGCCTGGTCCTTAAGGTGAAAAATGGCTGGGTCCTTAAGGGGTTATTTCTAATAACCCCAAAATAAAATGAGGAAAAAACATGGTTTTGTATAACATTGGTTTAGTCCAAGTCTGAACAAAATGTCAGAAAGGTACCCTCTTATGCTAGCCAGTGTGCTTAAAGGTGTTATCTGGGATTCTGATGGCCCATCCTCTGGTTAGGGCAAAAGTAATTGGTGGGGTCTGGCTCTTACACTGATCAACTGGGATACTTTCAGCGGGCAAGTATGCATGCAACAGGTACGCCAGTCTTGATGAATGTTCCTGAGGTAATGATGGCAAACAATGTGATCAAAGTGTATATGAAAATAAAAAAATAAAAATGGTGTTGCTATACTCACATCTACAAGTGCTTCTCGATAAATTAGAATTAATTCAGTCATTCAGTTAAATTGAATGCTTTCAAAAATAGAAGTGTTAATAGTTTAAATATATTTTGTAGCAGGAAAACAAACCCCAACCACTGCCAATGTCATTAAGAGCTACCTGACCTGTGGTGTGGTCCTTGGTTTTCATGATGCTGTTTGATCACTAATGTTCTCTAACAAACCTCTGAGGCCTTCATAGAACTGCTGTAGTTATACTGAGAATAAATTGCACACAAATGGACCCTGTTTACTAATTGTGTGTCTTCTGGAGGAATTGGTCACACTTTATTTAGGATTATCAGAGTAGATGGGGCTGAATACAAATGCACGCTACACTTTTCAGAATTATATTTATTAAAAATGTTAAACCATGTATCACACTTTCACTTCACACATACTTGCTTCTTTGTGTTGATCTATCACGTAAAATCTATGTATATTCAGCGAGAAGTAACATGGACTCATGGAAGTGGTGATACAGCCCTCAGAAGGATTTGAGCAAGCCTACATCTTATCAGGGCTGTGGAGTCGGTAAGCCAAAGCCCCGACTCCAACTCCTCAATTTCCCCCGATATCGACTGCCAGTCCGACTCCCTCATACATGGCGCATGTTTAAGTGATAACTTTAAACAAACTTTGCATAAATCAATAGTACAGATCAGTACAGATTCATGACAAAAAAAAAAATTGTAATATATGTTTTACTAGATATCTTTACTCTGAACTTTCAGTATCAGGCTTCTCTGGGTACATCTCACTAAGGGCCTGATGTATGAAAACTGTCTAGGTCTAAGACTTTATTTGTTGCCCATAGCAACCAATCTGAGCTCCCCTTTCTTTTCTCTAGAGCACTATATGAAATGAAAGGGGAGCTCTGATTGGTTTCTATGGACAACAAAGAAACTTCTAAACGTAGACCGTTTTCATACATAAGGCCCTATGTGATTTACATCAGTGGAAAAGCAAAGTAAGACATAAAACATACAGAGAGAACATGCACTGGGCTATTGATTTATGCACAGTTTATTGAAAGTTTAGATATACTAAGAAGTACTTGCCTTAGAGGGGTTTTCTCAGGACATTGATTCACTGGCTGAAAGGCAGTTTGTACTTTCTCTGTCTCCTCAGGCTGTGGGTGGGTCTCCAGCAGTTATTTGCATATATTAACTTACTCTGACAGAGCAGGAGATTATGATCTCTAACACAATTACAGGTACAGCCATGATTCTCAGTCCTCACAAATATTACGTAGTAGTCTTGTAATCGTTGAGAAGACCCAAGATTGTGATGTTATTTTGTATCAACTGGACCAAAATTTTTGAAGGTATGCATCCACAAATGTAGTGCTTATGTCACAGGTCTGTTTTGCGTTCGAGAACTGTTTCTTCCTGAAAGTGGGTGGTGCCAATGGATTTTTGCACTGATGGTATATCCAGTTGTGTGAGGGCCTGAATCCTGTTCCTTGAACCTTGATTGGACATTTATGTTTTCAAATTTCTTAAGAGGCTGAAGAAAAGATGAACCATTGACGTAACTAAAAGACTTCTGCATCTTTTTTGAGGGCCAAGTAAGCTCCTGCCCATTCTTTCAGGCAGGGCACACTTTTAGTGGATGTGGAAAAGGCCATATTCTTGATATATGGAGCATATCCATATGAATAGCCAACATAATTTCAGATGTTAATTTGAGGATGGTCATTTTCTTCAGAATCTCTTTGTGGACCTCCCTGAAGGTCTCGTCATATGACTAAGCCATACCCTCAATGGCCTGGCAATTTGCACTGAAGCTTTTGCCCTGCAAGATGATGCTGATGATATATAACCCCTCATCAGCGAATACATTTTATTATTCATAGCGTCTTTAAGCAGGGAAGATTCTTTAGATAGAAAAAAGGACTTCTAGGGTAGTTATGTAGCAGCATGGAACACATTAGGAGGTTTTTCCCATAGTTTTAAAGTCTGCCCTATAAAGAAGTCTAGACCCAGGACTGTAAGGCACCAGTGCTAACCACTGAGCCACCATGCTGCCCTGCTCAATATGAGGTCCTTGTTTGCACAGCCACAAACAATGTCTTGATGCTGGCTAGCGTAAGGGCCCCCTGAGATTGTGGGTCCTGTATCAGTGACAAAGCATGATAATGCCTCTGCAAGTAAAAACTATTGACCAAGCATTTTCAGCTGCTCTTATTTATATCAATACACAGGGCAATGGGTGGGGTAAAAAATAGCTGAACTTACATGTACAGTGCCTTGCGAAAGTATTCGGCCCCCTAGAACTTTTCAACCTTTTGCCACATTTCAGGCTTCAAACAAAAAGATATAACATTTGAAATATTTGGTGAAGAATCAACAACAAGTGGGTCACAATTGTGAAGTGGAACAAAATTTATTGGATCATTCAAACTTTTTTTGTAATAATAAAACTGAAAAGTCGGGCGTGCAAAATTATTCGGCCCCCTTGCATTAATACTTTGTTGCGCCACCTTTTGCTGCGATTACAGCTGCAAGTCGCTTGGGGTATGTCTCTCTCAGTTTTGCACATCTAGAGACTGAAATTCTTGCCCATTCTTCCTTGCAAAACAGCTCGAGCTCTTTGAGGTTGGATGGAGAGCGTTTGTGAACAGCAGTTTTCAGCTCTTTCCACATATTCTCAATTGGATTCAGGTCTGGACTTTGACTTGGTCATTCTAAGACCTGGATACGTTTATTTTTGAACCATTCAATAGTAGATTTTGCTTTATGTTTGGGATCATTGTCTTGTTGGAAGATAAATCTCCGTCCTAGTCTCAGGTCTTTTTCACTCCAACAGGTTTTCATCCAGAATGGTTCTGTATTTGGCTCCATCCATCTTCCCATCAATTTTAACCATCTTCCCTGTCCCTGCTGATGAAAAGCAGGCCCAAACCATCATGCTACCACCACCATGTTTGACAGTGGGGATGGTGTGTTCAGGGTGATGAGCTGTGTTGCTTTTATGCCAAACATATCGTTTTGCATTGTTTCCAAAAAGTTTGATTGTGGATTCATCTGACCAGAGCACCTTCTTCCACATGTTTGGTGTGTCTCCCAGGTGGCTTGTGGCAAACTGTAAATGAGGCTTTTTATGGATATCTTTGAGAAATGGCTTTCTTCTTGCCACTCTTCCATAAAGGCCAGATTTGTGAAGTGTTTGACTGATTGTTGTCCTTCATGATGCTCTCTGTGCTTTAAACAGAACCCTGAGACTATCACAGAGCAGGTGCATTTATACGGAGACTTGATTACACACAGGTGGATTCTATTTATCGTCATCAGTCATTTAGGACAACATTGGATCATTCAGAGATCCTCAATGAACTTCTGGAGTGAGTTTTCTGAACTGAAAGTAAATGGTCCGAATAATTTTGCACGCCCCACTTTTCAGTTTTATTACAAAAAAAAGTTTAAATGATTCAATAAATTTCGTTCCACTTCACAATTGTGACGCACTTGTTGTTGATTCTTCACCAAAAATTTCAAATGTTATATCTTTTTGTTTGAAGCCTGAAATGTGGCAAAAGGTTGAAAAGTTCCAGGGGGGCAAATACTTTCGCAAGGCACTGTACATGTAAGTTCAGCTATTTTTTACCCCACCCATTGCTCTGTGTATTGATATAAATAAGAACAGCTGAAAATGCTTGGTCAATAGTTTTATTTAAAATCTATAATAATTCATACAACTTCACACTCTGCATACATGTGGATTTTCCGTGTGGAATTCTGAAATAAAAACATTCAACAACATACAGGATGAGTAAATGGCTTCAAACCATTCACATACTGGCAAAACAATTGCGTATGTTAAGGAATTTCAAATGCACTGTATTTTCATCAAAGTATGCATGAAACACATATACGTTTAGTCACAGATTACCCAAGGATTTTGCAGTGGATTCGTGGCAAAATCTCTGATGCAAAAAATCTACATGTGAACTTGACTGTAAAAGTTGGTAAACAATATGAAGCTATCCAAGTTATTGATATTGAAGGACTGATGCCTGAGACCCGTACCAATCTGCTGTTTTTGGCAGTTGCTGATCACTAAACAGTGAACAGAGCTGGAAGATGAAGGCTCCATCAACTGTGTAGTTTTTGACACTAGCATACTGCAGCTCAGCTGTCTTTCTTGCTGCAGAACAGTGGAAAGGCCACCATACAGTGGACCAAGCCGTCTGTTCCAGTTCTTTCCCCTGTTAAGGCTACTTTCACACTAGCGTTTTATAATTCCGGTATTGAGTTCCGTCATAGGGGTTCAATGCCAGAATAAAACACTTCAGTTTTGTCCCCATTCATTGTCAATGTGGGGACAAAACTGAACGGCGTTTCACTGTACGGCGGCGGCCTCAGGAAGCGCACGGCGTCCTAGCAACCAAAGACGCCATGCACTCCCGTCCTCTGGGGCAGCACAGGCCGGGCTTTCACGGCCCGTATATGGCCGTGAAACACGGTCGTCTGCATGGGGCCTAAGTCTCCAGCTCCGGTGGCTGCTGATAACAGCTGATCAGTGGATGTGCTGGGTGTCAGACCCCACGATCTGATATTTTTAAAATTGTATTCCCTACAAGTTTTTTTTTTTTTTTTTTTTTTTCTAGGTGGCCACCACCTACACCTGGTGGTGTAGGTAGAATAAACCTGCACCAGATTTATGACAGTGGTTCAGGCTAGATAATAAATTTTGTGTATGACTAGACACTTTATCTAACCTTATACCAACTATTGGTTGGCTGAAATTGCACCAGAATTTTATGCCAGAAATGTAGTGCAAATTAGGAGAAAATTGATAACACCCCATTTCCCACTAGGCACAGAGAACCTTTCTAAAACTGCCAAAATGTAGCAAAATTTGGCAATGTCTTGGTGCCCCCACATTAGTAAATGTGGGCCTATGTTTGTTTAACCCTTTCACTCCCGGAGGTTTTTTCGGTTGTGCACTTTCGTTCTCCCTGCCTTCAAACAGCCATAACTCTTTTATTTTTCTGTTCACATAGCTGTATGAGGGCTTGTTTTTTGCGGGACAAGTTGTACTTTCCAACGCCACCATTTAAAGGGGTATTCTCATCTTAGACAATGGGGGCATATCGCTAGGATATGCCCCCATTGTCTTATAGGTGCGGGTCCCACCGCTGGGACCCGCACCTATATCCAGAACGGAGCGGGGAGCGCTGCGCCTGGAGGACCCCAGGTTTCCGGGGGTCCGGCCACCACCAGGCACAGCTCCCCGCGCCGCTCATAGAAATGAATGGGAGCCGGGCCGTGCATGCGCGGTGCGCTCCTATTCATTTCTATGGAGCCGACGGAAGTATTTTCGGCGGCCCCATAGAAATGAATGGAGGACGGCTGCGCATGCGCAGTGCGCCCTCATTCAGTTCGGGGGCTCCATTCTGGAAATAGGTGCGGGTCCCAGCGGTGGGACCCGCACCTATAAGACAATGGGGGCATATCCTAGCGATATGCCCCCATTGTCTAAAATGAGAATAACCCTTTAATATTGCATATGGTGTAGTGGGAAGCGGGAAAAAAATTCCAAACCGGGTGAAATTGCAAAAAAAAAACGCTATTCCGCTACAGTTCTACGGGTTTCTTATTTACAGCGTTCGATGTGCATTAAAACTGATCCATTACTTTCATTCTACTGGTCAGTACGAATCCGGCAATACCTAATATGTATAGTTTTTTTCCCTACGCCTCCACAGCGGCATGATAGGAGGATTCCCCACCCCCCAGGGACAGGAAACAACGAGAGACCTTTAAAGCTTGCCCCTCCTCTTACCTCTCCAGTTGTTTCCTGTCCCTTGGGATGCAAGGGAGACCTCCATGCCGGTGGACGGCGTTTTTCTTTAAAAGACGATCCATGCAGACGGAGCTGCATGAGGGCCTGGCGGGGTAAGTGCTGATTAAGCCTCCCCCAGGCCTCCGGCGTAAGTCCTGATTAAGGCGGCCCCGGGTGAAGTTCCCCGCATCCCCGTGATCGGGAGCAGGGTGCCACATGCTGCGGCTCAAGGGGGGAATCCTTGAGAGGCAAAGGATTCCCTTGGCTTCTATCCTCGCGGCGGCCGGCGGCGTCGCTTCCGGCCGGATGACGTCAGCGGGGGCGGAGCTACAAGCTGGAGGTTCGGCGGCAGGAAAATTGGGCGGCAGATTTAAAAATCCAGCTGAGAGGGTATCTGCAGAAGCTGGTAAGATGGATACTTCTTATGTGTATGATGGTGCTGTCAATCCTCCTGCTACCCCTGGCCCTGTGGGAGCCTCGAGCCCGGTATTTGCCCCTTTTTTCTTACCTCTCCTGAGTATGTAAAAAGATGTTTTATTTTTTTGCTCATTTCTTGCAATATTGTGTATTTAGGCCCAAAAGCCTAGGGAAAAGGTGCAGGAGCCCAAAAGATCTTGTGCCATATGCAAGAGAAATTTATCTTCTTCTTAAGAAACCGGTTTGCAAGAAATGTACAGAAAAAATTGTGGCAGAAGAATCACCGTCGTTTATGGAAAATTTGAAAACTATGATAAGATCCGAAGTCTCATCGGCAGTTAATAAGCGTATGACGCAGATAGAACCAAAGGAATGTCAGCCATCTACTTCCAAAGCGGTTTATATGCCTACCCCTGAAATATCAGTAAACCTCACTGAATTAGACGAAGGGGAGATTGAGGGCTCAGCTTCTGAGGATGAATCTGGTCGCCCATTCTGCATGCCTGAAGATACTGAGGTCTTGCTCAAGACTGTCCGTTCCACAATGGGATTAGAGGATGTTAAAGAATCTTTATCGGTGCAGGATCAGATGTTTAAAGGTTTAACTGAAAAAAAGAACCGAGTATTTCCTATGCATAACGCCATTAAGGAAATAATTCAGAAAGAATGGAACGACCCTGATAAAAGCCAATATTTCAAAATCATTTAAACGTAAATACCCTTTTTCAGAGGATGATGCTAGTTTGTGGGATAATGTGCCAAAAGTAGATGCTCCAGTGGCTAAGATTTCTAAAAAATCTTCTCTGCCATTTGAAGACTCTGGATTATTAAGAGATGCAATGGATAAGAAGGCTGATGGGTTTCTCAAACGTTCTTGGGAAACCGCTACTGCCATGCTAAGACCAAGTATTGCGGCAACCTGTACCGCTAGGGCCCTGAGTGTCTGGATGTCCCAGTTAGAAAGCCATCTGGCAAGTGATACACCTAGAGAGGATATTTTAACATCTATCCCGATGTTAAAACAAGCATCAGATTTCTTATCAGACTCCTCTGCTGATTTAGTCAAATTGGCAGCCAGGACAGCCGCACAAACCAATTCAGCAAGAAGAACTGTGTGGCTAAAATCATACAATGGGGATCCAGGTTCCAAGGCAAAGTTATGCGCGCTACCCTGCGAAGGAGATCGACTCTTTGGATCCAGATTAGATGACATATTAGAAAAGGCTGCTGATAAGAAGGGTTTCCCAACAGAAGCCAAGGTTTATCAACAAAGACAGTCCTTTCGGACCCAAAAAAGAGGCCGTTTTGATCAAAGGAGAAGAGGATCCTATGATAGAGCCCAGTTTAAGTCAAGAGGCAGAGGATTTTTGTTCAATCCAAACCAAGAGCGTGGACAGACCCAATGACGCCAGGCTCCCGGTGGGAGGGAGATTGAAGTTCTTTCTTCCCCAGTGGAAGGAAATCTCCCCTTCACCATGGATCAGAGCGGTAATAGCATCGGGCTACAAGCTCGAATTTTCAAGCAAGCCTCCTTCCAGGTTTATGGTGATAGACAGGCCTGCATCCCAAAAAACCCTAGAAACAGAGATAAGGAGCTTGCTTCTAAAGAAGGTATTAATCCCAGTTCCACTCTCAGAGCAGAAGACCGGATATTACTCCCCGATGTTTCTGATCAAAAAACCCAACGGTTCGTTCAGGACCATCTTCAACCTGAAAGGGTTAAACCAACACTTACTGTACAAAAGGTTCAAGATGGAATCCATCAGGTCGACAGTAAGTATACTCACAGAAGCTTGTTTTATGGTCACCCTGGATTTGAGCGATGCTTACTACCATATACCAATCCAGGCAAGCTCTCAGAAATACCTAAGAGTGGCATTATGGCTGGATGGAAGTGTGAGACATTTCCAATTTCAAGTCCTCCCTTTTGGCCTCTCTGCCGCACCCCGTATATTTACAAAAATCATGGCCAAAGTTATCTCTTTCCTCCATCTGAAAGGTATCCAGATTGTCCCATATCTGGACGACTTTCTTATTTCTGCTCAACAGGAACACATCCTTCAATCTCACGTAGAGCTGGTCTACAAAACCTTATCACATCTAGGTTGGATCATAAATTATCAGAAATCGGATTTAATCCCCAGCCAGAAGAAAAATTTTCTGGGGATTCTATTAGACTCAGCTCTAATGATGTCTTTTCTTCCGCAGGAAAAGCGGGGAGTTATCCAGCAGCAAGTATCTTCCTTCCGTTTCAGGCGTTCAGTGTCTTTAAGGGACATAATGAAGTTGTTGCGATTACTCACCTCCACCATCCCAGCAGTCCTCTGGGCCCAGAGCCACACAAGAGACCTGCAGCACTTTCTGTTGAACAATTGGGACAAACAACAAACCTCCATGGAGAAGAAAGTGAGAGTTCCCCAGAAGGTAAAGAATTCTTTAATCTGGTGGATTGTCTCAAAAAATTTGCAAAAAGGGGTTCATTGGAGACCAACCCAGACTATAGTCACCACAGACGCCAGTCTTCAGGGATGGGGAGCCCATCTAGAGAAGGCGTTAGTCCAGGGTATATGGGATGCAGACCTCAGAGCAGCATCTTCCAATATGCGGGAGCTGGTAGCAGTTCAGAAAGCCCTACTTGCCTTTTCACTAAACCTACAGAGACAACATGTAAAGATATTGTCAGACAATTCCACGGTAGTCGCATATCTAAACAAACAAGGGGGTACAAGATGCCATTCCTTGCAGGGGGTGACTGCTCAGGTCTTTTACTGGGCAGAACGAAATCTGGCCTCTTTAAGGGCAGTCCATCTAAAAGGGACAGAGAATCAGATTGCGGATTATCTGAGCAGACAGCAGCTAAGAGAGGGAGAATGGAAGCTGAATCCCACCATTTTCAAAAGCCTGGTCAAGAGATGGGGGAAACCAGTTTTAGATCTTATGGCAACAAGAAAAAACTGCCAGATCCCGGTGTTTTTCTCTCTGTCCAGACAAGACAATCCGTTAGCGGTGGACGCTCTGAGTCAACCTTGGCCAGAAGATCTCCTGTATGCGTTTCCTCCATTCGCTCTGCTACCCAGAGTAATATCAAGAGCATGGGAGTTGAAGTCAGAAATGATCTTAATTGCTCCATTTTGGCCAAAGAGAGCCTGGTTACCCCTCTTGTTACAGATGTCAAAAGGGGATTATCTGAAGCTTCCAGACATCCCAGACCTGCTGTCCCAGGGACCAGTCCTACACCCAACGATTCACAGCCTGAACCTTATGGCCTGGCGACTGAACGCACCCTGCTGACCCGTCGTGGCCTCTCTAGCAAGGTAATATCCACCCTGTTATTAAGTCGCAAACCCGTGACATCAAAGATATATCAGAGAATGTGGAAAGCATTTTTAAATTTTGCTAAAGATAAGTGGGATCTGTTGGGTGAGCCAAATATCAGTGTTATTCTTGATTTTTTGCAGGCAGGGCTGGACAAAGGGTTAAAAGTATCTACTCTCAGGGTTCAAGTTGCTGCTTTATCTGTCTTTTTAGATTGCAGGGTGTCAGAATTTCCTCTAATTAAGCGTTTTCTTAAAGGGGCCTCTAGACTTTCCCCCTTTTGTTCCCTTTCGGTTCCTCCTTGGGATCTTAATCTAGTTCTGTCATCTCTACCTTTCTCTCCATTTGAGCCTTTGGAAAACATTTCTCTGAAATTTCTGACGTTAAAAACCGTTTTTTTGTTGGCCATAACCTTGGCCAGAAGGATTGGGGAATTGCAAGCGCTATCCTGTAGGCCTCCCTATCTGTCTATTCTGCAGGACCGCATTACCCTTAAACATCATCCTTCCTTTCTTCCCAAAGTAGTTTCTAAATTTCACTGTCTGCAAGAGATTTGTCTTCCTTCTTTCTGCCAGAATCCATCTACTGAAAAAGAGAGGGAGTTCCATATGCTAGATGTTCGCAGATGTGTTCTTTTTTATTTGCAGAAAACGAAGAATTTTAGGAAGTCGGATCATCTTCTTATTCAGTTCCAGGGCAAGAATAAGGGCATCAGTGCCAGCAAGGCGACGATTGCCAGATGGATAAAGGCTGCTATAGCTGAATGCTATACTGCGAAAGGGGTCGATGTTCCGCTGGGTCTCAAGGCTCATTCCACTCGTGCAGTAGCCGCCTCATGGGCTGAAGGTGCCTCAGCCACTATAGACCAGATTTGTAAAGCAGCGACATGGTCCTCTCCGAGTACCTTCTACAAACATTACAAACTAGACATTGCGATTAATTCAGAGCTGTCTTTCGGACGCAAAGTGTTGTCTGCAGTGGTCCCCCCCTAGTTGTGATTTCTCTGTTAATCCTCCTATCATGCCGCTTTTGAGGCGTAGGGAAAGATAAAAATTACACTTACCGGTAATTGGTTTTTCCTTAGCCTCCACAGCGGCACATATTTCCCTCCCTAGATAATTTCCTTATACTGCCGTTCTGATTGACTGAGTAATGTGTTTCAGGATATGGTATGTTATTTCATAATTTTCTGTTAAATAAACTCTTATGTTTGCATCCTACAAGGTTCTTTGATATTGACTGGAGAGGTAAGAGGAGGGGCAAGCTTTAAAGGTCTCTCGTTGTTTCCTGTCCCTGGGGGGTGGGGAATCCTCCTATCATGCCGCTGTGGAGGCTAAGGAAAAACCAATTACCGGTAAGTGTAATTTTTATCTTCCTGCGTTTTCATAGTGATAAAATAATTAGAAAGTTGCCCTTTTTTTTTTTTTTCCTTGTCATATCTTGACCCCTATAACTTTTTGTTATTTATGTGTACAGAGCTGTATGGGGGCTCATTTTTTGCGGGACGATCTGAAGTTTTTATTGATACCATTCTGGGGTGTGTATGACTTTTTGATCACTTTTTATTTATTTTTTTTTTTTAGAAAAAAAAGCGACAAAAAACGGCAAATCGCCATTTGGACGCTTTTTTCTGCCACACAATTGGCCGTATTGGCATTTTTTTTTTAGATTTTAAAAGTACGGGTGTTTTCGGTCACGGTGATACCCATGATGTCTATATTTATTGTTATTTAGGTATTTATTTTTTAATTATACGGAAAGGGGGGTGATTTGAACTTTTATATCTTTTTTATTTTTTTCTATGTTTTTTTAACGTTTTTTTTTACTATTTGAAAGTTCAAATATGGGCTGATATATTGTGGCTTTTTTTTCTTTATGAGCAATCAGGGATTTTCTAGACTCAGAAATCCAAGAATTGCTCATTTCTTATCCTGGCCTGCCATCTAGTGGCCAGAATAAGAATTGCACTTTGAAAACTGTAATCCTCACCAGCAAGGATTACAGTTTTCATATGGTGTACAGGACACCCCGATTGGCCACACGGGGTGTCTGTACACCACCCAGACGCAAACTAGATGCCGTGATCATGTTTGATCATGGCATCTAAACGCCCAGGAAGACACCGCCGATATAGTAAGTAGCGGCAAGTCTCTGCTGTTAGAAACAGCAGAGACTTGCCGGCCATGACGCCCGCCGCACTTGCGTACATGTACATTGCGTACATGTACGGCGCTGGGAGTGTAAGGGTTAAAATAACTTAACCTAACAGCCTCCGGTAGCAGACAATAGGTTAATATTTGCTTTTCCCCAGCTAGAACAGAAAAATGACAAGCATTAGAGTTCACACTAATTCCTTAAAGGGGTTGTCTCACTTCAGCAAGTGGCATTTATCATGTAGAGAAGTTAATGCTTGTTTCCATGGTTACGACTACCCTGAAATCCAGCAGCAGTGGCGTGGCTTGCACACTATGGCATTATTGTACTTTATTTGGTTTGCAGAGTGCTGTTGGATTTTTTCGTTTGTGTTTGTAGCCATGGCAGCGTGCACCTGTGCATTGGGGATGTGCTGACTGGCCCCCTTTTTCTTTACAGTTTGTTTTTTTTATAGTCACATTACAAGGACAATAAGTTTGTATTTTTCCATCGATGTAGCTCTATAAAGCCTTTTTTTTCAATACAAGCTGTAGTTTAGCTCAACTTTTATTTTATTTTGAAAGAAAATCAACTGTAACACATAATTTTACTAGGGCAATATGTATATGTAGTTTGATTCTAATTCATATGAGTAGAAATTAACAAAATATGTCTGGCATTCATAGTAGTACTAGCCTCAGTTTACTAAAGTTTCATTTTAGTAGTCCTAGAAGCAGTTTTATACAGATTTAATGCTGGTATTTGGAATTTGTGGACAACAACAGTGAAAGTAGGCTGTATAATAAGCCGTAACCATGTTAGGCACCAATATCTGGTTCTATATGCCACCAGCATTGTTTTTTGTCTGGTGCTAATACTTGAACCAGGCCAGATCCCATTATACTCAATGGGCTGCCGATGTAAAAAGGCAGTAGACAACTTATACCGGATATGATGAACTCCAGCAGGCTGTTCCTCTCTCTGGAATGGACTGCCAGAAGATTTTAGCTCTAGTGTGAAACTAGCTTTAGTTGGTGTAAAAGCAAAATAAAAAGCAGCACCTATTAGAAAGGGTGTGGAATAAATAATCTTAGGGCTACACCGCTTTCCTGGTAAGTCATGCATCCTTGGTTAGCTAGCCACAGAAGATTTTTTTTTAAATTGATGCACTACATTGTGCCAGAAATGCCCCAACTGAAGCAAAATTTGGCACACTTTTCAAGACCATTGTTCCATTTTTAAACCTGAGTCTGCTTTTAAAAGGTCTGTCCATAGACTCTCCAACCACCACCAACTCCATTTTCAGCCTGAGTATGTAGTTCTGAAGATCACTGGCTTTAAGTGGCATGGGGGAGGGATGAGCAATAGGAAATACATGGGTGCCTTATCCTCACCTGTTTACACACATTGAAGCTTTTGTTATGCTGCTTTGCACATGAATAGCATAAGGTCTGTGCATTCATTGCCAAATTCTTCTATCATAGTGGTAGTCTTTTGGTACTTATAGCAATTTATCCTAGGATCTGAAATGATACATGGTAACGATGTTTGGTGTGGTTTCCAATTTTTTGTTTTTCTTGGCTGTCTTGTTAGGTTATATTACAGAGCAAGGTCAGTTTGCTGTGCCTCTTTCTGCTCACTGTCATCCACCGCTCTGTGCCTGAATCCATTGCCGTTCATCATTATTAGCTTCTTGTTATCTATTTGTGAGTTACATCTGTGTATATGTTACCTGCCAGTGTTGATAGTTGCTTCATATATTTTTTAAGCAATCATCGAATTTTTATTCAATTCTGCCATACTTTAGGTACTGGGGATATCTGGAGTACCAGGAGACACTGTTAGTACTTGGGAAAGGTGACTGCTATAAGTGAAATCCAGTTCTGGAGTTTTGTTACAATACGTAGTTTACAAGGCTGAAAAAAGACATCTGACCATCTAGATCAGCCTGTTATCCTGCAAGTTGATCCAGTCGAAGGCAAAAAAAAAAAAAAACCCAGTGAGGTAGAAGCCAATTTTCCTCACTTTAGGGGAACAAAACTCCTTCCACAACTCCAATCAGGCAATCAAAATAACTCCCTGGATCAACAACCCCTCTCTAGTAACTATAACCTGTAATATTATTACACTCCAGAAATACATCCAGGCCCATTTTGAACTCTTTTAGTGAGCTTACCATCACCACCTCCTCAGGTAGAGAGTTCCATTAGTCTTACTGCTCTTACCGTAAAGAATCCTTTTCTATGTTTGTGTACAAACCTTCTTTCCTCCAGACGCAGAGGATGTCCCCTCGTCACAGTCCTGGGGATAAATAGATGATGGAAGAGATTTTCTGTACTGTCTCCTGATATATTTATACATAGTTATTAGATCTCCCCTCAGTCGTCTTTTTTTTTTAAAGTGAATAACCCTACTGTTGATAATTTTTCTGGGTACTGTAGTCCACTCATTCCAGTTATTACTTTAGTTGCCCTCCTTGTGACCCTCTCCAGCTCTGCTTATGTCTGCCTTGTTCACAGGAGCCCAGAACTGTACACAGTACTCCATGTGTGGTCTGACTAGTGATTTGTAAAGTGGCAGGACTATGTTCTCATCACGGCATCTATGCCCCTTTTGATGCAAACCATTATCTTATTGGCCTTGGTAGCAGCTGCCTGACAGTGGGTTTCTGTAGCTTAGTTTGCTGTTCACAAAAATTCCTAAGTCCTTTTCCATGTCAGTGTTACCCACTGTTTTACCATTTAGTATGTACTTGTGACTTGCATTATTCTTTCCCATATGGCATAACCTTACATGTATCAATGTTAAAGTGTAGCCGCCATGTTTTCATCAAAAAAAGATGCATAAAGCAATCTTTAGTTTCTTAACATACCACTGTTTTCCTTGAGTTTTTCCCTTAGTTACAGCTGTTTTAACCTCTACAATATGAGGATCTTCTCAAGATGGCTCCTCTGCCAGTTCTCTGAGGCCAAAACTGCCTTCCCTCACATCACATACACACTTGCTGTAGCCAGCAGCTCCCTGCCAGCCAATCAGATTGGATTACTGAGAGACACGCCTCCACACTCTGAAGCCTAATGCAGGCATGCAGTGTGAAGAAACGCCCCTCTGTTTTCCTGTCTTCTTAGGTGAGCACTAACAACAGTGTTTTAAGGGACCAGTGGAAAGGGACAGGATACATTAATGAAAGCTGTTATTATAAGGTAATTACAAATCTTTTTACAATCATTGACAGAATAACTCAAGTATATCTGCCTAGCTCTAATGAACTAGCAAATAAAAAAAATATGACAGTTACACTTTAAACCTCATCTGCCACTTCTCTTCCCAAGCCTCCAATCTATCAAGATCCATCAGTAGCACTATACTGCCCTGTTTCGTGTTAATTACTTTACACAGTTTAGTGTCATCTTGAAATATTGATATGTATAGCTAATAACCACCCTCAGTTTTTTTATTAATCATCTAGTTACTTACCCACAGAGACCAAGATGACACCTAACAATTGATCAACAGTACCTCGCCATGTGCGAGGCGCCTCAAGCAGAAAGTTCTCAGATGGATGTGGCCATTGAGCTTAGAGTGTCATAAAGTATCATCAGCAGGTTGCAAAAGAGATACAGAGAGACTGTAAGAGTCATAGAAAGGCATAGAGTGAACCTCCTTTGGTACATCCCATACTGATGGCCGCTTCATTATGAACCATACCCTGTGGAACTGCACGATGAATGCCACACATCTCCAGGCACATTTAAGGCGGGTGAGAGGCACCCAAGTGTCACGTCAGATCATTTGAAACCGGTTACATCAGCATTGTCGGCATGCTCGATGCAAGGGTACTTTACCACACATCCGGTACAGGCATCATATATCTTCCATGGGCCAGACGCTGGATAAGGGCCCAGTGGGGCCTCAGTGCTGTTCACTTATGAAAGTTGATTCACGCTGAGCAGAAATTATGGTCACCAACGATATTGGAGACGTCAAAGAGAGCGCTATGCATCAGCCACTGTTGTCACCAGACGAGCCTTTGGTGGTAGTGGTGTTACAGTGTGGACAGGTGTGTTCTGGTCAAATACAGAACTTGCCCTACACTTTGTGAATGGTACAGTGACAAGCCTATACTAGTTGAATAGCATCATTGTGTCTCTGCATGAACGGACACGGGCCTAATTTCATCTTCATGGACTACAATGCGCCAAGCTCGTTGAGGTCGCATCATTAGGGAACAGCTACTCAAGACTGGGGTACCTCAAATGGAGTGGCCTGCACTTTTTCCAGACCTGAATCCCTTTGAAAACCTATGGGATCAGCTGAGTTGGCATGTAGAGGCGGGTAACTCTACCCCAGAACCTCAATGACCTGAGGGCTGCCCTTCAAGAAGAGTGGGGTGCCATGCCTAAGCAGACAATAAGTGAACTTGTGAACAGCATGAGATGTTGTTGCCAAACTGTAATTAATGCTCTTGGTCACATGGCAAGTTTTTGAGACATTGACATTTTTTGTTGGAGTATACCCACCACTGTTGTTAGATTCTGTTTCAATAAATTGTTTAAGATGAAATCACCACTGCATGCTTCTACTTAAATGCCCTACTTTCATGATATAATATCACTGTAGCGTGAGCATTTTCCATAGATTTTACCTGAAAGCCAAGTATCCCTAACTTTTTGTAAGTAGTTTATATGACATCCATTGACTCACCCTGGTGAAGTCTAGAACTTGCTGCCTCATAGAAACTGATTAAATTAGTTTGACATCATGAAGCCAAAGTGATACAGCGTTATATTCTTATTTTCATTGACATACTTCAGGAAAGCATTTCTTAGAAAACCTTCAAACTCTTACACACCGCAGATGTTAAACTTACCAGCCTATAGTTTCCTGGCTCAGTTTTTGACCTCTTTTTGAATATTGGCACTACATTAGTTAAGCACCGATCATGTCATTATAGAGTCCTTAAATGTCAGAAATAAGGGTCTTTCTATGACATTACTTAATCCTCATTGAATATGGAGGTGTATGCCTCCTGGATCTGGTGATTTGTCCATTTTCATCTTTTTAGGACGCCGCTGCACTTCTTCCTGGGTCAGACAGGCCACATATTTAAAACTTTTTACCAATTATATCATTGAAGAACATTTTAGGGTTAGTTTTTTACTATCTTCTGCAGTGAGTTTCTGTCTCCAGCTTGGCTGCTTTTATCTGTCTTTTACATATTCTTATTTTTTTTCCTTATAGTTTTTAAATGCTTCCTGTTTAGTGATTTATATGCGTTTTTTGTTATTTATTGCCCCCTTTACATTTGTATTTATCCACGTTTTTTTCTGGTTCCTAACCCTTTTATTCCCATAAGGTATGTACCCTTCACAATTAGAGTTTAGGATGCTTTTGAAAATATCCAATTTTGTGGCTGCATTTTTATTTTTTTGAGGACAATGTTCCAGTTAGTGAGGCCAAGGGCCTCTCCTAGCTGGTCAAATTTTCGTTTTTGTGCCTCCCTGAAGAAACACTCTTTTGAATGACAGTTGGAAGGTCATTATTTTATGGTCCCTTTTTCACAGGTGTCCCCCAGCCTACATGTCTCTTGTTCTGTCAGGTTAATACAAAGTCCAGCATGGCCATCCAGTAGGATCTTGAACCAGTTATTTATTGACAAGACCCTATATCCTTCATGAGATCCACAGGTTTCAGTTTGCCAGTCTATATCTGATAAGTTGAAGTTCCCTATGATAACTCCCACACTATGATTTGCCACCTTATCTATTTCCCTTGTAGATTTTCTGTGGACTCTGGTATATTTAGTGGCTTATAACAAACTCCTATGCAGTATTTTATTATTTTTTCTGCATCCATGTATGTCTTACCAACAGTTACTCCACATGTTCATTTCCCTCTCTTATATCTTCCTGGAGTGTCGGCTTTAGACGGACTTTACATAAAGGCAAACCCCTCCCCCTCTCTGTTTTTACAATCCAAACTATAACCCTGAACTCTGATGGGGGTCTAACCTGATGGGTCTGATCTGAAGTCCTCGAGGAAATGGGCAACTTACTCTTCCTGCATATTAGGCCGCCTTTTCTCAGCCAATCAACATACAGGAGAGTCTTTGGTACCTCCTAGCATCACGTGGGGCCCCTACAAGTCGATAGCAGGGATTGGCTGGCCAGATCAGATGACCTGGGAATATAATAATCTGGTCCTGCGCTGCTCGCGTCAGACGCCGCCTGCATGAGATTAGGGATAGAGCTGCTGTCTGTCAGGGAGAGTATTAGGGCCTCAATTTAAGATGTTGGTTAGGCAGGAATCACCCACAAAGACCCAACAGCCCTTCTAAGGGCTACAAGCACCCTTTTTTTTTTTTTGTCTCCTGCTGGCTGGGACTTGTAGTGGCAGCTACCGCCATCTTGGCTGCACACTGTTAGGGCGTGAAATTAGAATGTGGTTAGGCAGGAATCATCCACAAAGAACCAACAGCCCTTCTAAGGGCTACAAGCACCTTTTTTTTGGGTCTCTCCTGGCTGCGACTTGTAGTGCAGCTACCGCCATCTTGGCTGCACGCTGTGCACAGCGACTGGTGGTAGAAGGGACAGCACGTGGTCCACACAGACCCAAAAGAAATTGCCCAAAGTCCTCTCAGTACTCATTTTTGCTGCTGCTGGTGCTGCTGCTGTACCTTGGCTTGCTGGGATCTGTAGTGCAGTCTAGGGAATACGGTTTTTTTTATCATTTCTATACACTACAGTCCAGTGAACAATTATGTAGTGTACTGTACAGTAGCGTCAGTCTAGGGAATACGTTATTTCTCAGTTATATGTACTCCAGTCCCAGTGAAACAATTATGTAGTGTACTGTACAGTAGCGTCAGTCTAGGGAATACGTTTTTTCTCTCAGTTATGTATACTACAGTGCAGTGAACAATTATGTAGTGTGCTGTACAGTAGCGTCACTCTATAAAATACGTTTTTTTTCTCAGTTATATGTACTACAGTCCAGTGAAAAATGGAGTGGTTTGCGGTAAAATAGCCGCCATTTAAAGACTACGTTTTTTCTCAGTTATATGTACTACAGTCCAGTGAAAAATGGAGTGCTTTGCGGTAAAATAGCCGCCATTTAAAGACTACGTTTTTTTCTCATTTATATGTACTACAGTCCAGTGAACAATTCTGTAGTGTGCTGTACAGCTGCGTCAGTCTATAAAATGTTATTTTCTTCAGTTATATGTACTCCAGTCCAGTGAACAATTATGTAGTGTACTGTACAGTAGCGTCAGTCTAGGGAATACGTTTTTTCTCTCAGTTATGTATACTACAGTGCAGTGAACAATTATGTAGTGTGCTGTACAGTAGCATCACTCTATAAAATACGTTTTTCTCAGTTATATGTACTACAGTCCAGTGAACAATTATGTAGTGTACTGTACAGTAGCGTCAGTCTAGGGAAATACGTTTTTTCTCTGTTATGTATACTACAGTGCAGTGAACAATTCTGTAGTGTGCTGTACAGTAGCGTCAGTCTATAAAATACGCATTTTTCTCTCAGTTATATGTATTAAAGTCCAGTGAAAAATGGAGTGCTTTGCTGTAAAATAGCCGCCATTTAAAGACTGCGTTTTTTTCTCATTTATATATACTCCAGTCCAGTGAACAATTATGTAGTGTACTGTACAGTAGCGTCAGTCTATAAAATACGTATTTTCTCTCAGTTATATGTATTACAGTCCAGTGAAAATGGAGTGGTTTTGCGGTACAAAGTCTAAAGACTACGTTTTTTCTCTCAGTTATATATTATACAGTGCAGTGACAAATTGAGTGGTTTGTGGTACAAAAGCCGCCGTCTAAAGACTACGTTTTTTCTCTCAGTTATATATTATACAGTGCAGTGAAAAATTCTGTTGTGTGCTACACACTAGCCGGAGTGTAGAAAATATACGTTTTTTCTCTCAGTTATATATCCCACAGTGAAGTAACAATTACTTAGTGTGCTGTACAGTAGCGTCAGTCTAGGGAATACGTTTTTTCTCAGTTATATGTACTACAGTCCAGTGAAAAATGTAGTGGTTTGCGGTAAAATAGCCGCCATTTAAAGACTACGTTTTTTTTTCTCATTTATATGTACTACAGTCCAGTGAACAATTCTCTAGTGTGCTGCACAGCAGCGTCAGTCTATAAAATACGTATTTTCTCTCAGTTATATGTATTACAGTCCAGTGAAAAATGGAGTGTTTTGCGGTGCAATAGCCGCCATTTAAAGACTACGTTTTTTTTCTCAGTTATATATACTA
>ONZH01009294.1:0-14905 GCA_900303285.1 Rhinella marina | reverse complement strand
ATGTGCCACGGTCAGTGCTGACCGCGGCACATGAAGGGTTAATGCGCCGGCATTGGTGTTTTCACCGATGCTGCTGCATTCAGCAGGGGTCCGGCACTCCGGCACAGCCGGACCCCCGCCGCTGATCGGGGGGGCACAGCTCTGCGCCCCGAAAACAGAGGCCGTACATGTACGGCGCCTGGGACTTGTGTCTAAGACTTGGCATTCTAAGGGTTAAGCAATATCTGTTAAGATCAGATGTATACATGATGTAGTTAAAGACTAATAGATGCCTAGGACGATACTTTAGCTCGAAATGACTTCCAGGGGGACCAAAGTTTGAGAAACTTATGATGGGATCTGTTGGCCCAACTTGCCAACTCTTCTAACAAGCATAGCTGGTCCACTCTTTCCATCCATAGTACATGGGATGGGGACGGTCTGGGAAAGCTAATGTAATGTAACAATCTAAGCTGCTTGGACCAGAAAGAGTCGGCAGATTATTGTAAGAGGGCTTCCAAGAAGCAGAAGGTAACCAAAGTAAGGACAGATTCAGGTGAGAGTGAGATATTTGTATGACAGATGTCATTAATACTCTCTTCTATTTTAGACCAGTAGGGCGTGATTCAAAGGGCAGTTCCAGAAGATATGGACTAATGTGCAAGTATGTGTTTGTGCACCTCCAGCAAAGCTTGAGTCCGATAAGCCCATTTGATAAAGCTTGTGTGGGTCATTGTACCATCTTGTTCATGGTTTTATATGAATGCTCTTTTGCAGTGACGCATCTGGAAAAAACCATGCGAGGTGAAGATGTATCTGAGAGACCACTGATTACGTGGAAGGTCCTGCACAAATCCATCTCCCAAGACTTAATGTATTCCGGAGATGCACAAGTGGGTGTATGAGAGCAATGATTTATACAATGTAGAGATACAGTGCTTAGGAATAGTAGAGCCATGGATCTGTTTCTCAAACCTGGTCCTGGTAGTATACGGTTGTAACTTAGGTACAAGTACTGAGCAGGAGCGAATGAACTCCAGCTTGTCCAAGAACACCTCTGTCTTCACATATTTGGAACTGATATCTTCAATGGACTCTTTTGTAGGGGAATCCATTAACAAGTCTGCAATGGTTATGTCACTTAAACCTCTCCAGAAGGGTGGAGCGGACCAAGTGAGAGGGTTCAGCAGGTAAGGTATCAGAGAAGATGGCAGGTCCTGTGGGAGGGCTGGAGAATATAGCAGAGGTGGAGCACAATGCCTGTATATTAAGGTAAATGCCCTTTGTTAGACCAGTGGGCATAGTATCTGGTTTTAGATGTACCATAGACTCGCCATCTGTTGGTCTGTCAGCATAGCCGCCTCCAAGCCAGCTCCAGCATGCCTAAAGCGGGGGATACACAACTGCATCCATCTTTTGAGTTGAACTGCCCGATAATAGGTGTGCTTGTCGGGCAGGCCGGAGCCTCCCTGATGTCGAGACCTCATAAGAAGGTTGTACGCAAGCCTAGGTTTTTTTCCCCTTCCATAGAAATTTGATAAAAAGCGATCTGATATGTTGGAAGAAGTCCCGGGTCTTGTGGCAAATGTATTCAGGAGCATCTGGAAAAGGTAAAGGAATTTAGGTAGAACATAGGTCTGCAGGAAGTTTTTGTGTCCCATCCAATACATATATAGGGTATTGATAAATTGGTGAGTTGTTCTTTGACTTTTTTCACTAAAGTGGTGTAGTTATAAGAGTACAGTGATTTAATGTCTTTGGTGATAGAAACACCTAAATGTAACACCCCAGAGTGGTGTGTTACCACTCTTGGTATCTAGCTGATATCTGTGTGCTACTCTAAAATTCATCCAATGCATTGTATTCACATACCTTCAGTACTGTGTATGCCTACTTAATGTTATGTAACTGTTGTAATGTAATGTACCTGCTGGACCAGCAGGTGTCAGCAATACTGTGGCAGATTTAGTAGTATCAGAATGGTTCATTCCTTATTCCATTCTGCCCCCTCTGCTGGAGAGAAGTAGTTTCTTCCATCTCCTGCAGTGAGGGTGGAGATTCAGTTGGATGCGGTTGGAACCGGTTTGATCCAGTAGAGGGTTGAAGTTACCTCACTCTGAGGAAAAGATTTGCCCCAGTCAGTGAGGGCATCTTCAGCTCTGTTGATCCCTCAAGGCTGAGTACTACAGCCTACAATCAGCTCTAAAAGGAAATCATAAATGAGTCCAAAATTTAGTAATGGATAATTACCAAAGTCTGGAAAGAAGAAGAAAATTCCCTTATACAGAGCGCCAAAGTCTTAGAAAGTCAGGATTGGACTTTATAATCGTTTAGTACTTAAAAAGTAACTAATACTTTCATAGCTCGTGAAGATAATAATGGTAATAATACAAAGTGGCGTTACCACTTACTTCACAGGGGGGTGGACCGTGGGGAATAGCTTCAACCCCTCCGGTACCTATAACCCCCCTTAGCCGAGATGCCTGTAGTGTAGTCTGGATAATGATCGCAGTCCAGTCGCGACTTCTGGTCATCACCTTATTGGTTAGTAAACGGCTCAACGCGTTTCGGGGTATGGCTTAACCCCTTCTTCAGGAGCAATTAGTATATACAAAAACACACATACCGTATACATATTTATAGTCCCAGAGGTCATTAGAACAATTACCATGCCTCTCCGTCCCTGGGAGCGGGTTTCCCGCTGTTCTGCGTGGAACGCACGCCCGAAACGTCACTTCCGGTTTCCGGGTGCTTTCCACCCGTGGAACGCATCGCCCGGCCGGTAAGCATTACTTAGGTTAATTTCCCCACAATGATCGGACATTAACTGTAAGTGGGGATTGTTTTGATTGAGGAACAGAGACAAATTCAATTATTTCTATAGTTTCTGCGTGAGTCCCACGCTGGAGCGCACACACGGAACCCACTTCCGGGTGCGTTCCACCGTGGAATGCGACACCTCAATGACAGGATTAGATATTTCTTCTAAAGAATCTCGTTCAGATACAAGTTATTAAGCCCTAGGGGGCACTAGACCTAAGAAATATGTCTTTTTGTTGGTACTGTGATAAAAAAAAATAATATTATAAATATATACATATACACAAAAAGTGGAGGATCATTCAAAATGCCAATAAAATGCAAATACTATGTTCCTTCATCAATATATAAACACATATATACTACTATAAAAATAGAATCCGGAATACTTATGGTAAGAATCTATAAAGGATAAATATAAGATCAATAAAATTTAAAATTGATATAAAAACATGACATATAGATATTCAAAATATACTGTACCCTATTTAAAGGAGAATTACATTTGCATATAATAAACTACTGATTTTTTCATTAATATTCTCATTGTTTTATTTTCATAATTTCTCTCACTGGTGATTTTTCTTCAATATATTGTGTGTTCTATACATTCATTCAGCCCAAAAGGGGTTAACGTGTTCAGTTTGTACATCCAATACATTTCTTTTCTGGATAAAGACTGATATGAGTTGGGGACGTGTTCAAGTGGGATTACTGTAAGTTTTTTGGAATCCCCATTGTGGGTCACAGCAAAATGACAGGACACGCTATGTGTGGTCACCTGTCTTTTTATGTTAGAACGGTGTTCCGTCATTCGGTCTCGCAGGCATTGAGTGGTTCTGCCTACGTACCGTAAACCGCATGGGCATTCCAATAGATAGACTACATATGTGGTCCCACAGGTCAATTCTTGTTTAATGGGTATCATCTCTCCTGGAGAGTTGCCACTAATGGAATTTTTCCCATGTGGAATCATGTGGCAGCATTTGCATCTGGATTTACCACATCTAAATGCACCTGTTCTTTTCTTGGTTTCGGACCACCTCTGTAGTGTATTCTCCTCATTGTTCCCTAATTTTTGGGCACGAAGGGGCTAAGATATTTTTTAAAGTTTTTGCTCTCCGGAATGTAATCTTCGGAAGTTTTGGACCTAAAACCGGGTCCTTTAATAGAATCGACCAATGTTTGGTTAGAATATGCTTAATAGTTGCATGTTTCGAATTATACCTAGTGAGAGGTTCAAGAAAGGTTTCGACCCTGATTCCTTTTTTCCCAATTTTTTACTGATTAAACAACTAGCTTGGCTTTCTTTTAGGATTCTAGCTTCAGAATCTTTTATTAGTTTCCTGGGGTAGCTTTTCTCTAGGAATCTCTCCTTTAAGATGTTAATCTGCTTTTTGGCCTCTATATCACTAGAACAGTTTCTCCGGATCCTGCGCATTTGGCCAAAGGGTATGTTAGTCTTCCACTTCCGAAGATGATTACTCATGAAGTCAAGGTAGCTATTCGCGTCCACTGTTTTAAAGTGAGTGTGAGTTGCCACCTTTCCCTCCTTGCTACTGAGATGGAGGTCTAGGAAGACTATTTCTTCAGTAGATTGTTCTGAGGTTAGTTGTAGGCCCCAGCTATTGGAATTAACCCTCTTTACAAAGGATATTAGAGAGTCACTAGAACCTTTCCAAATTATCAGAATATCGTCAATGAATCTCTTGTATAGAGCAATCTTTGGATGGTCTAAAAAACCTGTTTCCTGTTCGAAGAGGCCCATGAATAGATTTGCATAGGACGGGGCAAATTACGTACCCATGGCGGTCCCCCGTTCTTGAATGTAAATCTCCTTGTTCGACTCAAAATAATTATGAGTTAGTATAAAAGAAATTGCTAGTAAAATAAACTCTTTCTGATTTGGTGGTTTCTGTGGATCATTATCCAGATAATGTTTTATTAATCGTAATCCTAAGGAGTGGATAATGTTACTATATAGAGAACTCACATCCAGGGTGACCCAAATATAACCTTCTTCCCATTGTACCTCTTCAAGAATTTTCAATAGATGGGTAGAATCCCTTAGGTAAGAGGAGAGGTTCGGAACGTACCTTTGAAGTATGTAATCTACATACTCAGAGAGATTGGTGGTTAATGACCCAATACCCGAAATAATCGGTCTCCCCGGGGGATTGGTTAAGGACTTGTGGATTTTTGGGAGGAAGTAGAATTTGGCCATATTGGGATATAAGGTCTTTAAATATGTTCTTTCTTTCTTGTCTAATACCCCTTTAGTGTATCCCTCATCTATTAATTGATATAGGGCTTCTTTAAATTCTTTAGTTGGATCCTTTTTGAGTGGTCTATAATACTCCATATCTGACAATATCCTTTTTGTTTCTTTTATGTAGTATTCCGAGTCCATTAGTACTACCCCTCCCCCTTTATCCGCACTCTTTATCACTATGTTTTTGTTTTTCCGAAGATGACTCGGGGCTTTTTGTTGTTTGTGTGTAAGGTTATTTTTGATGGTTTCTTTAGGGGTGGTCCCCGGGAAGGTCTCCCTTAGTTCCCCCATAACTATACTGTAAAAGCTATCAATAAAAGGGCCTTTACTCTCCAAGGGATAGAACGTGGATTTATTCCTCAGTTTGGGGTGAATAGGTAAAATTACATCTTGACTGTGGGTTCCTTCTTGTCTAATTTCTATATTTCTGGTGTCATCTCTTTTTGGACCCCCATTTAGTTCTTTAATGGTAAAATGCCTGTGCAGGGTCAACTTCCTAATATATTGGTTGATATCTATAAATAGTTCAAACGGGTCAGGGTGATTTGTGGGGCAAAATGGTAGGCCCTTTTCTAATATCTCATCTTCAGTATTATTAAGCTGGTACTTTGAGAAATTGAATATCCCTTTGCCTCTTAAATCTGTTGATTTGTTGACAGGTCCTATTTGGATTTTTTGTTGCTGGGGCCTATTTTTTTTCGTCCTCCTCTGCTCCCTCTGGGTCTATAGTTCTTTTTCGTCTTCTGTTGGTTGTTATGGGTGTGTAAAAGTGAGTAATTTTCTGTGTTAGTTCTGTGAGGGGTTTCGGCTTGGGTGTTGTGAAGATTGGTGTTCGAATGATGGGACTCAAGTCTATGATACTGGTGAGTATTAATCGAGGAGGTGGGGGTATGGTTGGAGTCAGAGGTGAGTTTTGAATGCTTGAAAGATGTTCTAAAAAGGACTTCCTGACAGGTTGTTTGGTAATGCTAAAAATTGATCTGAATTGGAAGGAGACAATGAATGGATGGATGCATTGATGAGAGAGTTGGATAGGGAATGAACCTGTGTATCGGGTTCTTGATTTTCTTTGCCTTTACTTTCAGAGGTTTGAGGTACTTCTGATCTGGTCCTATAAGCTGTAGTGGCTGGCGTGGTATATATAGAGATATTAGCAATTTCTATATCTGGACCAGTAGGGGGTGTTTTAAGAGATTTATTATTATCAACTGAAACATGTTTAGATTCCTCGAATCCTGTTCTACTGGTATCGGGAGTCTTGGGACACCTAGTATTTTTATTTTCATTTTTGTTTTTATTATTGTATGAGTTTTGTAACCTGTAAGGAATAGCCTTTGTTTGAATGGTGGATTCAGTGTTTGAATAACGCTGTGATTGCAGAGGGATACCTTTGGGGGGAACGGATATACCCTTCTTTTGGCCACTTCTAGCTAGATTACTATTGTAGATAGTTCTCCTTGTTTGGTTTCCCTTTGGGACCCTCTGTACGATATCGGCATAGGATGGTTTGTGGACAATATTGGGTTGTGGGGGATAAGAAGGGGGGGCCAGGTTATTGCGAAAAATCCTGGTCTGTTGATGACCTTTCACTCCCCTTCTCTCCCATACTCTAATGACATTATTTTGATAATCTTTGATGTCCCTTAGTAGTTTAAAACACTTATTTCTCACTTCTGAATATTCGTATTTGTGAAGGGTTTCCCTATTGAAATTCAATAGTGGAACTTTGTTATGTTTATTTAACGCAATGTTTCTATATATCTTAAGTTTTTTAGCTAGATCTACTGCTTGTATTCTCCTTTTGCTGATACGTGTTGACATAAATTGGTAAGAACATTTGTCACTGATTTTAAGCCATTCATCCCGCCAGTCAACTAACACAGAAAATTACTCACTTTTACACACCCATAACCAACAGAAGACGAAAAAGAACTATAGACCCAGAGGGAGGAAGAAAATAAATAGGCCCAGCAACAAAAAATCCAAATAGGACCTGTCAACAAATCAACAGATTTAAGAGGCAAAGGGATATTCAATTTCTCAAAGTACCAGCTTAATAATACTGAAGATGAGATATTAGAAAAGGGCCTACCATTTTGCCCCACAAATCACCCTGACCCGTTTGAACTATTTATAGATATCAACCAATATATTGTTTGTGGAAGTTGACCCTGCACAGGCATTTTACCATTAAAGAACTAAATGGGGGTCCAAAAAGAGATGAGACCAGAAATATAGAAATTAGACAAGAAGAAACCCACAGTCAAGATGTAATTTTACCTATTCACCCCAAACTGAGGAATAAATCCACGTTCTATCCCTTGGAGAGTAAAGGCCCTTTTATTGATAGCTTTTACAGTATAGTTATGGGGGAACTAAGGGAGACCTTCCCGGGGACCACCCCTAAAGAAACCATCAAAAATAACCTTACACACAAACAACAAAAAGCCCCGAGTCATCTTCGGAAAAACAAAAACATAGTGATAAAGAGTGCGGATAAAGGGGGAGGGGTAGTACTAATGGACTCGGAATACTACATAAAAGAAACAAAAAGGATATTGTCAGATATGGAGTATTATAGACCACTCAAAAAGGATCCAACTAAAGAATTTAAAGAAGCCCTATATCAATTAATAGATGAGGGATACCATGGGTACGTAATTTGCCCCGTCCTATGCAAATCTATTCATGGGCCTCTTCGAACAGGAAACAGGTTTTTTAGACCATCCAAAGATTGCTCTATACAAGAGATTCATTGACGATATTCTGATAATTTGGAAAGGTTCTAGTGACTCTCTAATATCCTTTGTAAAGAGGGTTAATTCCAATAGCTGGGGCCTACAACTAACCTCAGAACAATCTACTGAAGAAATAGTCTTCCTAGACCTCCATCTCAGTAGCAAGGAGGGAAAGGTGGCAACTCACACTCACTTTAAAACAGTGGACGCGAATAGCTACCTTGACTTCATGAGTAATCATCTTCGGAAGTGGAAGACTAACATACCCTTTGGCCAAATGCGCAGGATCCGGAGAAACTGTTCTAGTGATATAGAGGCCAAAAAGCAGATTAACATCTTAAAGGAGAGATTCCTAGAGAAAAGCTACCCCAGGAAACTAATAAAAGATTCTGAAGCTAGAATCCTAAAAGAAAGCCAAGCTAGTTGTTTAATCAGTAAAAAATTGGGAAAAAAGGAATCAGGGTCGAAACCTTTCTTGAACCTCATCACTAGGTATAATTCGAAACATGCAACTATTAAGCATATTCTAACCAAACATTGGTCGATTCTATTAAAGGACCGGTTTTAGGTCCAAAACTTCCGAAGATTACATTCCGGAGAGCAAAAACTTTAAAAAATATCTTAGCCCCTTCGTGCCCAAAATTAGGGAACAATGAGGAGAATACACTACAGAGGTGGTCCGAAACCAAGAAAAGAACAGGTGCATTTAGATGTGGTAAATCCAGATGCAAATGCTGCCACATGATTCCACATGGGAAAAATTCCATTAGTGGCAACTCTCCAGGAGAGATGATACCCATTAAACAAGAATTGACCTGTGGGACCACATATGTAGTCTATCTATTGGAATGCCCATGCGGTTTACGGTACGTAGCAGAACCACTCAATGCCTGCGAGACCGAATGACGGAACACCATTCTAACATAAAAAGACAGGTGACCACACATAGCGTGTCCTGTCATTTTGCTGTGACCCACAATGGGGATTCCAAAAAACTTACAGTAATCCCACTTGAACACGTCCCCAACTCATATCAGTCTTTATCCAGAAAAGAAATGTATTGGATGTACAAACTGAACACGTTAACCCCTTTTGGGCTGAATGAATGTATAGAACACACAATATATTGAAGAAAAATCACCAGTGAGAGAAATTATGAAAATAAAACAATGAGAATATTAATGAAAAAATCAGTAGTTTATTATATGCAAATGTAATTCTCCTTTAAATAGGGTACAGTATATTTTGAATATCTATATGTCATGTTTTTATATCAATTTTAAATTTTATTGATCTTATATTTATCCTTTATAGATTCTTACCATAAGTATTCCGGATTCTATTTTTATAGTAGTATATATGTGTTTATATATTGATGAAGGAACATAGTATTTGCATTTTATTGGCATTTTGAATGATCCTCCACTTTTTGTGTATATGTATATATTTATAATATTATTTTTTTTTTTTATCACAGTACCAACAAAAAGACATATTTCTTAGGTCTAGTGCCCCCCTAGGGCTTAATAACTTGTATCTGAACGAGATTCTTTAGAAGAAATATCTAATCCTGTCATTGAGGTGTCGCATTCCACGGTGGAACGCACCCGGAAGTGGGTTCCGTGTGTGCGCTCCAGCGTGGGACTCACGCAGAAACTATAGAAATAATTGAATTTGTCTCTGTTCCTCAATCAAACAATCCCCACTTACAGTTAATGTCCGATCATTGTGGGGAAATTAACCTAAGTAATGCTTACCAGCCGGGCGATGCGTTCCACGGTGGAAAGCACCCGGAACCGGAAGTGACGTTTCGGGCGTGCGTTCCACGCAGAACAGCGGGAAACCCGCTCCCAGGGACAGGAGAGGCATGGTAATTGTTCTAATGACCCTCTGGGACTATAAATATGTATACGGTATGTGTGTTTTTGTATATACTAATTGCTCCTGAAGAAGGGGTTAAGCCATACCCCGAAACGCGTTGAGCCGTTTACTAACCAATAAAGGTGATGACCAGAAGTCGCGACTGGACTGCGATCATTATCCAGACTACACTACAGGCATCTCGGCTAAGGGGGGTTATAGGTACCGGAGGGGTTGAAGCTATTCCCCACGGTCCACCCCCCTGTGAAGTAAGTGGTAACGCCACTTTGTATTATTACCATTATTATCTTCACGAGCTATGAAAGTATTAGTTACTTTTTAAGTACTAAACGATTATAAAGTCCAATCCTGACTTTCTAAGACTTTGGCGCTCTGTATAAGGGAATTTTCTTCTTCTTTCCAGACTTTGGTAATTATCCATTACTAAATCTTGGACTCATTTATGATTGCTCATCACGTCTGACCTGCACGAATGGGCGGATGTTGACCCCCTCAGTAGCAGCCTAGTATTTCTAAGTCCCATCCGGACTCTATAATTTTTAGTTCTGCCATAATATATACATACCTCATTTATCCACTACTGGCACCGTGGTTAGTCTATTTCTGAACGGAATTATTCCCCATTAAGATCTAGATAACCAAACAAGTGTTGTTTTCTGTTCTTTTCTTTTTTCATTATGGCTCTAAAAGGAAAGCCAGACTTAATAGTAAAGCTCAGCTTAATACAGAAACTCAGAAATCTTTATCTACCAAGCATCTGCCAAGTATATAAAGCTGCACTTGCTGGAACATCAAGAAACTACCTGAAGTGAATTATGTTCATGCAAATTGAGTTAATAAAACTGCGTTGGATCATCCATAAAAGTCTGGACTTTATTTCCACTAGACGACCCTCAATTATTCCTACTTATATTACTGTAGCCGGAGCCACCGCCTGGGGCCTAACCATCCATCAAGGTAGGAACACCGTGACACACGCTACAAGACATAAGTGGCCTAAACTACCCTTGGCACTCCTACACTGTGACGAGAGGAACATCACCTTAGAGGGCCCTGGAGGGGAAGGGTCGCCCCGTAGCAACTAGGCTCCGGTCATTGCATAAGTACGGTAAATCATTTGGGCGCCATTTGAAGGGGAAATTTGTTTGAAGAATTTTGGCAATTTTTGTGGGGAGGTATATGTTTAGAGCCTCGGATTTAATGTAATTTATTTTGAAATTGCAGAGTGAGCCAAAGGAGTCAAAGAGGGACAATATATGGGGGAATGCTTGTAGAGGGTTAGTGACTAGTAGTAAAAGGTTGTCTGCGAATGCGGCACATTTGTGTTCAACACCCTTTACAGTAAGACCTCGGATGCTAGAGTTATTCCGGAAAGCCTGAAGCAGGGTTTCCATAACCAGGATAAATAGAGTAGAGGAAAGGGGGCAGGCCTGATGCGTGCCGTTGCTAATATCAAAAGGAGCTGAGAGAGTTCCATTAACACGGACCCTCGCGCTCGGATTATTATATAAGGTCATAATTGATCTAATAAAGGTGTCAGGGGTCTGTCACCTCATTTTCGCCTATATAACTAACAGCAGTGCCCCACAGAAGATTGCAGACACATCCCAGACATACCTGTGTGCACTGTGTGTTTGTATTACATGTCCAGAAAAAGCACATTTATTCTGCAGGAAAACAGCTCCCAAGTGCCCGGCTGAAAGTGAAACTAAAAACAGCTTTCTCTCCCAACTCGATTTCTTACAGCTATATCTTCTGATTCACTGGATATAATGCTGTGGTTTTGGTATCATTTTAAAGCTCGGAGTGCCAGCTTTCTATCTGCTACCAATCCCAAGATATGAGCAGCTAAAGCAGCCCTCCCTTCTTCAGTCTGGTTTGCAGCAGCGAGGCACTTGGGAGCTGTTTTCCTGCAGAATAAAAGTGCTTTTTCTGGACATATAATACAGACACAAAGTGCACACAGGTATGTCTGGGATGTGTATGCAATCTTCTGTATGGCAGTTCTCTTAGTTATATAGGTGAAAATGACGTGGCAGACTCGCTTTAATTTAAATTGCTTTGTATAACAATACCTGGTGATGTTCAAAAGGTAACATTAAGCAAATTATTAAATATTTGTCTGACTGAAACATTTAATGTGTTAAATAAAAAAAAAATGCATGTGGCCTGCTAGTTCACCTTTCTGAAAAAAGGAAAATAGTGAACAAGGAAAATGTGGTGGGTGGATTTGGGGCATATGAGAGGGGAAAAATGACATAAAGACCCACATGGAAAACATTATTAAAAAAGAACCTGTGAGATTTAAATGTCAAAACAGCTTTCAAGAAAATAAATCTGTTTTCCATAACAGAACAAAGCTCCTAAAATATTTAGAAATATTTGCAGTCTTTTTATTAGGCACTTATTGACCTCCCTGGTTAAAACAAATCGTGTCATAAATAAAATTGCCATTCAGCATAATATTTTAGCTGTAAGGACAATGGTTCAACATAAAAGAAATGGATGTGACTTGTTTAAACATAAAAACTAAAGAAAAAACATGAGTTTATTAAATAACAACTAAATAGGACAAACCTTAGAAACATCGGTGTTAACATTTAAAAATCAACATAGAAGGGTAAAGGTCGCAGAAGATCAAGTGAGACGCTAATAGTTGTGCTTTTTCCATTTTCGTATCGATCAATATTATGTTTTTTCGAGCGAAAATGCAACAACAGACTTATTGCTGACCTTTTCCTCACCTTTCTATTGTGAATAAAATCAAAGCAATATAACAAACGACTTTATAAGCCGCACAGTTTTTCTGATTGTTTGAGAAAGGGCATTTCTGGGAGGTTAATTTTTTTTCAGATGGCATCTGATCATTGGAGGGTTAAGGCTGTGAAAATGTGGAAATTACATTTTTTCTCCACAGAAGTGCCCATGACAGGTTATGTATAGAATTCTGAAAAAGGTACAATCATTAAACTCCATAGCAGGCCCGAGTATGGATTGTTTTCAGAGAAAAGTGAACAGAACATTCATAACAGCAGCTCAAAATTTTAACTGCTTCTAGCCCTTCTGTCTGGATTATGACCCCTGTGAGGTAGAAGCCAATTTTCCCCACTTTAGGGGGAAAAAATTCCTTCCTGACTCCAATCAGGCAATCAGAATAACAACCCATCTCTAGTAACTATAACCTGTAATATTATTACACTCCAGAAATACATCCAGGCCCCTCTTGAACTCTTTTAGTGAACCTCCTCCTCAGGCAGAGAGTTGCATAGTCTTACTGCTCTTCTATATTTGTGTACAAACCTTCTTTTCTCCAGACGCAGAGGATGTCCCCCCGTCACAGTCTTGAGTATAAATAGATGATGGGAGAGATCTCTGTACTGACCCCTGATATATTTATACATAGTTATTAGATTTCCCCTCAGTCGTCTTTGTTCTAAAGTGAATCACCCTAATTTTGATAATCTTTCTGGGTACTGTAGCCCACCCATTCCAGTTATTACTTTAGTTGCCCTCCTCTGAACCCTCTCCAGCTCTGCTATGTCTGACTTGTTCACAGGAACCCAGAACTGTACACAGGACTCCAAGTGCATCAGGTCATAGTGTACGTCTACGTGTACAACGTCCTGAAGACCAGGGAAAGTGAGTACAGCCAGCAATGCGCTGTTCTCATCTACCTGTGTCTCCCGCATGCTACAATAATCTTTCTGGGTACTGTAGTTCACCCAGTCCAGTTATTACTTTAGTTGCCTTTCTCTGAACCCTCTCCAGCTCTGCTATGTCTGCTTTGTTCCCAGGAGCCCAGAACTGTACACAGTACTCCATGTGTGGTCTGACTAGTGATTTGTAAAGTGGCAGGACTATGTTCTCATTACGGGTATCTATACTCCTTTTGATGCAACCCATTATCTTATTGGCCTTTGCAGCAGCTATCTGACACTGGTTTCTACAGCTTAGTTTGCTGTTCACTAACATTTCTAGGTCATTTTCCACGTCAGTGTTACCCAGTGTTTTACCATTTAGTATGTACTGGTGACTTGCATTATTCCTTCTCATGTGCATAACCTTACATTTGTCAGTGTTAAATCTCATCTGCCACTTCTCTGCCCAAGCCTCCAGTCTATCCAAATCCATCTGTGTCAGTGTACTATCCTCTTCTGTGTTAATTACTTCACACAGTTTTGTGTCATTTGTAAAAACTGATATTTTACTGTGCAAACCCTCTACAAGATCATTAATAAATATATTGAAGAGAATAGGGCCAAATACTGACCCCTGTGGTACCCCACTAATGACGGTGACCCAATCTGAGTGTGTACCATTAATAACCACCCTCTGTTTTCTATCACTGAGCCAGTTACTTTCTCATTTTATATACTAACCTTTTATGCGGTACAGTGTCAAATGCTTTGGAGAAGTCCAGATATACGACATCCATTGATTTGCCACGGTCAAGTCTAGAACATACCTCCTCATACGTAGAAACTGATTAAATTGGTTTGACATGACCGATCCCTCATGAAGCCATGCTGATATGGAGTTATTTGCTTATTTTCATTGAGGAACTCCAAGATAACATCTCTTAGAAAACCTTCAAACAGTTTACCCACGACAGATGTTAAAATACCGCCCTATAGTTTCCAGGCTAGTTTTTTGGACCCTTTTTGAATATTGGCAACACATTTGCTATGTGCCAATCCTATGGAACACTCCCTGTCAGTATATAGTCCTTAAATATCAGAAATAAGGGTCTGGCTAGGACAATACTTAATTCTCTCAGGTTACGGGGTTGTATGCCATCCGTTCCTGGTAATTTGTCCATTTTAATCTTCTTAAGATGCTGCTGTACTTCTTCCTGGGTCAGACAGGGCACTTTTAATGGGGAATTTTTTTTTACATTCTGCATTTCATCTGACAGTTTATTTTCCTTTGCTTTCCTTTGCTTTCTTCTCATCACCCTCTGCAACTCCCCCCTGATTACTCTGTAAAGGGCCGACAACTTCAGATTATACTTTTTACTATTTATATAATTGAAGAACATTTTAGGGTTAGTTTTACTCTCTTTGGACAACTAATCTCTCAGTCTCTAGTTTGGCGGCTTTTATTTGTCTTTTACATATTCTATTTTTTTCCTTATAGTTTTTCAATGCTTTCTCGCTCCCCTCCTGTTTTAGTGATTTAAATGCTTTCTTTTTGTCATTTATTGCTTTCTTTACAG
>ONZH01009293.1:0-37841 GCA_900303285.1 Rhinella marina | reverse complement strand
ATCACCAACCATTCCCATTTTATTTAGGTGTATCCATATAAATGGCCCACCCTGTACAAATGGCTTATCTTCAGGATAGGCCATCCATATCAGATGTATGGAGGTCTGCCACCCCACACCCCAGTTTTAAAGTAGCTTTATTCATTGTGTAGTGAGCAGAGCTGGTAATTGCATCACTGCTCTAATTGAAGTGAATGGGAGAAGCTTTGCAAGTACAAGTTCCGTCTAGCTATGTAGTTTCAGCACAGACTTCAGGAACTGGAGCTACTCTCTGAAAAAAGAATGATTTTGACGGTCAATCCTGAGGATAGGCCATCAATATTAAAATTCTAGATAAACCCCTTATTTTAATTTATGCCTCATTTCCATCAGTGATTGTGAGCCAAAACCAGGTGCGGCTCTAAAACACAGGTGCAGATTAGTGTTGAGCGAAACATGTTTGGCCGAATACACTATTCGGGTAGAACGTGGTGGTGCCCCGGGACCACACGGTATTCGGCCGAATACCGCGCGTGCTCGAGTGCGATGCTCTAGTCACCTCCCCGCACGCTAATTGGCTAATACGTTGTAATATGCTAATTGGATAATACGTTGGCTACTGGCATTACACTGATTGGATGGCCGGGAACGCGTCATCGGGTGCTATAAAGCACCCGGTGACATGTGACCGGCGCATACCGAGCCAGGGACAGCTGCTGCAAGCAGGGACAGACAGTGTAGGGAGAGAAGCACGCTAGGCAGGGATAGAAATCGCTCAACAAAGACCCAAAAGCCCTTTTAAGGGCTATTATATCTGGCACAAAGCAATATTTTATTATTTTTGGGGTGTTTAAAGATGGTGAAAAATAGCACTAGGTGGCCTGCCAATAATACCACATGTGCTGCTGCATGCTGTAGGATACTCTCTGTATACTATATACCTGACATACTTTGCTATAATTTCTGCTGTTAAGCCTCGCAGTACTTCTTTTGCGTCTTGCTGTATAACATTTGCGCAAGGAGGGACTTGTGTAGGGATAGAATTTCTATAGGCAGGGTTAGTATTATTGTTCAAAAGACACAAAAGTCCATAATTAAATCCTTCTGCATTTTTTATTTTTTTTTTGTGGCAAAAAGAACCCAAGTGTCCCCTGTCAGTAACACTTGGTGCACAGCGAATTAGAACCGTTCAAAAGTCTATATACTGTAGCTGACATCCGTTTTTACATTTAATACCGTTAATTTAGGCCGCAGTTCCTCATTTGTGTCTGCAGTTTAATTTAAGCAAGTAGGGAATTAAAATATAGGGATAGGATTTGGGTAGGTAGAAAGATTGTTTTTGTTCCAAAAAGACCAAAGTCCATTGTGAAATACGTCTGCGTTTTTTTTTTGGGTGGCAAAAAAAAAAAACAAGTGTGCCCTGTCAGTAACGCTAGATGCACAGCGTATTACAACCGTTCAAAAGTCTATGTAGCTGACATCCGTTGTTACATTTAATACCGTTAATTTAGGCCGCAGTTCCTCATTTGCTGCTGCAGTTTAATTTGCCCAAGGAGGGAATTAAACTATAGGGATAGGATTTGGGTAGGTAGAAAGATTGTTTCTGTTCCAAAAAGACCAAAGTCCATTGTGAAATACGTCTGCTTTTTTTTTGGGGTGGCAAAAAAAAACCCCAAGTGTGCCCTGTCAGTAACGCTAGGTGCACAGCGTATTACAACCGTTCAAAAGTCTATGTAGCTGACATCCGTTGTTACATTTAATACCGTTAATTTAGGCCGCAGTTCCTCATTTGCGTCTGCAGTTTAATTTTTCCCAAGGATTTGGGTAGTAGTAGAAAGATTGTTTCTGTTCCAAAATGTCCATTGTGAAATACGTCTGCTTTTTTTTTTTGGTGGCAAAAAAAAAACAAGTGTGCCCTGTCAGTAACACTTGGTGCACAGCGTATTACAACCATTCAAAAGTCTATGTAGCTGATATCCGTTGTTACATTTAATACCGTTAATTTAGGCCACAGTTCCTCATTTGCGTCTGCAGTTTAATTTAAGCAAGTAGGGAATTAAACTATAGGGATAGGATTTGGGTAGGTAGAAAGATTGTTTCTGTTCCAAAAAGACCAAAGTCCATTGTGAAATACGTCTGCTTTTTTTTTTTTGGGGTGGCAAAAAAAAAACCCAAGTGTGCCCTGTCAGTAACGCTAGGTGCACAGCGTATTACAACCGTTCAAAAGTCTATGTAGCTGACATCCGTTGTTACATTTAATACCATTAATTTAGGCCGCAGTTCCTCATTTGCGTCTGCAGTTTAATTTTCCCAAGGAGGGAATTAAACTATAGGGATAGGATTTGGGTAGGTAGAAAGATTGTTTCTGTTCCAAAAAGACCAATGTCCATTGTGAAATACGTCTGCTTTTTTTTGGTGGCAAAAAAAAAACAAGTGTACCCTGTCAGTAACACTTGGTGCACAGCGTATTACAACCATTCAAAAGTCTATGTAGCTGATATCCGTTGTTACATTTAATACCGTTAATTTAGGCCGCAGTTCCTCATTTGCGTCTGCAGTTTAATTTAAGCAAGTAGGGAATTAAACTATAGGGATAGGATTTGGGTAGGTAGAAAGATTGTTTTTGTTCCAAAAAGACCAAAGTCCATTGTGAAATACATCTGCTTTTTTTTTTTTGGGTGGCAAAAAAAAAAATCCAAGTGTGCCCTGTCAGGAACGCTAGGTGCACAGCGTATTACAATCGATCAAAAGTCTATGTAGCTGACATCTGTTGTTACATTTAATACCGTTAATTTAGGCCGCAGTTCCTCATTTGCGGCTGCTCTATAATGTTTGCGCATTCAGAATACTGGACATTCGTTTAAATTTTTCTGATCATACAGTTAATAAAAATCTGCACTAATGTAGTTGTTGACCAAGTTGCATATATATGTACAATATGCGCAAGGCGAGCAGAAAGGTACAGGGAAGTGGGTGTGCTGCTGATGGTGAACGCAGAGGCGAAGGCTCAGGGCGCGGTGAAACTGTGCCTGCTGGCAGAGCCCAAGAGACAAAGCCATCCACAATTCCTAGCTTCATGTCACAGTTTGCAGGGCGGCGCAAGACACAACTCTTGTCGCCACACCAGTGCGAGCAGGTAGTGGGTTGGATTTCAGCTGATAATGCGTCCAGTCGGTTAAGCACCACCCTCTCTTCCACAAAGTCCAGTTTCAATAGCCAAGAGTCTGGGCAACCGCATCCTCACCCTGATCCTCCTTCCTCCCTCCTTCCTCCTTCCCCGTGGCACGAACTGGCGCTCTACGCCTTGGAGGTGCTGGCCTGCCCTGCCGCCAGCGTTTTGTCTGAGCGGGTATTTAGTGCCGCTGGGGGCATAATTACTGATAAGCGCATCCGCCTGTCAACTGACAATGTTGACAGGTTGACGCTTATCAAAATGAACAAGGCCTAGATTGGCCCCTGACTTCTCTACTCCACCAGAGGAAAGCAGCTTAACATGAAGGAACCTTAAATCTGGCTTTTAGAGTGTATTGAATACACTGTATTATCATATACCCCTCCTCTTCTCATCCTCTTCCTCCTCTTTCCTCCATCATATGAAACTGCTTATTAGGCTGCCCTTCGAAGTCCACCAGCTGGGCCTGCACCCTAATTTTTTAGCCGGTCAGCTCACCAGCTGGGCCTGCACCCTCATTTTTTAGCCGGTCAGCTCACCAGCTGGGCCTGCACCATAATTTTTTAGCCGGTCAGCTCACCTGCTGGGCCTGCACCATAATTTTTTTGCCTGTCAGGTCACCAGGCAGGCCCTCAAACCATAATGTTTTACACGCTCAGATCTGCTACATGTCACACATAATGTTTCAGACGTTCAGCTAAGCGGCATGTCAAAAATAATTTTTAACATGCTCAGCTCTGCTACATGTCACTTATAATGTTTTCAGACGTTCAGCTAAGCAGCATGTCAAAATAATTTTTAACACGCTCAGCTCTGCTATATGTCACTTAAATGTTTCAGACGTTCAGCTAAGCGGCATGTCACCCTTAAATTTTTTTTACGGTCAGCTCAGCAGAAGTGTGTCAACCTTAAATTTGGGACAGTCTGATGAGCAGCAGCGTGTCACCCTTAAATTGGGACAGTTTGATGGGCACAGCGTTGTCAACCTTAAATTTGGGACAGTTTAATGAGCAGCAGTGTGTCACCCATAAATTGTTTTGACGTTCTGCTTTGGCAGCAGCGTGTCAACCTTAAATTTGGGACAGTTTGATGAGGCAGCAGCATGTCAACCTTAAATTTGGGACAGTTTGATGGGCAGCAGCATGTCACCCTTAAATGTTTTTTACCGTCAGCTCGGCAGCAGCGTGTCAACCTTAAATTTGGGACACTTTGATGGGCATCAGCGTGTCAACCTTAAATTTGGGAGAGTTTGATGAGCAGTAGCATGTCACCCTTAAATTTGAGACAGTTTGATGGGCAGCAGAGTCTCAACTTAAATTTGGGGATGTTTAATGGGTAGCAGCGTGTCACCCGTAAATTCTTCTGACGTTCTGCTCGGCAGCAGCGTGTCAACTTAAATTTGGGACAGTTTTGATCGGCAGCAGCGTGTCAACTTTTAAATTTGCGGACAATTTGATGAGCAGCAGCGTGTCACCCTTAAATTTGGACAGTTTGATGGGCACAGAGTGTCACCCTTAAATTTAGGACAGTTTGATTGGCAGCAGCATGTCAGCCTTAAATTTGGAACAGTTTGATGGGCAGCAGCGTGTCACCCTTAAATTTTTTTACCGTCAGCTCGGCAAGCGCGTGTCAACCTTAAATTTGGGACACTTTGATGGCATCAGCGTGTCAACCTTAATTTGGGAGAGTTTGATGAGCAGTAGCATGTCACCCTTAAATTTGAGACAGTTTGATGGGCAGCAGAGTCTCAACCTTAAATTTGGGATAGTTTAATGGGGTAGCAGCGTGTCACCCCGTAAATTCTTCTGACGTTTCTGCTCGGCAGCAGCGTGTCAACCTTAAATTTGGGACAGTTTTATCGGCAGCAGGTTGTCAATTTAAATTTGGGACAATTTTGATGAGCAGCAGCGTGTCACCCTTAATTTGGGGACAGTTATTGATGGCAGCAGAGTGTCCCCTTAAATTTAGGACAGTTTGATTGGCAGCAGCATGTCAGCCTTAAATTTGGGGACAGTTTGATCCGCAGCAGCGTGTCACTCGTAAATTTTTTGACGTTCTGTCGGCATCAGTGCAGTCACACGTACATTTTTTTGACGGTTCTGCTGCAGCAGTGTGTCAACCTAATTTGGACAGTTTGATCGGCAGCAGCGTGTCAACCTTAAATTTGGGACAATTGAGAGCAGCAGCGTGTCAACCTTAATTTGGGACAATTTGATGAGCAGCAGCGTGTCAACCCCTTAAATTGGGACAGTTTGATGGGCAGCAGCGTGGTCACCCTTAATTTGGGACAGTTTGATGGGCGCAGGTGTCACCTTAATTTGGCAGTTGATCGCAGCCGCGTGTACCCTTAAATTTTTTTGGCGTTCTGCTCGGCAGCAGTGAGTCCAACGTATATTTTTTTGATGTTCTTGCTCGGCAGCAGCGTGTCACTTAAATTGGGACAGTTTGATCGGCATCAGCGTGTCACCCTTAATTTTTAGATGGTCAACTCAGCAGCAGCATGTCACCCCATAATTTTTTACACTGTCATCTCAGCAGCAGCCATCACCACTATTGTTTTTGCGAGTCAGCAGCAGGCCATCAATCATTAATTTTTCAAGGGTGTGTCTTGATGCACTCCTTTATGTGTAATAAATTTATGTATTGAAGTGCCTGTTTCCTTGTAATTTTTGGCAGCCCTTTCCCTTAGTGCATAGGTTTTATGAGTGTCGGAGTCCCACAATTATGCCACAATGTGAATGAGGCCCTCCTTTATATGATGTACCGGTTGTATGGGAGTGCCTCATCCGTGTATTTTTGGCAGCACTTGCGGCTTAACATACAAGTAAATCTGTTTCCTGACAATATTTCCTGTAAATCGATGTTATCTTGGTATTTGTTTCTCATTTCCGTAAAAGTGACGTAATAGTCGGCCCATCATCGTTAATAGCATGATTCGGTGTTCAAGATGCATCCAGACATCCTCCCCATGCTGTTCCCTAACCATTTCTGTGGTGTTTCCACCATTTTCTGACGTTTTCCTATGACCAGACACCCTCTCCTCATCCGAGCAGGGGGTGCCTGGTCTTTCTCCCATTGACTTCCATTATACTCGGGTGCTCGGCTGAGCACTCGAGCACCACCTAGTGTTCGGCCCGAGCAACCCGGAGCACCCGAACATCTGGCGCTTGATCATCACTAATGCAGATCTTTCCATTATACCTATGTCTGTGGAGGCTCCAATACTAGTTTGGCTCACCAATTACTGATGGAAATCACTGACCAAAAGACTACGTGTGAATTGAAGGGGCTTTAGAGTCAGAAAAAGGGCCCCTTTAAGGAAATCTCAATCTTTAATTAACATTGAACTGTTTAGACAAACCTATACTCTAGAATCCTTTTAAGATGCCTTCATAATTTATTTTCTATTTGCTCTTCTATGTTGCCTTTTGTGTCTGTGTGTGTGTGTTTTTTTTTTTACTGTAGATCAACTAGAAACCATCAGTAAGCTACTGTTTATATGTGTATTTTCTTATTATGTGTATTGTTGTGATGGACTTTGTAGTCAAAATCATTAGTAGTGGAATACCTGTTTAATAGTAGGTTCAGTATTTTTCCCTCTGTTACTGAAGGCAATGCTATGAAGAACATCAGCAATTCAATTCAATTTAGATGAGCAAATAATTTTTGCTTGTATACTCAAAGCATATGATCATTATGGTAATGGGAGAAGAATGTTGGACTAACCCTTTCAGTACCGGAGGTTTTTTCGGTCATGCATTTTCGTTTTGCGCTCCCTGCCTTCAAACAGCTATAACTCTTTTATTTTTCTGTTCACATAGCTGTATGAGGGCTTGTTTTTGCGGGACAAGTTGTACTTTCCAACGCCACCATTTAATATTGCATATGGTGTAGTGGGAAGCGGGAAAAAAATTCCAAATCAGGGTGAAATTGCAAAAAAAAACGCTATTCCGCTACAGTTCTACGGGTTTCTTATTTACAGCGGTCGATGTGCATTAAAACTGACCATTACTTTCATTCTACTGGTCAGTACGAATCCGGCAATACCTAATATGTATACTTTTTCCTTGCGTTTTGATAGTGAAAAAATAATTAGAAAGTTGCACTTTTTTTTTTTTTTTTTTCCCTTGTCATATCTTGACCCCTATAACTTTTTGGTATTTATGTGTACAGAGCTGTATGGGGGCTCATTTTTGCGGGACAATCTGAAGATTTTATTGATACCATTCTGGCGGTATGTATGACTTTTTGATCACTTTTTATTTAATTTTTTAGAAAAAAAAAGCTACAAAAAATGGCAAATCGCCATTGGACGCTTTTTTCCGCCACACAATTCGCCGTATTGGATTTTTTTTTAATATTTTAAAAGTACGGGCGTTTTCGGTTCATGGTGATACCCATGATGTCTATATTTAGTGTTATTTAGGTATTTATTTTTTACTTATACGGAAAGGGGGGTGATTTGAACTTTTATATCTTTTTTATTTTTTATATATTTTTTAACATTTTTTTTTAATTTTTGTTTTACTATTGAAAGCTCATATATGGGCTTATATATTGTGGCTTTTTTTTTTTTTCTTTATGGAGCAATTAATGGATTTTATAGAATCAGAAATCGATGAATTGCTCATTTCTTATCCTGGCCTGCCATCTAGTGGCCAGAATAAGAATTGCACTTTGAAAACTGTAATCCTCACCAGCGAGGATTACAGTTTTTCATATGGTGTACAGACACCCCGATTGGCCACACGGGGTGTCTGTACACCACCGGAAGCGAACGCTTCCGGGTTTAGACGCAACTAGATGCCGTGATCACGTGTGATCACGGCATCTAATCGCCCAGGAAGACGCCGCCGATCGGTGTAATGTAGCGGCAAGTCTCTGCTGTTAGAAACAGCAGAGACTTGCCGGCCATGACGGCCCGCCGCGACCGCGAGCAGGCGCCATGTGCCCGCATCGCCCCCAGCGCCGTACATGTACGGCGCTGGTACTGTAAGGGTTAAGGAAAGACAATGTTGCCTGGGTTTGACTCCCAAAACCCCTTACGATCAGCTGTTTTTCAGTAGTTCCCATTTATTTCAATGAGAGCAATGCTGCAGTAACCGGCTACATTCACTATACAGTAGACGGAGCTGTATTGTTCAGTGCCTATTTCCGGCACCAGAGCAACTGCAGAACAGTGCGATCTCGTAAGGGTTGTGGGAAATAGACCACGGGGATCTAATTTTGATGACCTATCCTAAGGATAGGCCATCAATATAAAAAATACCCAAGAACTCCTTCAAGTTGTCTCTGTAGTATCTAGTTAGGTTTTACAGTTTATGTAGCATCTAGTTAAGCCTTTACCATTTAGAAACAGTAACAGCCTTTTTATAACACACACCAGATAAAAGTAAACTAAAAATAATTGATACAAGCATGGTACATTATACAGGGTGGTCCAATGTATGGAGACACCTGAATAAATGGAAATGGTAGTTTGGGAATTGCCATCATCTTGTGTGTGTGGCATGTTGCTAAAGCAAGGAGGCAAATCTGTGAGGGCAGTTGTCCAGCAAGATGCCAATCCTGGAACCAAGTCGATATTTTCAAATGGGAAGGGGTGCACGTGACATATGTACCCAATAGAAACTTGACGATGAATCAAATCTGTACTTAATGTGGCGTAACTTTATTCGGCCAATGTTATAATCAAGTTTCTCTTTGTTACAGACCCAGATATCGCTGATATGGTCAGAGATTGTGTTGATGTCCAGGAGCACAATGCAGTGGACTTCAACACTCGGAACCCTAAACCACCCATCTGCCATGGCACAGTTGGCAAATTGCTTGCCAAATTTCACCAAACATGTTCTGTGTTGGACCTACCAAATGGGGATCTCGTTGCAATTGCTGTGACATCCATTCTGCAAATTCAGCATGGTAATCGGGATCGTCCTCATTGAGAGTGAGACGATGTAGCAATCAGATTTTGTACAGGTGCCATTTATACGTAGCCTGTATTATATTAATATCATTATTTATTGTTAAAGCATGATTAATTCCATGGCACTGTACATATAAGTGGTTCAACTCACCCCACTCTCCTTTGACAGACGCCTAGTGCTATGATGTGGCTATACCAAGCACCACACTGCTATACAATGTACGGTGCTGTGCTTGGTGAGCTGAGAGAAAGTCGCATGCTACTGCGAGTGCCGGTGTCTTCTCAAACAGCTGATCAGCGGGGAGCCCCACAATACAGATACACGGAAAACCCCTTTAATTATTTTTATTTACACCTAAAGATTTGAATACAGAAATGGATCCAAAATATTTTCATTAATGTTAATGGTGACATAAATTTGATGCTACACGTCCACATTTTCCATGTGTACCTTTTCCCAGCAAGCTTTTTGTGTATTTAAACATTTGCAGATTTTATTTATGTCAAGTGCTTGTACACTCAAAACATGTAGGCTTAATTGATTTTAATGTGTTTAGGTTTCTAAATAAAAGATCTACTATTTTATGGAGTGCGGAACCTCCGCTCCTATTTATATCACTCAAGAACAGTACTGTATATAAGCCTCAAAGTGTTTTTATTAGTTCATCATAAAATACCCCCTCTGTGTCTCCTGTGACCCACCAGTAGTTGTGAGCTATGAAATTAATTAGTTCAGTCCTGTACATGCAAAGTAATAGACAGTAGGAAGCTGTTTTTGCACATATGGTATGCACATAAAAGACCACAGAACAACAAAGCAATAATTTTGCATTGCGGGCCCAGAGCTACAAGCTGCGCTTCTGATTTGGAGCAGGAGTAAATCCTGAAAGCATAGCTGTTGTTTAAAGTAATTTTTCAGAATAAGTTGTTGTGTATAAAAAGATGCGGACAGGAGGCTGTTTGCTGTCCACATCCATAATTCTGTTCCGAAGCCCCGCAAGAAAGATAGAGCAAGTCCTATTCTTATCCGCAATTGCGTATGGGAGTGGGGAATTTCCAGCTTAGGGGTCCCTGCTCTGACTCCATATATGGATGTGTCCATATATGGAGTTAGTGTTACCAACATGAAAGGTGTTGTTTCCAAGCATGGTTTGGACACCCTATGTATAAATAAATCTAAATTTAACTCTATTTTAGAACTGTTTCTGTGAGGATTTGAACTCACAACCTTCGACATTACAAGCAGGAACTATAACCACCAGGCTATAGAGATGAGTGTTAGTAAGTGGAAGAAAAACCTCATAGAAGTTTCTCTTCTATAATACCATAGAAACTTCTATGAGGTTTTTAATACAAGAGAAACCTCTATGAGGTTTTTCAACACTGGCTTAGCGTTGCGCTCTATAGCCCAGTGGTTAAGGTTCTTACCTTTTGTGTAGATGGTTGGGAGTTCAAAATCCCCACAGAAACATTTCAAAAATAGAGGCCATATAAAACTTAAATGCATAGGGTGTCCCCCAACAATGAAATGTTTGACTTTATTGCGAAAAAAAATTTGCGCAAAACATAAAATATGATCAAATAACACCTGTATTAACCCACACCAACCTTTTTAACTTGTGTAACCATTATTTTTTGTTGGGAAAGGTGGCAACTAGAGATGAGCATTTTAAAATTGGTACGGTAATACATACGCCTATTTTAATCTGTACACAAATGCGTACGCATAACGCACAAATTGTTTAAAATGCGTACGCATTAGTGTACAGATTAAAATATGCGTATGTATTAGCGTACCAATTTTTAAAATGCGTACGCAAATACGCGAAAATGGCACTCGAGCATGCTCGGCCGAGCATGCTCGCTCATCTCTAGTGGCAACCTAGCAGCACCCGTTCATTAGGACTCACTTCGTAAAATATTATCGCGATATTTTGACCCCCATAACTTTTTTATAGTTATTTCTATGGAGATGTCTGGGGGCTCATTTTTTGCGTGGCGATCTGTCATTTTTGACAGTACCATTTTGGGGTGTGTATGACTTGATCACTTTTTATTAAATTTTCTTGAGAGATAAAGTGATGAAAAAAACGTGAATTTCGCGTTTTCGCGATGCCCATAATGCTATTTTTATTTTGTGTTTTTTTTGTTTTGGGGAATGGGGGTGATTTTAATTTTTAAGGTGTTTTCAAAACTTTTTTTTTTTACTTTTTCTTAAGTCCCCCAAGTGGACCACAACTTACAATCATCAGTAAATTGCTCTATTAGGGCCCATTCACACGACCATGTGAACGGGTCCGCACCTATTCCGCAAATTTGTGGAATAGGGCGGGCCCGTTCACCCTCTATGGGCGGCCACTCTATATTTGCTGAGCCGTGGCTCCGTGCCATGGCCAGCAAGAAAAGATTAGAACATGTCCTATACTTGTCCGTACGCACGGACAAGTATAGGCATTTTCAGTGGGGCCGCCCGATGTGTGTTCTGAGCGCTGCGAAACACACGCCGGGAGGCCCCCGTATTTTGCAGGTCCGCAATAATGCGGACCCGCAAGAATACGGCCGTCTGAACGGGGCCTTAGTCTGTATAGAAATCACTATATCACAGTTCAGTGCTGCCATCTAGTGGCCTGAACTTGGGATATACCAACAATGAGCCTGGAAGCCTAGTACAGGCTGCAGCTTATTTATAGAACAGGGTGCTTTCCCCAATCTCCGCTGGGGGAGAGCGTGAAGTGCGCCTGAAGAGGAATCCCGGCGCTTCAGGTTTTTAACACTCTCAGATGCCGTGAGTGAGGGGAACTCATTGCTGTGACGGGAGGGGGCATGTGGTGTATTCTGGGATCATGAGGGTGAAGAGCTGTGTGAGGAGCTTCATGGGGTGTAAATCTGTGAGGGTTTGCCAGAATCGACAGAACGTAACTGTGTTGTTAGTACATTATTACAATATTTGGGGCCCACTTTTGATTTTGCCCAGGGCCACGTTTTGTCTAAAACCGTCCCTGTCTGTCCATACACAAGACATTGAGAAACAGAAGGTCCTGTTACTCTTTGTAACACAAACTAAGAAGCAGCAGCCATTAGGGAGGCCAGTATACAGCAGTTTAGATGTGAATCCCGCAGCTACATACAAATAAGCACCAATCTCTGTGTCAGTCTCTCTGCCTCTGTCCAGAAGCCCCTTTTTTCTTCTCTTCCAAAGACTTCTAAATAATGTGATCCTCCAGTGAGCAGGCATCCCATCTTCACTGAAAATGGATCTGAGCAGTGAATTGAGAGGAGGGGGAGCGGAAAAGGAGCTTGATACGAGGAGACGGAAGTATTTTCACATGACAGATTGTCCATGTGGATTTTGAATGTATTTTACACTTCAACATCCACATAAATCTTCTCTGAATCTGCCTATCATTGGTGTTAATACCATGTGTGAATTGATAATCTGCGTGTGTCATACCAAACGGATCCGTCCCCACTGACTTGCAGTCGGGTGAGGAGGACGGATCCGGATGGCTGCGGCATTCAAGCGCAGGGGATCCGAGCAGTACAGTGCTCGATACAAGCACGTTCGCTCAACTCTAATCATAAGGCATAGAAGAAATCAGACAGCACTCACCACATACGTGGATTCTTCTTTATTCCTCTAGAGGGTTACATGAACAGGATGGACAAATGTAAATCACACCAGTGAGTAAGCGGCGACGGCCGTTTCGTGCAATCCCACGCTTCCTCAGGCCACTGACTTCTGGAGAATAAAGAAGAATCCACATACGTGGTGAGTGCCGTCTGATTTCTTTCTATGCCTTATGATTGATGAACTAATCTGTTGCCGGGACAGAGGCATCACCACGAGTGAATAGAGAGACTGTAGCCAAGGCTGATCCACGTGAATACCGGGGGTTTGAGAGATTGCAGCAGTGCCATCCGATTCACTCCTTCATTGATACACTCTTATAATGTAATCCTACTTATTATACCCATTGTGTCAGGCCCATAAATTAGAGATGGATAAATCAACATGAATGGAATATGCAGATAGACTGTTGTTATTTTATTTTCTATTCCATTTATGTGTTTAGTTCTCCTTTACATGATGTTTTTGATTATGTTTAGTTTATGTATTTATTTAATATGGGTGTATTATATATTTATGGTGCTATGTACATGGAGTTAGTTTGATCCGGCCCACATCTTTGATTTGGTCTTATATACGTAAGTAGTCATATAATAAATGCCACTGGAAGAAGGAGCAAGGGTGTTTTGAAATGTGCTTGCCAGCTATCCATCAAGTATCTATGAGTTCATGATGATGAATTAATATAGTACATTGTACTGCTTACATCCACAACTATATAACAGCTTTCCACCACAAGGCATCGGTGTCTAGAGTGCCACATCACGCATGTGCCAACTTCCAGGGCAGACAGCAAGCATCACCAACTCAGCAATCTCTGCTACAATCGTCCTTTACACAGGAAGGCGATCTCTCAGGATAGGTCATCAACATTTAGATTGATGGGCCATCCCCATGATCAGCTGTTTCGGGATGTCTCGGTGCCAGATGTTTTACCTGCCTGTGACACTGTGTTCATCTGAATAGGGCAATAGTAGAAATACATTATGCTTCTGGCAAAAATAACCTCATTCAGCTGAATAGAACTGATTTTCAGTCGCAGACATTTTTGCAAGAACTCTGCCAAATGAGTAGGCACCCTACGAAGTATGCTGAAAAGGCAAGTTAAACATATGATCAGCCCACTTTTGGCTCTACCTGCCTGCAGGTCTTGAAATGTTTAACTCTATCACTTTCTGACTACTTTCCTATTGCACGCTGTTCCTAAGTCACTAACATAGTCACTATCAGTTAATTTTTTTTCTTGATTTGAGATAAGCTTTTGCAGTATTCTGCCAGTAAGCAGGCTGTCTGTTGTCCATTGCTCTATAAAATCATATACCACTCTCGGTTCTGTGTATGCAAATTTTCTCGGCTCCTCTCTGCACCCCCTGTCATCCAGTGAAGTAGCGTCTGTTCTGACAGACTGAATTTCGAAATGTCTGGCTGACCTCGTCTCTTCCTTGAAGTCATCTTCAGAGGGTTTGTCATGGAGGTGCCTGGTCCCAAGTCTTGTGGGAAGTGAGGGCAGCTGGATCACTGACCGTTATATTGGTAGACACTGGAATATTATTGCACGCCGCAGAATGGTAAAGATGGTACCCAGATATGCAGAAAATAGAAGAAAATTGAATTGCAGGTGACAGATGTGGTCAGTAATAATTGCGCAGTCATTGAGGGTCAATTTTTGTTTCTAAATGGAGATACACTTTATCGAACTATTCCTATGGCTGGTTATTTATTTTTCCTGTTATAAATTGCTATGATGTATATTAATAAAAATTGTGCCAACATATTCCCCTGTTTGCTATGCCTGGTAGTGCCAGGATCAGCTTTATACCAGCAGATCTGGCCATGGACTGTATATAAATTAATGATCACTATAAAAAAGTTATTTACACACAAAATATTTCTACTACTATTCTATCTACTGAACATTGTAAAAAATACGAAATAGCTTCATTTAAGACTTCATGCACATGATCTGTATTTTGGTCTACAAACCATGGGATCCGCCAAAATAAGAATACCTTCTGTATGCATTCCACATTTTTCCCAGTCCCATCAAAGAAAGGACTATTCTGATCAGCAATATTGATCAGAATAGGACATGTTCTATCATTTTGCGGAACGGCCACATGGATACGCAAAGAATCCGGATGTGTGCACGACACCACATAAATTAGTGGGGAAAAAATGAAACATATGGTTGTGGGCAGAAGGTCTAAGCTTTTCTTGAGCTTTATTCTCAATTCTATTTGGTAGATTTATCTGTTTGTACTATTGTTATATTTTAGATTTTCTAAATAATTAGTTTGGTTCATCAATCAAGATATCAATCAAGATAATCAAGATATTCTAGCAGCTTCCCAAGAATGGTTGGTATCATGTGCCTTTTGTTGTCTCCAAGGTCAAATGCTCTGAAGTTCTCAGCAATACATTGGGTCAAACAGGAAGGGCTGTAACGAATGGGAAACATTTTAACAATTTCTCAAACTATGTGGCCAGTGCATGGATCAAATACACTGCACAAATACTGTATATTGGTCTTGGTCCATAAAATAATCTCTTACCTTCTCAGTTTCAGAGTAGTGTATGGTATTTCACGAAAGACAAGATAAGTCAATTTACAAGGGTCATTTATGTGGTCTTTCTCTTGATGGCCTCTCTGTTCACACCTGTTTCAAATAATTGAACTCACTAGATCCTATGCATGTTATGCCATGGGGAACGGCACATAGTTATTTTAGACATGAAAAGACTGCAAATGGCGCAGGCCTGACAGTCTGAACTAATGGCCAAGCATTAGTAAGTAACATAGTAAGTCTGAAATACAGAACAAGATCAGGAAGCTGTAGATATAGATATGTAATATATATGGATATGATATATGTATCAATATCTGGGCCCCATGTAAGCAAAAGGTCAGTCTACCACTGTAAGCAAAAACAGGAATAATACAGTTGTAATGGGACTAAAAAGCAAATAGTAAAAAGGAAAAGAAGTCTGCAAACATACTATAATAAAAAGAGTATAAAGAGAAAGCACAAGATCCAACTTTACACATGTATGCTTGTTTGTTCAAGGGTGCATGTGTTGTCAGTGGAGACAGTGGAGTAATCTGTTGTCAGACTCCCCTGGAGGCTACTTATTTCCCCTGACAACAATAGGATTAGGCACTGAAATGTTTGATTCTCCCTTTCCTCCATGTAATTTGTCAGGGGGTAGTCAGTAGACCTCCATACACACAAGATTGGCAGTTAGTCACATCATAATCGGCAGACTTGGCTGACTTTTCCTTTATTTGTGTGGAGGCCTTAAAGGAGTTCTCCAACTTCTTTTTGGCTCCTTCGCCCACCGCAGCCTGGCTCCCACTAGTAAAATTCCAGCATGGACGGGGGTCATGTGTACCACTGCATCGGTGACATATCCTGAAACAAAATGTGACCCAGTGATGTTCTGCTTGAGGGACACACTAGTAGCCAGTCATCTGCAGCAGCATACGTGTAACCAGATGTGTGCCAGAAGTTTGCAAGCGAAGACTAGTGAACACAGTAGTGAACTGAAGGAAGCAGAACAAAACAGGCAGGGAGCAGGTAAGTATGCTTCCTTCTACAGGGAAAACGAGCAGTCATAATGTAATTTGTTAAGAAGCTGGAAAATCTAAGGGGTTTTCTGAATGTTTTATACTGGTGACCTATCCTCAGTGAAAAAGGGCATAGAACAGATTAAGCTTAATCCCAGAGATAAAGATAGAAAATCAAATCTAACACTGGCAGAAAATAGAGCCCTAAAAGACCTGTGTAATAAAAAGAATATAACCATCAAAAAAGCTGACAAGGGTGGGGCCACTGTAGTCATGGATACTGACAAATACATGGCCGAGATTAAGAGACAACTGAGTGATACTGAAGTGTATAAACAGGTGAATTCGGATCCCAAATTCAACATTATGCATAGAATTAAGGTCCTGGTAGATAATGCTTTCTCTATGGATCTAATAGATGAAAAACTGCATAAATACCTGCTAGTGGAACATCCTGTCACACCCATTCTGTATATTCTGCCTAAAATACATAAAAATTTAGATAACCCTCCTGGCCGTCCTATAGTGTCAGGGATAGACTCAGTGTTCTCCACGGCAGCCATGTTCCTTGATAAATTCCTGAGACAATACGCTATAACAGCGAGATCGTATGTAAAAGATACCACTGATTTTCTGATAAAAATTCAAGAGTTACAATTTCAGGATGGTAACCTGTTGGTGTCTTTTGATGTGACTAGCCTCTATACCAGTATTGATCACAGTAAGGGTATAGAGGCAGTGAAATGGGCCCTGTGTAAGGATAATGTTGAGAAGAAACAGATGGACTTTATTCTTGAACTTTTGGAAATAGTTCTTACGTGTAACTATTTCCTATTTGAGGACACCTTCTATGTACAGCAGCGGGGGACCGCAATGGGGTCAAACGTAGCCCCAACTTATGCAAATATTGTCATGACCAGATTTGAGGAAGCATCTGTGTACACATCCAGCCACTTCACATTTGTGAGGGGCTGGATGAGGTACATAGATGACATTTTCTTCATCTGGACAGGCACATTGGATGAACTAGAAGCATTCCATGTGTACATCAACTCGATACATAGTGAATTACAGTTTACCCCGGGTCTCTTCAGACCTAGCACTACAATTCCTGGATACCACAGTTTACCCAGAAAACGGGGTCTTGAAAACAGACCTACACGTTAAAGTGACGGATAAGAACAACATGTTATACTTTGACAGTGCCCACCCTCGAAATATGAAGGAATCATTACCTTACAGTCAACTACTAAGAGCTAAACGTATAGTGACAGACCACCACACGACTGGAGGGGAGACTTGATGAGATGTGTGACAAATTTCACCGGCGAGGCTATCCAGGGCGTTGATAGAACGACATAGGCAGAGAATAAAGGGACTGGAACGCATGGAACTCCTTAATAAGGATGGAAAACGGGAGAAAGAGAAAAGAATACCCTTTGTCTCGACCTACTGTAAACAGAGTAATCGGGTGATAGGAATTTGAAATCCTACTGGCACATACTCACAGCCTCTTTCCCAGATGTTGAGGAATTCAAACATCCTCCACTAATGTCCTACAGAAGAGCCGGGAATTTAGGAGATAGACTGATACGGGGCGGACGTTAAACCAAAAATGGTACGGGTATCACTAGGAAGGGCTGTTATCCATGTTTAGGGTGCTGTAATTGTAATAGTATGCTGAAGGGGATTCTTTTGCGCATCCAAGGACTGGTAAAAGATACCCCATCAAGGACTATTTTACATGTAAATCTGAATATGTGTCTATACATTGCAATGTCCCTGTGGACTGATGTATGTGGGTGAGACCACACAGGAGTTCAGGATCGACTGAACCAACATAGGTATCAGATTCGGAATTATTCTCGGATGAGGAACGACAGAGAACTCAAAAAAATGAACAACCTGTGCCAGAACATTCTTTAAATTAGGCACAATGTGTCTCAATTGAGATTCCGTATAATTGATGGGGTACCCCCACAGAGGAGGGGGGAGATAGAGGACGGCCTCCTCAAAAGACTAGAACTGAAGTGGATTTATGAACTGGATACGTTGGAACCAAAAGGTTTTAAACAGAGAGTTCCAAATAGGAACACTCTATTGACATGGACAGGATTCTTAATCCACTACTTCAGAAGTTATTTATACTACATCTATAAATATCAAGTGTTAATTGACATGATTTTAATAAGCTAAGTACCCAACCAGTACGGTTGAGATTAATTATTGTTTTTTTCACACACAGGAACTTCATGCTTTGGGATTCTTGTGGGTTCATTTATACTATCCTTGGACAAAGACCGTACAGAAATGACTGTTTAGGAAAGACCGGAGGTAAGGTATTACTTATTATTGAGTGGAGATACACCATACTTTGGTATGAATAATTTTATTCCCCCTTCTTTTTGGGGTATTTTGCAAGACCTGGCTTAAGAAGGAAATGGATAACATTAGTTAATGCTGCCTTTATTTGTTTATCAGGGTTTACTCATGTTGGGACTGTTCCTTCCAATACCAACTGGGCTGTTGGTGATCTGGATACCTCCATAATGGGGATGATGGTTTGTGATTGAATCCATTATTCTTAGGGAATACATCCGATCTGATTGTCCTTTAGGATAGGGATGCATCCTTCACAAACGAGGGGCACACCCCCAGTCCGCTAGTATGAGTGGCTACGTACCTGTACTTGTGGCGACATCCCCCCGGGAAATCACTCCTTGGGGGTATGTGTACCCGAATGGTACTGGGTAAGTTGAATAATTGAAATGTGGGAAAGGCTCCCCCCATTGGTAGTGGGGGTGGCACCCCCACACATGGATATGGATGTGAATTGAGCCCGTACCTGTTTTTGGGAATTAATAAACCAAGATGAGACCCAAGCAATAGCATTCTGATATTATTTATATTGGCATCTTTGTCATTTATTAGTATTTCTTGAGCCTTGGTTTTGCATATTCCAATGTATTGAAGCCATTTGAGCCCCTTTTTGGAGTGGTGATCTCCCCTGGTAATAATCTGAATTACCCCCTCCTAGGTCCTATTTATTGTCCAAATGGGTATACTTTGCAGCCCATCAAATGCATGGTCCGGTAAACATTATAGACATGATATACGAGCAATCATTTTGACTCTGAATGCTCTCCGGCAAACCACGGAGGTTTTGCGCATGCGCAGTCTGTATCTGAATGTTCTTCGGCAACCACGGAGGTGGCGCATGCGCAGAGGATCGGCCGTGGATGCGGCTAGATTTCAGCGCTCCTAATGATAGCCGACGCATGCGCAGTGGTGCTTGAAGCACGCTGGGCCTAGAGAAAGGCACACGTGGACGGCGCACCACACTGCCGGAAGTATTACAAGACGGGGCAACGCGCCTTTTTTACTAAGGCCCTGCATCCACAAGTGGAACCCACAAGGAACTCATGGTATGGATTTTATACAGTATTTTGCACAATGTTAACCTAGCATAGAAGCATACTTTGATGGACACATACTATTGGTCACGGAGATAAGTTATATTGATTGTGTGTATGCTTCATGATATGGATCATCTAGGTAAATGTTTACAGCTGTAATTGGATTAATCATGTGACACAGGGGGAGGGTATTTATATTTTGGTATGACAACCTCACTTTATGCTTGAAAAAGACCAATACGGTCGAAACGTCGCACTGAAGAGGTGAATAAACAGAATTATTGTAAAGACCTGGGAGTGCTGCAGTTTTCTCTGGATTTACTATCCTCAGTATAGGGCATCAGTATGTGATTGGTAGGGGTCCGACTTCTAGAATCCCCGCTAATGTGCTGTTTGAGGACTCCTTGCAGCTTACTAAGCACAGTGCCATCCACTGGATAACGGCTGTGCTTGGTATCGCAACTCAGCCCCCATTTCATTTAATAGAACTGAACTGCGCCAAGGCCACATGACCCATGATGTAACTGGCCTAAGAAGAGGTAGTGCTGCTCATAGGAATTCTACAGCCTCTTCAAACACTTGATCAGTGAATTTGACTGGAATTGGAGCACCACTGATGAGATATTGATCACATATCTTGAGGTTAGGACAATTCCTTTAAGCCTTATGTCTATTGCTATATAGTGTAATAAGTCTGGTTGCAGAGCAATACAATACAATCAAGTAAAATAAGTAGGCTGCACACTTTTTTACATTATATGTAAAGTCAATTTATTTGCTTTTAATATTTAAACATTTCCTAAATATAAGAAATGTATTTAAAACTTTAATGCAAACAAAATTACAAGTGCCTTTTCTTTTGTGTTCATAAAGTCATAAAGTGGCAGGGTAAATCCAACAAACACTGGTTACGGGTATTGCACATGAGCTACTGTACATACTATTGGTTGTATTCATAAAGGGAAACTGAACACTAAAATATATGGCCCTCGTAACTTACTAATTAAGTGAGATACATAGAAAAGAAAAATATGGCAACATAACAATGGCATGGTAGCACATTTGATCCCATATACAGACACCTGCAATGAGTAAAATATGTAACCTATATAAAATAATGTAATTTTTTGTCCAACTATAAATTAGAGTTTAGTTTCCCTTTTACTAAGCTAAAATCTATAAATACTGACTTCCAACCAAGCTGTTAGCTATTTATTGTAGGTACTGTGTCAATGTGTTAAACTAATGCTTCATTTACAAATGTAACATAGAAGCTTTAAGCATTTGTAGGACTAAGGTACGAAAAAAGATGCACATTTGTTTGAACACACAAAAATATACAATAGACCTGCAATGAAAAATCTGCAAGCAATACAAATCGTGATGCCATACAAATGTTGCAGTAAAAATACAAAGGCACATAAAAGGATAGTGAAACAGAAATAACTTATGGTCATTGCAACAGTTCATGTAGCTTAAAGCTTGGCATGAAAAAATCCTTTAAGTGAAAGGAAATTTAATAACACTTATTGATAAAGCTGAATTGGCAATTAAAAAAAGATAATAAAATGCAACATTCATTGACATGAATAGAAAAATACAAATTAAGTAAAATGAAACGTCTGTCTCTTGTATACAGATATTGAACCATCCCCAACCATGTAACATTTTTGTAAAAAGATTGTTGTACAAACCTGGGGAATATCTTGTTAAGACCCAAAGATGTCCGTATAATAGGCATAGTCCAAAATCTTAAGAGATCTCAGACTAGAATATGAAAAAGATATGATTCGCTGACAAACTGAAACTCTACAGACATATCTAAGGCTAGTGGATATGTAACTTTACAGCCATGATCCACATGTATTATTCATATCATGATCAAAAACTTTCAAAGAATACATTAAAAATGGAAGGTTGGCCTTCATATTTACATTAGTTTCATATTAAGAACAAAAAACGGAATCCTTCACTCCAGCTACTAATCATGAAAAACGTGCCCTGTGAAAATCTATCCACAATGTAGATCACAACTGATGAATATTGAATAGGTACCATGTGCCTGATGAATGCTGGAAGTTAACTGTTTTAGGGTTTGTTCTTTGTCCATTACATGAAGCACCTCATCCAAAAGAGAAGGGCCCAAGTCAAGCTGCAGAGTTAGGAGAGATCCTGCCAAGTCAGAAAGAGATTCCTCTGGTTTTAAATCAGTGTTCTCAATTTCACAAGGACTATGGCTATCTTCAAACAAGTCAAGCCTTGCCAATCACTATACTGTTCAGAGAGACTAGATGAATGGCTTGACCTTCCATTCGTGGAGCATGATGCAGAGCCACTGACCTTCCATGAGCTTCCACGATTGAATTGATGCTCACTTTCATAAGGCTCACACTTTTCCATCAACTTTTCTTCTAACACTGGCTCACAACTGAGTGTAGGCGACTTTGAAGGGCTGTAAGAGTCTCTTTTAGAGTTAAAAGTCACAGCAGATAACAAGGGCAAGACCAATGCTTGTGAGCCACCAATTGTCGGTAAAGAAATTGCAATTTTTAAGAACGGGTGAAGATGTGTCAGAAAACATTGAGTCACAAGTGCTGTTTGCCCTCAAAAATTCATTGTGTCCAATCAAAATGACTGTTTCTTTGTCTTCCTTGGTTTCCTGGCAACAGTTCATAGTTACCTTGTAGAAAAGAGATATCACCAAAGACATCATGTTGTCCATCTTTACCAATGTGTATAGTGTGGCCGAAAATCTCCTAATGGTGGGCCTGATCAAGTCTGAGGACAACACGTCTCTCAGTTTAAATTTTTTACCCTTCTTGTTGTTTCCAGCCTTTAGGTAAATGGGTGTCTTAGCAGGCATCTTGATAAGGTCTAGGGTAACAATGAAGAATAAAATGAAACCAATTTAAAGTTTATGGTTTCGGGCAGAACAGTCCACATTCTTGTAGATAATCTTAGCAACATTCTGAAGCTGTAGTTGAAATTCTGATAATCTCAGACGTCTGGACAAGCTTGAGGTCTTCTAAAACACAATTGCCAGCAATAAAAAGTATGTGTGATGTGTTTTTTCCCCCAAATTATGGGAACCTACAAAAACATAGAAAACAATGCATCAATAACACATTTTTCACAGGTCATTCATTTTCTTTCAACACATCAATTAGTGAAAGATCTGATGGTTCCACTCTGCAACTTTACTTTGTGAAGTAGATTTCCTCCACTAAACCACATGAAAGAAAATGGGATAGCAAGGTCATGTTAGCCTCTTTATGACTTAACTACTACTTCAATTTACATTCTGTTCTGCTCCTACAGGTCATTTTTTTCTTTAGGATCTGTTTTTGAAGATTTTGTTTTAATAAACCATAAGTACCAAATTCTCTTGTTTAGTAATTTGATTCAAGTTTAACAAAACAATGATCCAGATTTATGTGTCTGCACCTAAAACCTATCTAAAAAGTGTCACAAATTGGGGCATTTATGTGCAATCTGGGTCAACTAGGGTTTCTCCAACTTTTTCCCACTTACTTAAAAGGGGCAAGGCCTAGCAGATGGGGCATGCCATCATGGCAAAGAGGACATTGTCTAAGAAAAGACATTTTGCACCAAAGTTCCGCCAAAATTCTGGCATCAAATTTTGTCTTCAGGTAAGCCAACCAATATTTGGTAAAGAGATAGACAAAAACGTCTAGCGCTTCACCAGATTTACCTCCAGCCTCAGCCACTATGATGAATTTGGTGCAGGTCTAAATTTACACCATCTATAGGTTTAGTAAATCTGCTCTAGTTTGTGTATATGCTACATGTTAAAGTTTCATGTTATATTATGTACAGGTACTTCTTTAAAAAAAACTTGTAAACCAACCAACATGAAACCCAAATGTCCAGAGTTGCTCCTAATGTTGCACAGAACTATCAGTTTTTCACTAAGGCAGCAAACAAAATCTTTGCCTGAGCTGAAGCAACATCTAGTTAGAACTCTGCCATGTGTATCCGTATTAGGCTACTTTCACACTAGCGGCAGGCCTGATCCGGCAGGTGAAGGGCGCTGCCAGATCAGGACTGCCGCAGCGACATGTGTGGAGCCGGAACCGCGCTCCGGGCCCCACACATGTCACACAGTACATTACATACACACCACGCAGACACACACACATATACACAGACAAATACACATACATACATACTTACATGCTCCCGGCAGGTCTTCAGAGCGACGGAGAAGCAGGACGGCTCACACAGGTGACGATTCCCCACAGCGCCTTCTGCTGGGCGCCTGGTGGAATCGTCACCTGTGCGCACCGTCCTGTCCCTCCGACGCTCTGAAGACCTGCCGGGGTGCATGTAAGTATGTATGTGTATTTGTATGTGTATATGTCTGTGTATGTTTATGTTTATGTGTATGTCTATGTCTGTATGTGTGTATGTGTATCCGGATCCGTCATGAACTCCATTGAAAGTCAATGGAGGGAGGATCCGGTTACCATTGTGGTCACACCAGACGGATCCACCCCCATTGACTTGCATTGGGGGTCATTCCGGATCCGTCTTGGTGCGGATGCCTGGACCGGAGAGCAAACTGCAGCATGCTGCGGTTTGTTCTCCGGTCTGAAGACGGAACGGAATGCTTTCAGGAGCATTCCGTTGTCTTCAGTTCAGTTTTGTCCCCATTGACAATGAATGGGGACAAAACTGAAGCGTTTTATTCCGGTATTGAGCCCCTATGACGGAACTCAATACCGGAATTTTAAAACGCGTGAAAGTAGCCTTACAGTCCATATTCCCTTATATACCATGTGTATGAGACAGCAATCTGGTAGATTCTTCTTGTCTCCTCTGTATCAACGAGGACAGTAATTTGCAATCCACTTAAATGATGAGCAGATACTGGCAATGACAATTACCGGTATATCTCCTTATAATTACACCCTCCAAGGCTCCCCAGTAAAAATCCAAATGACTTAAAAAGCTTTTTTGCGTAACAAGCGCTAAATCTAGCATGTCAATGAGCTGTTCAATGTCAGCTTGATCTAACCTTTACTGTACTCTTGTGTAAATACATGAACACACAGACATTTCTAATGCTTTTTCATTTGGTAGCACTTCACAACACCCATATATTTTCTTTTCTAGTATCATTTAAGAATTAGTATTTGAAGTGGAAAACTAAAAAGTAGAATTCCCTCTATTGCAGGGGGTCAAGCAGCTTGAAAAATGTATTCAATATTATTATTAACGTACCACTGCCCAGCTGCCACCTAGTAAAGCAGCTTTAAGCCTCTTACCAAACATATTACAAAATAGAGAGTGTGCCGTGTTAGCCAGTAGAGAAAATAGAAATGCTGCTGCATCTCTGCAATGCTAGGAAGGCTTGTTCCCGTCGCGGCCTTCTATTGGCTGCCCCCCCCACCCCCTGTCTCCAGATGTTTTCATCCGCGCAATGGGGAGATGCAGCGCGGCAGCGCGGGCATCAGAAGTGAGGCGGGTGACGGGGAGCAAGGTAAGTACAACCTGTGTGAGAGGCCTGGGCATTAGAGGGGACATTATAGGGGTTAGATAACTTCTTTAAGGGTTTGGTGGTTAGTGTGATATGCGTATTGTTAGAAAATGTTAGATGACTAGAACATAAAAACTAGTACTACAGATAATCAGCATATGCCAATACAGAGCAAATATACTGTAGATCTTCAGATGGTAACATATAATCACACATAAACCCAGATGCGTAAAATAAGAATATCCAAAAATTGACTTCGTGGCACACTGCAAGTTAAAGCTGGATGTCGGGTTCCCACCCCGTTTGTAGTGAAACGAAAAACTCCAGTACATCAGAGCATTTGCAAGTGAAGATTTTATTTAGTATGCGGCCCAATATAACCAGTGACGTTTCGTCCTTTCTGGTCTTTCTCAAACTGGTGCCGCTTAGATGAAGGAGAGGGTAGTATATGCGGGCGCTTGTAGGTAGGAGCTACATGCTCAGAGGGAAATAAAATATAAAATGAATCAGCACAATGAAAGTGACACAATACAATTAAGACCACTCGGGATGCATTAACCACTCACTGCCCAAGTGCACCACAGACTACACCAAAGGGCAATGTGTGCCAGAGTGAGAGCCACTGGTACTCAGTAGGTCTTAATATGGCACATAAAAGGTAGCCCCCCCCAAAAAAAAAAGGGTATACGGGGTTGTCTTATTGAGACAGCCATTAAAAAGATTATTCCAGGAAAAACCTACCTGGCCAGTACATGACTGCTCTCTTTGGTGTTCTTTAAAGATAAATTGTGGCCATAAAAATGCAGTGCAGGTTATAGAGCAAGAGGAGCTGGGCAGATTGATATCTAGTTTTATGGAACAAGTAAGACTTGCAATTTATTCATTAAAATCTCTGCTTTCTCAGCTCAGTAGCCCAAGTGGGTGGTCTTATCAGTGATTGGAAGCCTTTCCAGTATAAGCAGGTATACGTAGATATTTGTCGATCAGTGATAGGACTACCAACTGGGCTACTGAGCTCAGAAAGAGCTGAGATTTTAATGAATAAATTAGAAGTTTTATTGAATCTTTAACCACAAAACTAGACATAAATCTGCTCAGCTCCCCCTGCTGTGTAATGTGTTGCCTGCACTGTATTCTCATGGTCACAGGTTCTCTTTAAATCCCTGCATCATGCTCCTCCCGATCATGCCCTTAATTAGCCATACCACAGAGTATCAATTTTTCCTGGAGTGTTCATTTAAGACATCGCAAACTAATTTACATGCAGTCTAAGTATTTCTTATTAATGACATTCAGTTTGGCCGATCCCATTGCACATGAAATTTTAAGCTACAGTCTTAGCTTAGGCCAAAAAACATATCATCTGAAGGCAACAACATTCTTCTACATTCTTATACGTTTTATGACATTACAAAACACTTTAAATCCTGTTTCCTTGCACCCTATAGCCCCATTACTGAATTACGAGCACGGTTATTCAATGTATTTATTGGACCTAAAGCTATTACATAATTATTTGTTCTTGCAGAAATAAAAAGATTAAGAGAAATGCTGATGGCTGAAAATTTTTGCAATGTTGCTCTCCAAAGTCATCATTTTGCTGCTATGAAAACAGCTCTGAAAAATGGGAGGAAAGAGACTGTGAAATGAAGCGATGCTGAAGATTTATCCCAGTGCTGCAAGTGCTAAATCATCAGAAAAGCGGATTCTGGGAGTGTATGATAATGCTGGCCGGGAGCATAATATATGTTTCTTTCAGATTTAATGGGCATTGACCAGAACATTGCACAGTCTGCATGCGTTCCTACAGCAGGTTATAAATATACTGATATATTATATAGCATAAGAGCAATTTAATGTGCAGAAACACTTCCTCAAGATTTTATAAGATCTGGTAATGTTCATATCCAAATCCGTATAAAGTCAGACATATCTATATGATATTATACTGCAAGAGTACTATCACACACTAAAGAGACAGAAGAGAGAAGCACTTATATTGTATATAAAAAACTGGTTAACTTGCAAAGCACAATAGCGGCCCTGCATTTGCCATTGCAGCTCTGGAGCATTATGAACTAAAATCATGATGTTCCCATCTACCATACCTTCTCCAGAAGAAACATTATATAAGATAAATTATATTAGAGGAAAGTAACAAGACATGAGATGAGAGATGGGATGACTCATATCATGACTGGGGTGTTGGCAATTTTTATTCTCGAAATCCTCCCTCTTGTATAATTCTGCTCCAACATATGCAATGCCATGGTGCAGAAGGTTTGGGTGAACTGCTTATAAGCCTGTTCACCCGTGTCACAATTTGCATATTGCATAAAAGAGGCTCATACTCAATATGCTGCAGGTTTACAGCAGATCTGCACTATGATTGGCCTGTGGTTATTCAATAAGGCTAATCCTCTGTGCTTCCACCTGAAATAAATAGCATGCTTATTTTCGCAGATTTTTTTCTGCAGCAGTGCTAAAATTCCACCAGAAAATGTACTGTGGCATGTAAATGAAAAACCCCACTCAAATTCATGGGATATGGATTGTTGTTGGATTTGTCATGGATTATAACTCATAATTTGAGCCAAATTAGTGTTTAATCTGACACGAGTGACCTGTGAACATATTCTAACTTCAAAAACAAAAAGGAAACTGATCCCCACGGCAAACTGTGTTCACACGGACTCCTTCTACAACAACATTCATTGTAGATAACACAGTATCCACCATTCACAATAGATCACAGCTCACCTCCTTCCCCTCCCTGCACAATGACTTCTGCACAGATCACAGAACATGTCAGATTCAATGAGTCACCTCCAAACTAGAGGTTCCTCTGGTCCATGAGGCTACTATAAAACATATCTCTGAATGCTGTAAATAAAAGGTTCCCTCCATAATCATGTATAGAAAATAGAGTTAAAAAATCTACAATCAAAAAATAAAGACAGAGTAGAAAGGAAGACTATGTATCAGTATCTGGTAAAATGAATAAAAAAATATAGTTGATACATTCAAGACATAAATCTCTGCAGGACAAGGTTCCACCAGTGGGCACACAACAGAGATTATACAGGGCCTTTCAGTTCAAAGGGGGCTGAATAAATCAATATTCAGCTTGCTCCCCCTAGTGGCAGTCTTGCACAACAGGAATTTATGTATTAAATCAACCCCTATTACGAAACCCTATTACAGTACAGTATTAAATTGTTCATTATAAGCTAAGGAATTCATTCATGTAATAAAAAAGTCATGACAGTAACACTTTAGGGCATATTATATGGTCAGATTTATGAAACAGAAGTATTATTGTATTTTAACATTTTGCCCCACAGCGGTCCAATGATCTCAGTGAAAATAAATCTACACCGACATCAAGTGACAACGCCAGGCTTCCTGCACAGATAAAGAGATGATTGAAGAATGTCTATGACACAGCTGTTTGCTCCACTATCTGCATAGATAAAGAGATGACTGGTGGATGCTTCTGTAACAACTGCTATTTGCAGACATCAAGATAACGTTACTGAATATCCCTGGGCAGTTTTCTAGTTGAATGTGTGCAAGTCTGATTAACAAGGATTACACATGACAAGATGAATGGATATTTAATGTGGATACAATTAGATGGCTGTTTCAAGGCAAGATACAGAAAGTATTCTTCATGAGTCACGAGTTCGGCAGATAGGCCAAGTAGGAAGATACTCCCTATAAAGGAAGGAAATTGTAGAATTATGTAATAAGTATGTGTGTATAGGCACATATGTATATGAATATGTTTCTTGGTTTATATTGGGTAATTTATACACTCTGAACTAACTATTATAATGTGTTGGCTTTAGCAGGATCCTTGGTTAACCAGGTGATCCCAGGTTACCTTATTTCATTCATTCCCATTGACACAGGTGTATAAAATCCAGCCCCTCGCCATGCAGTCTGCCTTTACTAGCATTTGTGGAAGAGTGGCTCGTTTTAAACAGTTCTTTGAATTCCAGCATGGTACTGTAATAGGATGCTACTTTTGCCACAAGTCAGTTTGTGAACTTCTTCCCTCCTAGCTATTCCATGATCAACTGTGAGTGGTATCATTGTAAAGGGGAAGCATGTAGGAACCACAGCAACTCAGCCACAAAGTGGAGACCACTTAAGTTTACAGAACGGGGTTGCTGAGGTGAATAGTGTATAAAAGTCGTCCGTGCTCTGCTGACTCAATAACTGCAGACTTCTAAACTTCTTCTGGCCTTAACATCAGTACAAAAATTGTGCATCGGGAACTTCATGGCATGGGTTTCCATGACCATAGGAACCACAGCAACCTAGCCACGAAGAGACCACTTAAATTTACAGAACGGGGTTATTAAGGTGCATACTACATAAAATTATTGTTATACGTTTTACTGCATTCATTTTTCAGCATAAATAGCATGATAAGTTCCGCACTGAGTGATACCATATCGTTTTCTTATGTTTTCCTACTTTTGAAAAATAAAAACCATTGTTTTTGCATTGCTGCATAACTTTTTTTATTTTTGTTTCCGATGGATAACTTTTTTATTTTTCTTTCTACAGAGCTATGTGAGTTTTGCAGGACTCTGTACTTTTTATTGGTATCATTCTGGGTTACAAAACACTTTTTGATCACAGATCATTACAGATGCGGCCATATCAAATATGTGGAGGGGATTTTTGTTTTGTTTTCTACTGAAAAGCATTTTTTAATGCAAAAAGGTGAATTTTTAACTTTTACAAGCAATCTTCTGATCACTTCTATAATGCACTGTACTGGTTATGCAGTACAGTGTATTGTACTATCAGTATTATACTGACAGGCACTATCAGGGTTGTGCCAGGGAGGTCCACCCTGCATACACTACAGGCAGACCTGGGGGCCTTCATTAGGTAATCTCATTTGTGGGGATGCCTGACAGAGTGAACCCCCTCCCTCTAAACCACTTAGATGCCATGGTCACAAGCCTTTTCAGCATGAGCTCCTCCTTTGCTAAAATTACTCAGAATTTTTTTTAAACCATCCTCTTAAAATGTTTTTCTTGGTAAATGGGTCTTAACTCAATGGATTTTTCTGGTTCAGTTGCTTTCCATATACCGTTATATGTATGCATTATCACTGCATTGTATACCATGCAGTATGTATTAAGAATGATTGAAATATGTAATATACACTATTATTATGCCACGAAAAATTGTGTATATACAGTATATGTGAAATATTTTTGTGTGGTACATTTTCTACAGCGGTCTACTGCCAACTAAGTGTGCAAATAAAAAATATGTCAGTTTTATACATTTCTGCCTAAGTTATAAATGTCTGTAATAATGAGCTGAACTTTCAACAATGTCTAATTATAGTTTTTGACAAGTTGTGCGTGCTGTTAATTGGCAAGTTAATTCTGAAAATGCAGCAAACTATCCTTTATATGGTTAATGATGATGTTGTAGCTATACAGTCGGTGATTCAAATAATAAAAATGTTTTAATAACTTCACTTGGCAGATGTCAGCAATGTCTCTGGAATAACAATGACTGCAATTTCTGGCATGTAGACAAATAGAACTTCAGTTGCTGCTTTCTTTTAAGTACAACAAGGAAATGAGTCATATTCTAGTTTCCATCTCTCTAATTCATGTCATTTAAAATTTAAAAACTCTGAATGCTCTATTATGGCACACGAACTAAAGTAAACGAAAACTAAAGCACAGGGCATCGATAGTGAGTGAAACGTTTGTTCATGATCATCACTCATTCAGCTGCATACCCATGCAATGATCATCGCTAACACAATTTCATTGTTTGTCAGCAGTAAATCCCTGTACGCAAGGCGTTGTGCTACCCAGCACTGCTTGCCTAGTTTGTTTGCTGGTTCCTTTACACAGGGCAATCATGGGGAACGAGCATTTGTATGAACCTTTGTTACAGATAATTGTCCTGTTTCTCAGTCATAAGGGTCCTAAGTGTATATATGTTAAAGGGCCTGAAGATATCCTACATGGTATTCTAGGAGCTGTCTTATTTCAATATTTTTATTAAGCAGAAATATATAGAAGACTGCCATCTAAAATAAGATAGACTGTAGATGAGCTGACAATTAAATTAAAGGGGTTTTACAATGCTCAGAATGAGTTTCCCCACTGTAGCAATGTCACATACTGGCATGTAGGCATAGATAGGCTGTAGATAGGACACTATTATGTGTGGTGGTAGTGAGTGTATAGAATATCCACCGCCAAAGCTGAAGTTATTAGTTGGGAGTTGGCATTACCACTTCAAACACCAGGTCATACCAGACCAATCAATCTAAGTATAATTGCCTAAGGTCACCTTTCCAGGAATAACAATAAATCATGTTATTTCTTAGCACAAGCTGTCATTATCATTTTTCGGGGTCCAATTCCTGAGACCCCCACCAATCAGCAGAAAGAATATATGGCTGAGCTATAGTACTGAGGTACAGCTTCATGTAAGGTGTGCCATTGAAAGACTCAACCACTGTAGAAAAAGAGGTGAAGCCATGTTGTTCTGCTGATTGGTGAAAATCCCTAGTTTTATATTCCCAATAACACATTAAAGGACCTATCCTAAGAAATTTTCACAAGGAATATTCTTGGAAAACATCCTTAAAGTGAAATGGATATGTGTATGCTACTAATTCTGGATTTTGAGGGTTGAAAGTATCCTATTTGCTATAAAAAAGTAAATGAAATAATGATTTGAGGATATGACTGTTGTTACAAAATTTGCCAGACTTCCTCATAGGTTAATGATGACTAAATTAGGCGACACTCCTTTGTGAAAGCCTTACTTTATGAAGGGAAGGCAGGAAATGACCAACAGAGCCCCCTGCACTGTCATTCCATCAAAAAACTAGCGTTAAAAACCACTTCCTTCAACTTCAGGAAGTGTTTAATTGATGACCAGCAGCACTACCAATAAAGGAGTAACTTCTCTTAGTCATACGTTTTCCGTTTCATTGAATTTTTGAAAGACTAATGAAATGGGCAACCATGTATTCAATGCACCTAGAAATTAAAAGTCCTTTTACATTTAATTCAGCTGTTTCTTGGGTTATCTTAGTCTCATTGAGAAGCAGATGTTGGGGATAGCCAATCACTAATGGCATGCATTCCATTAGTACAATTAACGTTGTCACCAGGATCTGTGGAAATCTGACAGTTCCCAAGGACACTACAAATAGTGCCATATGTGATTGCCATCAAGTATGCCTTACCAATCCTAAAGGATGTCTCATTAGTGTCAGATTGGGTTCGCCTTGGGTCCACCAGAGGAAAGCATTCTTTGGCCCAAACCTTATATCCATCTATAGCAGTTTTAATAAGGTTTGAAATCAACCAAATCGATCCATAGTGGCAAGGGATTAGCTCCAAAGTCAGTTAAAAAATATTTGTTTCTCTCCTGGGCTTTTCAGGTCACTATAGTATCAGAGCCTGGGCAGACTAGAGGATCCTCGGTACTTTGTTGTCCAGTCGAGGCTGTGTCTCATCACAGACAATGGTGACATATTGCTAGGTTGTACCACCAATGTACGATCGGTCTGATTTTTTCATTGGGGCACAGAAGTGTCAACTGATACTTATGGGCCCCAATGAAAATCCTAGAATTGGGCCCACCAACTATAACTGTCTTGGTGTAGAGATACTTCTTTAGGCTCTCTCAGGCTTGCAACTACAACTCCTACATTCCCTATACTTACAGTATATCCTGACTGCCCTGACCCTTCATGATACCCAAAGTGGCAGCTGCCTTATTGTTTGTGCCACCTTGTTTACCGGAATTTAGGATGCTTTCATATAGCTTCTATCAGTGGTAGACATTGGGAGGATTCCCGAACCATACATCCAACGGATTTCACTGTAATATAGTATATAGTGCCATCTGTCAGCCATAGACTCTCATGTTTTCATCAGTATGTTTCAAGTGTTTCAAATTGAATGCATAGTTATTTAAGATTTTTTTGGCAAGTTAATCTTTTTGACAAAACACCTTCAACTCCATTTGACTACATTGTACTGATCATCATCTGGCTATTTAAACCAGAAGAAAACCTAACAATTTAGAACAATAGACACAATAGTACAGATAAATTGCAAAAAAAAGTGTCACAAAGAAAACAGTAATGGTTCAATCCTTCTTAGAGAGTTAGCGGTTTATAACACAAGATTAGTAATAACATACGGCATTTATGTTTCCATAAGAAAAAGAACACCACTTGCAAAAGCGAGCAAAGGAAGTATAATTTACAGCTTAACTGCAATAACCAATATAATCCCCTGCATAAACACCCTCATAATTCCTTTCAAACTTGGCAGAACAAAGCTGTGGAACACACAACTAAACAATACCACCAGACCAAAAACCTAATATTTTACAGCCCAGTATAAAAGGCAAAAATTTTTTTTACACAAACAAAATATGTTTTAGACATAGTTATCAATTCACTTAATGTAGATGCAATGATCAGGACATGCTGTAGGTCAAGTGGAAACTGGCTTTGCACATAGTCCAGAGGTGAAGTTATTGTGATTTTCCATTCACAACTTCACTTGATCTTAGGCAGTTTGGTTGCCAATTTAAAGGCACTGTCTTTGGGCAACCTAACATCTAAATGAGGACCTGCAGGTGATCAACTGATCAGACTAGGTCTACAACTAAAGCAGATGAAGCAGATGGTTGAGATGCAGACTGCATAGTTTGCTGAAGCAGGGGCTGGCTGGCAAATTTTAGCCTGGGTGGCAAGCACACAGCACTGGCCCATGTGTAGCGGCCCACCCTTAACCTGTTTAACTCCGCCTACCATAAAGCCGGTATAGGTAAATGGGCTTTAAATGGTTAAAAGGCGGCAGATTTACCAACCCCTGAGCTGAAGAGACCATAGGTCTCGCAAATGTGAATGGATAGTATTAGACGTATAGGCATCAGATGTATGTTTAACACACAAATACAGAGCAAGATCACTACATACACACAGCACCAGAACCAAACCTAGAGTCAAACACAGCACCAGAACCAAGTTCACTGCATGAATACAGCACCAGAACCAAACCCATAAGTCAAAAACAGCACCAGAACCAAGTTCTCTACATAAATATAGCACCAGAGCCAAGTTCTCTACATAAATACAGCACCGGAACCAGGTTCTCTACATAAATACATCACCCGAACCAAGTTCTCTACATGAATACAGCACCAGAGCCAAGTTCTCTACATAAATACAGCACCAGAACCAAACCTAGAAGTCAAACACAGCACCAGAACCAAGTTCACTGCATGAATACAACACCAGAACCAGGCCCATACGTCAAATACAGCAACAAAATCAACACGAAATATAGCACCATAACTAAACCCATAAGTCAAATACAGCACCAGAACCTAGTTGAATACATAAATACAGCACCAAAACCAAGTTCTCTACACAAATACATCAGCAGAACCAAGTTCTCTACATAAATACAGCACCAGAACCAATTTCTCTACATAAATACATCACCAGAACCAAGTTCTCTACATAAATACATCACCAGAACCAAGTTCTCTACATAAATACATCACACCGGAACCAAGTTCTCTACATAAATACAGCACCGGAACCAAGTTCAATACATAAATACATCACCAGAACGAATTTCTCTACATAAATACATCACCAGAACCAAGTTCTCTACATAAATACAGCACCAGAACCAAGTTCTCTACATAAATACAGCACCAGAACCAAGTTCAATACATAAATACAGAACCAGAACCAAGTTCTCTACATAAATACACAGCACCGAACCAAGTTCTCTACATAAATACAGCACCAGAACACAGTTCAAATAAATAATATCACAGAACCAGAACCAAGTTCTCTACATAAATACAGCACCAGAATAACAAGTTCAATACATAATACATCACCAGAACCAAGTCCCTACCATCAAAAAAGGCACGCAGAACCAAGTTCAATAACATAAATACATTACCGAGATTTTTAAAGGTTTAGTACAGATAACCATATGAGTAGTCAGGTCAGCCCTCGCCATATTGAACTACAGGCTCCCAGTAATGGCCTACAGGTGTAAGGGATGCTGGGAAGTGTTGCGGGCGCAAAACAGCATGCTACCACCCATCATCAGCTGTAGATCATCCAGGTGACTACAGCTCCCATCATACACAGTCAGTAGCATAATAATAATTTCCATTTAGTGACTTACAGGTGACGTCTCTTCCTGAGTTCTTCCCCATCTGGTTCAGACGCACCATGACGACTCATCCCATCCACAATGCAGCTTTGCAGATTTTGCCGAGAAGATGTCTTCAGCTTCACCGCTTTACCAACACATTGGCACCGCTGCATACTGACACAAACTCATCTTTAGGTGCCACATTCTGTGGCCCTGAATATAACAGCGCATTAGTGCCCACATGTCTTGTGCCCTCTGCATATAGTGCCCACACACTCTGTGCCCCTCGATGTATATAGGGTTCCAACATACTCGTGCCCTCTGTATATAGTGCCACAACTCTGTGCCCTCTGTATACAGTGGTCATATGCCCTGTGCCCGGTCTAGTATATAGTGCCACATACTCTGTGCCCTCTGTATACAGTGCCATATGCCCTCTGTATATATGCCACATGCTCTGTGCCCTCTGTATATATGTGCCACACACTCTGTGCCTCTGTATATAGTGCCACATGCTCTGTGCCCTCTGTATATAGTGCCACATCACTCTGTGCCCTCTGTATATAGTGTCATATGCCCTGTGCCCTCTATAATTAGTGGCCCATACTCTGTGCCCTCTGTATACAGTGCCATATGCCCTTTACCCTCTGTATATAGTGCCACATGCTCTGTGTCCTCTGTTTATAGTGCCACATGCTCTGTGCCCTCTGTATATAGTGTCATATGCCCTGTGCCCTCTGTTTTATAGTGCCACACACAGTTCCCCTAATGCTAGTGCCACATGCTTGGTGCCCCTTATAAAACGTGCCTCTTATATGTGCCCCTTTGTGTATAGTGCCCCTTCAGTGTGCCCCCTTTATGTATTTTGCCTCTTGCAGTATATGTGCCCATTTGTCTATAGTGACCCTTCAGTGTGCCCTCTGAATACAGCGTACACACACTGTATTATAATACTCGGTAAAAGCTAGATTGCAGTGGGTGAGACGTCACTGGCTACAAGTTGCTAACGGTCACATGACAAGCTAGATGCAGTGGGTATATAGAGTATATACAGCAGTGCATATAATATATATCTATACACACTGCATCTATTATACCTCGTACCTCACATATCAGTATACGCTGCTGTATATACTATATATCTGTACACACTGCATGTATTATACCTCATACCTCACATATCAGTACACTGCTGTATATACTATATATCTGTACACACTGCATGTATTATACCTCATACCTCACATATCAGTACACTGCTGTATATACTATATATCTGTACACACTGCATCTATTATACCTCATACCTCACATATCAGTACACTGTATATACTATATATCTGTACACACTGCATGTATTATACTTCATACCTCACATATCAGTACACTGCTGTATATACTATATATCAGTACACACTGCATCTATTATACATCATACCTCACATATCAGTACACTGCTGTATATATATCTGTACACACTGCATCTATACTTTTATAATACATGCAGTATATACAGATATATAGCATATACAGCAGTATACTGATATGTGAACTACGACGTATATTAGATGCAGTGTGTACAGATATATAGTATATACAGCAGTGTACTGATATGTGAGGTATAATAGATATAGTGTGTACAGATATATATAGTATATACAGAGTGTACTGATATGAGATGAGGTATATATGTAGTTGTACAGTATGAGGTATGAGTAGATATAGTGTGTACAGATATATAGTATATACAGCAGTGTACTGATATAGTGAAGTATGAGACGTATATTAGATGCAGTGTGTACAGATATATAATATATACAACAGTGTACTGATATGTGAGGTGTGATGTATAAATTACACCTTGTATCTCACATGAGTACACTGCGTTGTATACTATATACCTGTAGACACTGCATGTATTATACCTCGTACCTCACATATCAGTACACTGCTGTATATACTATATACGTTTACCCACTGCATCTATTATACCTTCTACCTGATATATCAGTACTCTGTGTGTATATGTCAGGTGTAAAAAATGCAGTGTGTAGAGATATATGTGGACAGTCATATATTATGGTCACTGTGTTAGAGTTAAGGGCCAGTATTGGGGTTAGGGGTCAGTATTGGGGTTAGGAGTCAGTATTAGGGATAGGCGTAGTATTAGCATAAAGCTACATTCAGACGACCGAAAGTGTTTTGCAGTCCCCAAATTGTGGATCCGCAAAACACAAATACTGGCCTTGTGCGTTCCACATTTTGCGGAACGCACAGTGCCAGCCCTATATAGAAATGCCTATTCTTGCGGACAAGAATAGGGCATATGCACTATATTTTTGGGGGGGAACGGAACTACGTATGTGGACAGTACATCGTGTGGTGTCCGCATCTTTTGCGGCCCCATTGAAATGAATGGGTCCGCACCCGTTCTGCAAATTGCGGAA
>ONZH01009292.1:0-28032 GCA_900303285.1 Rhinella marina | reverse complement strand
ATCTGAGGTCTGATGGGGGGGCACAAATAAGCTGATCTGAGGTCTGATGGGGGCACAATACGCTGATCTGAGGTCTGATGGGGGGCACAATAGGCTGATCTGAGGTTTGATGGGGCACAATAGGCTGATCTGAGGTCTGATGGGGGCGCAATACGCTGATCTGAGGTCTGATGGGGGCACAATATGCAGATCTGAGGTTTGATGGGGCACATCATGCTGATCTGAGGTCTGATGGGGGCACAATACGCTGATCTGAGGTCTGATGGGGGCACAGTACACTGATCTGAGGTCTGATGGGGCACAGTACGCTGATCTGAGGTCTGATGGGGCACAGTACGCTGATCTGAGGTCTGATGGGGGCACATTAAGCTGATCTGAGGTCTGATGGGGACACAATACGCTGATCTGAGGTCTGATGGGGGCACAGTAGGCTGACGTGAGGTCTGATGGGGGCACAATACGCTGATCTGAGGTCTGATGGGGCACAATACGCTAATCTATGGTCTGGTGGGGGCACAGTAGGCTGATGTGAGGTCTGATGGGGCACAATACGCTGATCTGAGGTCTGATGGGGACACAGTAGGCTGATTTGAGGTCTGATGGGGCACAATATGCTAATCTGAGGTCTGATGGGGGCACAATACGCTGATCTGAGGTCTGATGGGGGCACAATACGCTGATGTGAGGTCTAATGGGGGCACATTCTGCTGATCTGAGGTCTGATGGGGGCACAATATGCTGATCTGAGGTCTGATGGGGCACAATATGCTGATCTGAGGTCTGATGGGGCACAATACAATGATCTGAGGTCTGATGGGGACACAGTACGCTGATCTGAGGTCTGATGGGGGCACAATATGCTGATCTGAGGTCTTATGGGGCACAATACACTGATCTGAGGTCTGATGGGGGCAGAATACGCTGATGTGAGGTCTGATGGGGGCACATTCTGCTGATGTGAGGTCTGATGGGAGCACAATATGCTTATCTGAGGTCTGATGGGGCACAATACGCTGATCTGAGGTCTGATGGGGACACAGTATGCTGATCTGAGGTCTGATGGGGGCACAGTAGGCTGATCTGAGGTCTGATGGGGCACATTCTGCTTATCTGAGGTCTGATGGGGGGCACATTAAGCTGATCTGAGGTCTGATGGGGGCACAATACGCTGATCTGAGGTCTGATGGGGCACAATACGCTGATCTGAGGTCTGATGGGGCACAATACGCTGATCTGAGGTCTGATGGGGCACAATACGCTGATCTGAGGTCTGATGGGGCACAATATGCTGATCTAAGGTCTGATGGGGCACAATACGCTGATCTGAGGTCTGATGGGGGCACATTAAGCTGATCTGAGGTCTGATGGGGGCACATTAAGCTGATCTGAGGTCTGATGGGGGCACATTAAGCTGATCTGAGGTCTGATGGGGGCAGGGGAGTGATGTAAAAACTGGGGACACGTTTCCTTTAACATAGGAGTCCCCTTGTTTTTTTACTCCTATTACTCCTATATTGTACTGCATTATGTGGTAGAGTATTTAGACTAGGGTATGTAGAAATTCTATTGTACTGTACTTAGCAGCATAGTCGATCTTGCAGTTTATACAGTCTTCTTTCTAATACAATATTATAACCACAACTAGTAGTATGTGCCTGTGAAGTTGGAAACGTGCGTTTGGGAAGCCAATAAGTGGGGGGCCCACTCAAGTATGTTTCGCCCCCCCTGTGCTGAACCTCTAGCTACGCCTCTGACTGTGAGGTATATAGAAGGCTGATAAAATATATTCCCTAGTCGCAGCACCGTGTACTACAGAGAGCACTAAAATGCACTGGCCAATATAGATATATTGATATCTAGGTAAAATTATCTTCAGATCTATCAAGATATAGCACCCAGTATTTGTATATCACACTGGAATCTACAGATCAATACGGAATCTATAGACTGTGAGGTATATAGATGGCTGATGAAATATATTCCCTTGTCGCAGCACCGTGTATTACAGAGAGCACTAAAATGCACTGGCCAATACAGATATATTGATATCTAGGTAAAATTATCTTTAGATCTATCAAGAAATAGCACGCAGTATTTGTATATCACACTGGAATCTACAGATCAATATGGAATCTATAGACTGTGAGGTATATAGAAGGCTGATGAAATATATTCCCTTGTCGCAGCACCGTGTATTACAGAGAACACTAAAATGCACTGGCCAATATAGATATATTGATATCTAGGTAAAATTATCTTCAGATCTATCAAGAAATAGCCCGCAGTATTTGTATATCACACTGGAATCTACAGATCAATACGGAATCTATAGACTGTGAGGTATATAGAAGGCTGATGTAATATATACCCTAGTCGCAGCACCGTGTACTACAGAGAGCACTAAAATGCACTGGCCAATATAGATATATTGATATCTAGGTAAAATTATCTTCAGATCTGTCAAGAAATAGCACGCAGTATTTGTATATCACACTGGAATCTACAGATCAATAAGGAATCTATAGACTTTGAGGTATATAGATGGCTGATGAAATATATTCCCTTGTCGCAGCACCGTGTATTACAGAGAGCACTAAAATGCACTGGCCAATATAGATATATTGATATCTAGGTAAAATTATCTTCAGATCTTTCAAGAAATAGCACACAGTATTTGTATATCACACTGGAATCTACAGATCAATATGGAATCTATAGACTGTGAGCAGTGGCGTAGCTAACGGGGGGGCAGGGGGGGCGATGGCTCCGGGCCCAGTGACTCAAGGGGGCCCAGCAAGGATGAGGTTACCTACCATAAGGCGAATACAAGTGAGCGCTTCCATTATGGAAGCGCTCACTTGTATTTAGGGACCCCCATCAGACCTCAGATCAGCCCACCCAGCCACATAAGATAAAAATAAAAAATCTTACTTACCTGTTCTGCGCTGCGGCTGCCCTCCGGTCCGCGCTCTGCTCTCTTCCCTGGCGGCGCGCACTATGACCTGACGCTGCACACAGCGTCAGGTCATAGTGTGTGCGGGCCAGGGAAGAGAGCGGAGCGCTGACCGGAGGGCAGCCGCAGCGCAGAACAGGTAAGAAAGGTTTTTTATTTTTATCTTATGTGGCTGGGTGGGCTGATCTGAGGTCTGATGGGGGCACAATACGATGATCTGAGGTCTGATGGGGGCACAATATGCAGATCTGAGGTTTGATGGGGCACAATACGCTGATCTGAGGTCTGATGGGGGCACATTACGCTGATCTGAGGTCTGATGGGGGCACAATATGCAGATCTGAGGTTTGATGGGGCACAATACGCTGATCTGAGGTCTGATGGGGGCACATTAAGCTGATCTGAGGTCTGATGGGGGCACAATACGATGATCTGAGGTCTGATGGGGGCACAATATGCAGATCTGAGGTTTGATGGGGCACAATACGCTGATCTGAGGTCTGATGGGGGTACATTAATCTGATCTGAGTGTCACGCTCGGGTGTGGGGGGAAAAGCCACACCGAGCGTATGAGGGATGGGAACAGACAAAACCAGGGAACTGGTCACCTCCTGCAGGGGACCCTAAGACTAGGCCCTAGCTGGCTACCAGTATGAACTAACCCGGGTGGTAGGAAAGCTCATACACAGGAACCTAATCTGAATAGACCCTAGAACACCCTGCAGTCTAATGACACAAAAGAGTAACCTGTTCCTCCAAGCGTAAGGAGGAACAGGAGACTCAAACAGGAACAACCAAAGGAAGGGAAAACACTTAACTTTAAGTAGAACTCAGCAACAGGATCTCAGCCGAGATCCACACCACTCTCAACCAGGTATGAAACAGATATAAACCGCAAGGGATACTGGGAGAGGAAGAGGTAAGTAGGAGACAGCTAATTGCCCAGCGGCAACAGCTGAGGGAAAGGGGTATGGAGAACAGCACCCAAACCACAGGGAATAGCCTGTCAAACCTGTCACTTAGAAAGCCGCGCAGAACGTCTGATTCCAGACCCAAGACCACTCGTGACACTGAGGTCTGATGGGGCACAATACGCTGATCTGAGGTCTGATGGGGGCACAGTACGCTGATCTGAGGTCTGATGGGGGCACATTAAGCTGATCTGAGGTCTGATGGGGGCACGATACTCTGATCTGAGGTCTGATGGGGACACAATACGCTGATTTGAGATATGATGGGGCACAATACGCTGATCTGAGGTCTGATGGGGGGCACAATAGGCCGATCTGAGGTTTGATGGGGCACAATACGCTGATGTGAGGTCTGATGGGGGCACAATATGCAGATCTGAGGTTTGATGGGGCACAATACGCTGATCTGAGGTCTGATGGGGGCACATTAAGCTGATCTGAGGTCTGATGGGGGAACGATACGCTGATCTGAGGTCTGATGGGGGCACAATACGCTGATCTGAGGTCTGATGGGGGCACAATACGCTGATCTGAGGTCTGATGGGGGGCACAATAGGCTGATCTGAGGTTTGATGGGGCACAATAGCTGATCTGAGGTTGATGGGGCACAATACGCTGATCTGAGGTCTGATGGGGGCACAATACGCTGATCTGAGGTCTGATGGGGGCACAGTAGGCTGATGTGAGGTCTGATGGGGCACAATACGCTGATCTGAGGTCTGATGGGGACACAGTAGGCTGATGTGAGGTCTGATGGGGCACAATATGCTAATCTGAGGTCTGATGGGGGCACAATACGCTGATCTGAGGTCTGATGGGGGCACAATACGCTGATCTGAGGTCTGATGGGGGCACAATATGCAGATCTGAGGTTTGATGTGGCACAATACGCTGATCTGAGGTCTGATGGGGGCACATTAAGCTGATCTGAGGTCTGATGGGGGCACAATACGCTGATCTGAGGTCTGATGGGGGCACAATACGCTGATCTGAGGTCTGATGGGGGGCACAATAGGCTGATCTGAGGTTTGATGGGGCACAATACGCTGATCTGAGGTCTGATGGGGGCACAATATGCAGATCTGAGGTTTGATGGGGCACAATACGCTGATCTGAGGTCTGATGGGGGCACATTAAGCTGATCTGAGGTCTGATGGGGGCACGATACGCTGATCTGAGGTCTGATGGGGGCACAATACGCTAATCTGAGATCTGATGGGGGCACAATACGCTGATCTGAGGTCTGATGGGGGCACAATATGCAGATCTGAGGTTTGATGGGGCACAATATGCTGATCTGAGGTCTGATGGGGGCACAATATGCTGATCTGAGGTCTGATGGGGGCACAGTACGCTGATCTGAGGTCTGATGGGGGCACAGTACGCTGATCTGAGGTCTGATGGGGGCACATTAAGCTGATCTGAGGTCTGATGGGGGCACAATACGCTGATCTGAGGTCTGATGGGGGCACAGTAGGCTGATGTGAGGTCTGATGGGGGCACAATACGCTGATCTGAGGTCTGATGGGGCACAATACGCTAATCTGAGGTCTGATGGGGGCACAGTAGGCTGATGTGAGGTCTGATGGGGCACAATACGCTGATCTGAGGTCTGATGGGGACACAGTAGGCTGATTTGAGGTCTGATGGGGCACAATATGCTAATCTGAGGTCTGATGGGGGCACAATACGCTGATCTGAGGTCTGATGGGGGCACAATACGCTGATGTGAGGTCTAATGGGGGCACATTCTGCTGATCTGAGGTCTGATGGGGGCACAATATGCTGATCTGAGGTCTTATGGGGCACAATACACTGATCTGAGGTCTGATGGGGACACAGTACGCTGATCTGAGGTCTGATGGGGGCAGAATACGCTGATGTGAGGTCTGATGGGGGCACATTCTGCTGATGTGAGGTCTGATGGGAGCACAATATGCTGATCTGAGGTCTGATGGGGCACAATACGCTGATCTGAGGTCTGATGGGGACACAGTATGCTGATCTGAGGTCTGATGGGGGCACAGTAGGCTGATCTGAGGTCTGATGGGGGCACATTCTGCTGATCTGAGGTCTGATGGGGGGCACAATACGCTGATCTGAGGTCTGAAGGGGGCACATTAAGCTGATCTGAGGTCTGATGGGGGCACAATACGCTGATCTGAGGTCTGATGGGGAACAATACGCTGATCTGAGGTCTGATGGGGCACAATACGCTGATCTAAGGTCTGATGGGGCACAATACGCTGATCTGAGGTCTGATGGGGCACAATACGCTGATCTAAGGTCTGATGGGGCACAATACGCTGATCTGAGATCTGATGGGGGCACATTAAGCTGATCTGAGGTCTGATGGGGGCACATTAAGCTGATCTGAGGTCTGATGGGGGCACATTAAGCTGATCTGAGGTCTGATGGGGGCAGGGGAGTGATGTAAAAACTGGGGACACGTTTCCTTTAACATAGGAGTCCCCTTGTTTTTTACTCCTATTACTCCTATATTGTACTGCATTATGTGGTAGAGTATTTAGACTAGGGTATGTAGAAAGTCTATTGTACTGTACTTAGCAGCATAGACGATCTTGCAGTTTATACAGTCATCTTTGTAATACAATATTATAACCACAACTAGTAGTATGTGCCTGTGAAGTTGGAAACATGCGTTTGGGAAGCCAATAAGTGGGGGGCCCACTCAAGTATGTTTTGCCCCCCCTGTGCTGAACCTCTAGCTACGCCTCTGACTGTGAGGTATATAGAAGGCTGATGAAATATATTCCCTTGTCGCAGCACCATGTATTACAGAGAGCACTAAAATGCACTGGCCAATATAGATATATTGATATCTAGGTAAAATTATCTTCAGATCTATCAAGAAATAGCACGCAGTATTTGTAAATCACACTAGAATCTACAGATCAATACGGAATCTATAGACTGTGAGGTATATAAAAGGCTGATGCAATATATTCCCTAGTCGCAGCACCGTGTACTACAGAGAGCACTAAAATGCACTGGCCAATATAGATATATTGATATCTAGGTAAAATTATCTTCAGATCTATCAAGAAATAGCACGCAGTATTTGTATATCACACTAGAATCTACAGATCAATACGGAATCTATAGACTGTGAGGTATATAGAAGGCTGATATAATATATTCCCTTGTCGCAGCACCGTGTATTACAGAGAGCACTAAAATGCATTGGCCAATATAGATATATTGATATCTAGGTAAAATTATCTTCAGATCTATCAAGAAATAGCACGCAGTATTTGTATATCACACTGGAATCTACAGATCAATACGGAATCTATAGACTGTGAGGTATATAGAAGGCTGATGTAATATATTCCCTAGTCGCAGCACCGTGTACTACAGAGAGCACTAAAATGCACTGGCCAATATAGATATATTGATATCTAGGTAAAATTATCTTCAGATCTATCAAGAAATAGCACGCAGTATTTGTATATCACACTGGAATCTACAGATCAATACGGAATCTATAGACTGTGAGGTATATAGAAGGCTGATGTAATATATTCCCTAGTCGCAGCACCGTGTACTACAGAGAGCACTAAAATGCACTGGCCAATATAGATATATTGATATCTAGGTAAAATTATCTTCAGATCTATCAAGAAATAGCACGCAGTATTTGTATATCACACTGGAATCTACAGATCAATATGGAATCTATAGACTGTGAGGTATATAGAAGGCTGATGAAATATATTCCCTTGTCGCAGCACCGTGTATTACAGAGAGCACTAAAATGCACTGGCCAATATAGATATATTGATATCTAGGTAAAATTATCTTCAGATCTATCAAGAAATAGCACGCAGTATTTGTATATCACACTGGAATCTACAGATCAATATGGAATCTATAGACTGTGAGGTATATAGAAGGCTGATGAAATATATTCCCTTGTCGCAGCACCGTGTATTACAGAGAGCACTAAAATGCACTGGCCAATATAGATATATTGATATCTAGGTAAAATTATCTTCAGATCTATCAAGAAATAGACCGCAGTATTTGTATATCACACTGGAATCTACAGATCAATACGGAATCTATAGACTGTGAGGTATATAGAAGGCTGATGAAATATATTCCCTTGTCGCAGCACTGTGTATTACAGAGAGCACTAAAATGCACTGGCCAATATAGATATATTGATATCTAGGTAAAATTATCTTCAGATCTATCAAGAAATAGCACGCAGTATTTGTATATCACACTGGAATCTGGGGCTTCCTAACCTAACTCCTAACCAGGGCCATATTTAGGGTTCATGCTGCCCTTGGCTCTCTCTGTGATGACGCCCCCCCCCCAACGTGACCTATTCCCCCATGCCCCCAAATAGTAGCATAGTAGCCTCTCCTCAGCCCCCCCAGCCCATAGTAGCCTCCTCCCCCCACAGTAGCATAGTAGCCTCTCCTTAGAACCCCCCACCCCATAGTAGCCTCCTCCTCCCACAGTAGCATAGTAGCCTCTCCTTAGAACCCCCCACCCCATAGTAGCCTTGTTACCCCCACCCCCCATAGTAGCCTCTTCTCACCCCCCCACCTCATAGTAGCCTCTCCTCGTTACCCCACCCCCCATAGTAGCCCCCTCACCCCCCATAGTAGCCTCCTCCCCCCACAGTAGCATTGTAGTCTCTCCTCAGTAGCCCCCCAACCCCATAGTAGCCGCCGATCAGCTGTTTGAAGAGAGAGCAGAGCTCATATGAGAGCTGCTTTCTCTGCTCTGTTCACCTGCTTGCCATAGAATTTGCAGTGAACAGCAGTAAACAGAGCAGAGAAAGCAGCGCTCGTACAAAAAAAAAACAAAAAAAAAAAAACACCACCCCTTCAAAGACAGACTTGGAAAACATTTCATACAGCACTACAGAGCATACAGGGTCATACAGAGCCACATATGTACCTCTTACATCCAGTGACTTCTCTTCTCTTGTCTGATGACGTTTTCTTTCCTCTTCTTCTGTCAGACCAGACCGCCATGGTGACTTCTTTCAGCTGTGCCTAGTCTCTGAAGAGTTCAACAAACAGACATCTTACTTTCCTACTTTTCCATCATCCTCTCACCTTCTCCACATCTCACCCTGCCCGCCCCCCATACTATACTACAGAAACAGCCCCCCTGAAAATACTGGCACCACACAGAAAAACAGTACCCCCCTTTACCTTTCAGATCAGATCCCCATATCAAACCCCAGATGAGACCCCCCATCTCCAGACCCCCATTAGACCTCCTAACTCCCATATCTGACCCTCATTAGACCTCCAAAGCCCCAATCAGACCCTCATTAGACCACCAGACCCCCTATCAGATTCTCATTAGACCTCTAGTCCCTCAATCAGACCCCTCTAGACCCCCAGTCAGAAACTTCAGACCCCTAATCAGACCTCCTTCAGACCCCTAATTAGATCCCCAATCATACCCCCCTTCTGGCCCCATATCACACTCTTGTGGCCTCCATATAGAACTCTCCTTCTGTGGCCCATGTCAGACCCCCCCTTCTGGCCCCATGTCAGAACCCCTTTTCTGGCCCCCATTTTAGACCCCCCTTTCTGGTCCCCATTTCTGTCTCACCATTTCAGATCCCCCCATTCTGTCCCACCATTTCAGATCCCCCCATTCTGTCTCACAATTTCAGACCCCCCTCCATTCTGTCCCACCATTTCAGACCCCCCCATTCTGTCCCACCATTTCAGACCCCCCCATTCTGTCCCACCATTTCAGATCCCCCCATTCTGTCCCACCATTTCAGACCCCCCATTCTGTCCCACCATTTCAGATCCCCCCCATTCTGTCCCACCATTTCAGATCCCCCCATTCTGTCCCACCATTTCAGATCCCCCCATTCTGTCCCACCATTTCAGACCTTCCCCCCCATTCTGTTCCACCATTTCAGATCCCCCCATTCTGTCCCACCATTTCCGACCCCCCCATTCTGTCCCACCATTTCAGACCCCCCTCCATTCTGTCCCACCATTTCAGATCCCCCCATTCTGTCCCACCATTTCAGACTCCCCCATTCTGTCCCACCATTTCAGATCCCCCCATTCTGTCCTACCATTTCAGATCCCCCCATTCTGTCCCACCATTTCAGACCCCCCCCATTCTGTCCCACCATTTCAGACCCCCCCATTCTGTCCCACCATTTCAGACCCCCCCATTCTGTCCCACCATTTCAGACCGCCCATTCTGTCCAACCATTTCAGATTCCCCCCCATTCTGTCCCACCATTTCAGACCCCCCATTCTGTCCCACCATTTCAGACCCCCCCCACTCTGTCCCACCATTTCAGACCCCCCCATTCTGTCCCACCATTTCAGACCCCCCCATTCTGTCCCACCATTTCAGACCCCCCCATTCTGTCCCCACCTTTTAAGATCCCTTTTTGGCCCCCACTTCAGAGCTCAGATCAGACAAGAAAAAAAAAAAAACTTACCTCCGGTCCTGGCTCTCTCCTCTTCCAGGGGCCCGAGCTGAAGTCACCTGACCTCCTGCAGCGTCAGGTCAGAAGGCGCTCTGTACGTCCTGACGCTGCAGGCAGTCAGGACACAGCAGCGCCGGCCTCAGGAAGATCAAGCAGGAGGAGGGGTAAGTACTGTACAGCGCTACCAGCGCTTCACTTCCCCTCCTCCTGCAGGCTAGTGAGCACTTCCATTATGGAAGCGCTCACTAGTATTCCCTTTATAAGATGCACTGCCCTAGGCACCGTGCCCCCGGTGCCTAGTTGCTAATACGGCCCTGCTCCTAACTCCTAACTCCTTGCTGCACACACTACACTAGCTAACACTGTCTCTCTCTTCTCCTTCCAAAAGCACAATGAGGCTGGTGCTGCAGGTCCCTACCTTATGTAAAGTAAGGTCACATGTTACTGCCAGCCAATCACTGCTGGGGAGGTATAGGGGCTGGTACATCACAGCAGGCGTTCCCACAGCCTTCCCTTTCATGCTGATTGGCTGAAAAAAGCGGGCCTTTCAAATGGGCAGTGACTCACGGATATTCACGAGTCTGCGCTGCCTCGGTATCACGAGCCGAGCCGAAGCGCGCAATATTTGTGCGAATCACGAATATTGCCGCTTCGATTCGCTCATCACATTAATATCAGGAGCCTGGAAAACTCCTTTTAAAGAAAAGTATCTAATGATGCAATAAATAATTCATCCATCAGTTTATAGTAAATGTGCTCAGCCTACATTTAAACTCTTTAAATCTTAAACAGGATAAGTAAATCATACTAAGGCCTCTTTCACACGGGCGTCACGGATTCAGTCCGGATGTGTTCCGGAAAATCCGCACGCATCCGTACCAATCCGCAAGCAATCACAGTCAGTTTTGACTGCGATTGCGTACGTTCGTTCAGTTTTTTCCGTGCAGGTGCGAAGCGTTTTGATGCGTTTTTCACGCACGTGATAAAAAACTGAATGTTTACAAACAACATCTCTTAGCAACCATCAGTGAATCACGCATTGCATCCGCACTTGCGTACGGATGCAATGCGTGATTCACGCAGACCCATTCACTTCAATGGGGCCAGGGCTGCGTGAAAAACGCAGAATATAGAACATGCTGCGATTTTCATGCAATGGCGAACTGATGCGTGAAAAACATTGCTCATGTGAAAAGCCCCATTGAAATGAATGGGTCAGGATTCAGTGCGGGTGCAATGCGTTCGCATTACACATTGCACCCGAGCGGAAATCTCGCCCGTGTGAAAGGGGCCTAAATGTGTGGTAATGCGGACTTGCTCAAAACTTTAGATCAAACATTAGGGGAATGCCTATTCCTTCTTCAGCATCACAAATTACTCAATGCACAAAGTAAGGATCTTAATAATTTAGCTAACTTTGGTGTGGAAGAATGTAATGTCGTAGACAGAGCCCTGATATCATCTCCATCAAACTACTCATGAAATGGAATGCTGACTGAGAGCCAAGTCTTATCATCCAGCATCATCAGTACAGGCCCTTACTAATGTTCCTTAAAACATTCATTGGCAGGCAACTTATTCATTAAAAGTCAATACAGTTTTTTTTCATATAATGCAGCTCAAATAAGTGAGCACTTAAAAGGGAGATTTCAAACTGGAAAGGAATAATGGATTAATTGCCCATAGCAACCAATCAGATTCCATCTTTGATTTTCCAAAAGAGCTTTAAGAAATGAAATGTGAAATCTGATTGGTTGCTATGGGCAACTAAGCCAGTTTTCCTTTAAACCAGTTTTCATAAATCACTCTCTTAAAGGGGTTAAATGAAAATCAGACATCATATAGTACATAACAATACCTTTCTAACAAAGCTAGAACCAGTGCTATACCTCAGATCCAGAGATCTCCACATTCCCTGCTCCAATTGCTCTGCTAGATTATTGTCAGCTTGTCCTTTCTGCAGCAGCTCTTTCCCTGTAACTGCCACAGCTTATAACAGAAGATATGGCTGTTGGAAATTGAAGATTTAAACTGAGCATGTTCGACCAGCTCATTGAGGTGGACCATAATTAAGGTAAAAAATAGCAGGTGACGCTGTACAGATACACTTTATTGAATAACTCAGTGGCTATACTAAATTTTTAATTACATACAATTACAAAAGTATTCCGATCCAGGTGCTGGTTTGAAAAATGTAGACTATATTTTGTGACACAACCCCTTTAATGTGTTCCGTTTGTAATATAACACATATTATAATTGGGACCACCACTGCAGTGAGATGATGTACTGTATTAACTGTATACTTTCACCTGGCATAGAAGTAGTGAATACAGTTCACCTCTATGTCAGCAGCTCATCAGTGATAATTACCTTCTTAATGTATGTGAGACTTGATGTTCAGAAGTAAAGAACCAAAGGTTCATATTGTCTTGTAGCATTTGGTAATCTTACATGATTTTGTAGTGCTGAACAAGAAATGACATTGAAAATGTGATATTGGTCCTTGTTTGAAAGTTACTGAAGGAAAAATTAAATGTAAAAAAAAAAGCTGAAAAAAATGAAAAATTGAGAGGCAGTTGAAATATAGCAAAAAAACAAAAAACAAAAAACGTGGAAGGATTTCAAAATTCTGTCAACTACAGTAGTTTGTTAGAAAATTTCCATCAGTTTGTAAATTAACTTCTAACAGCATACAAGAAAATAGGCTGAATGTCCGTGAAGCTGCATATCCTCTATTCTCATTCAGAATTCTTCCCCATTAAAGGGTATCTGTCAGCAGATTTGTAGTGATGAAACAGGCTGACCTGTTACATGTGCGTTTGGCAGCTGAAGACATCTGCATTGATCCTATGTTCATATGTGTGCACATAGCTGAGAAAAATGATGTTAATATATGCAAATGATCCCCTAGGAGCAATGGGGTATTGCTTTATACCTAGAGGCTCAGCTCCTTCTGCACCTGCTGCGCCCTCTCCACTTTAATTGACGTCATTACACCTGGACCCGTCAATTAAACTGGAGAGGACATGGCAGTTGCAGAGAGAGCAGAGCCTCTAGGTGTAACAACAACAAACCTGTTGCTCCTAGAGGCTTATTTGCATTCATTAACCCACTTCCAGACCGCCCTGGGCGGTCGGGTTTATCTCTGAATAGACGTTCTGGAACATCCTTTCAGAGCTCACAGCTGCACGCTAATCATTCAGCTGCTGTGCTGGGGACCCACTGTCAGTGACAGCAGGGCACCCCATAGAGAAGGCAAGGACCGTTCCTGTGACCCTGCCTTCTAGATATCTGTATACACAGCACTAAATGAGTGCTGTGTATATAGCTAAAGATGCGTTGTGCTGCTTCTTGCTCCAGCTGCCCATGGGACCGCCGGGGCCGGGGGAGTGCAGGAGCTGTCAAATCTTCCATAGACCATGATTAGCCCTGTACTGAAGCTGTACAACACTGTATAATGCTGTATATCCTCTCTGGTGGCTACATTTCCTCTGCAACTGGAGCTACTATGTCAATGTTTTATAAAAATAATAACGTGTAAATATAAAAAAGTTTTTATAAAAAATGAAAGTTTCACATGTTAAAAAAACCTTTTCCCCAATTAAGTCATTTTAAATATCTTAAAAATAAGAAAAAAAACAGACATATTTGGTATCACTGTATCCGTAACAACCTGCTCTATAAAAATATCACTGAGAGATTCAAATTTAGAAAATAGTGAATTTTTCCACATTTTTTGTAACTTTTGAATTTTGTTTAGAAATAAATGGAAACCATATTGACCCAAATTTACCATTAACAGGAAGTACAATGTGTCATGATGAAACATTCTCAGATTGGCTTGGATAAGGAAAAGCATTCCAAAGTTATTACCACATAAAGTGATACATGTCACATTTGCAAAAGTAAACTTGGTCAGGAAGGGGGCAAACTGCCTGGTCTGGAAGTGGTTAAAACATAATTATTCTCAGCAGTGCAGCACATATCAACATAGGACCAACACAGATGTCTTCACCTGCCAAGCGCACATGTAACAGGTCAGCCAGTTTCATAGGCACAAATCTGCAGATGACTGATCACCCGTCGACTATAAACATCAGTTTGCATATATTTCTGCATGTCCTTGCAGTGATTGCTGCTGCATGCTAATCATGCTGCTGCTGGAGCTGGGAGGCTCCTGTCAGTGACAACTGTGCTCCCCATAGTGTTCATTGTCCCTGCCTTCTCCATTGATCTATACCCAAGACTGAACGAGTGCTGTGTATAGAGATCCAGAGGCAGCTATGCCGCTTTCTGCTCTGGTCCGAGCAGTCATGTGACTACCAGGGGACAGGAGTCTGTGTGAGTTGGCTGGGACTTATCAGATCCAGATCACTTCTGCAATGAGGTTGTACAAGCATGTACTATATTCACCCAGTTACAAGAGAACTCAGCAATAAAACAATGTAAAGTTAAATGTCCCTCAAGGGTCTTCACAAGGTATAAAATTATAATTTTTAAAAAAAAATTAGAAAAAAATAAATAAAAAAGCCACCCCACAAGGCAGATTCTAGCCCCACCCCGAGTGACCCTTAACTCATACATTTCACATATCAAGGTGACCATTATGGAAAGGGAAAATAATAAAAAAAATATTTTTGTTGCACATTGTGCAAGTAACATAACGGAAGGGTCCACCCCTAATCCACACCACTAATCCCCATTCCTTTTCTCATTACAAGAAGCTCAAAAATTCACAAATGGTATGTGCCATGATTTGCAACTTTTTAATGCCACAATAGTTTCCTCTATAACTTCCAAACAAGAACCAATCTCACATTATCAACGTCATTTTTCATGCTCAGAAACCAAAAACGATAAAAGATCAGTTAACCTCTTCCCGCCCAGCGCCGTACTTGTACGGCGCTGCGGGAAGTGACTTCCCTCCCAGCGCCATAGTACTACGGCACGCTGATCGGGCGGGTGCAGGAACTGCGCCCGCCCGATCAGCGGCGGGGGTCCGGCTGTGCCCAGTAGCCGGACCCCTGCTGTATGCACCAGCATCGGTGAAAACACCGATGCCGGTGCATTAACCCTCGATGTGCCCAACCTGAGACAATCGCCAGAAAAATAAAACAAATATGGCTCTCAGAATATGGCAACACAAAAAAAAAGATTTTATTCTGTTCAAAAATAAATCTAATGTCTAAAATTTAACAAAAATAAAAATGGTAGACATATTGGGTATCGCCGCATCCGTAACAGCCTGCTCTATAATAATATCACATGTTTGCCCCCTCAAGTGAATGCTGTAAAATGTTTTTAAAGAAAACAGCTATTTTTTTCACCTTGACTCACAAAAATTGTAATACCAAGCGATCAAAAAGTTTTTTGTACCCCAATATGGTACCAATGAAAACGTCACCTCATACTGCAAAAAATGAGCCCCCACACTAGACAATAACTAAAAAAAAATATAAAAATCAATGGCTCCTGCAAACCAATCCATCAAAATCTGTGCTGCAAAATCCATATGGCGCTCCTTCTGTTCTGAGTCCTGCCATGTGCCCCCACAGCAGTTTACCACCACATATGGGGTGTTGCCATATTCAGGAGGAAATGGGGAACAAATTATGGGGTGCTTTTCTCCTGTTACCCCTTGTGAAAATGAAAAATTTGGGGCTAAAGCAACATTTTATTGGAAGAAATTAAACTTTTCATTTTCACAGCCAAGTGTTTCCAAATTCCGTAAAACGCTTAGTGGGTCAAAGTGGTTAGTACCCCCCTTTAATATATCCTTTTAAGGGTGTAGTTTCCAAAATGGGGTCACTTTTGGATGGTTTCCACTGTAGGGGTACGTCAGGGTCTCTCAATTACAAAATGGTGCCTAAAAACCATTCTAGCAAAATCTGCCTCCAAAATTCGTATGGCGCTCCTTTCCTTCTGACCACTGCCACAAACCCATAGAGACATTTACCACCACATATGGGGTATTTCTGTAAACTGCAGAATCAAAGCAATGTTTATTGAGGTTTAGTTTGCTGTTAACCCTTGCTGTGTTGCAAGAAAAAAATTATTAGCATGAATAATCTACCAAAAAAGTGAAATTTTGAAATTTCACCTCCATTTTCCTTTAATTCCTGTGGAACACCTCAAGGGTTAACAAAGTTTGTAACATCAGTATTTTTAAAATTTGAGGGGTGTAGTTTCTAAAATGGGGTCATTTATGGGTGGTTTCCATTACGTAAGCCCCTCAAAATCACTTTATATCTGAATTGGTGCTTAAAAAAATGGTTTTGGAAATTTTGTTGAAAATTTGAAAAATTGCTTCTAAACTTCTAAGCTTTCTAACGTCCTAAAAAAGTAAAATGACATTTATAAAATGATGCCAACATAAAGTAGACATATGGGGAATGTAAAATAATAACTATTTTTGGAGGTATTACTATGCATTTTGAAAGTAGAGAAATAGAAATTTGGAAATTTTTCAAAATTTTTGCTAAATTTGGTATTTTTTTTAGACTTTACTGACAATGGTAAGGTACAATGAGTCAATTGAAATTCATGGGGCAAAACCAGAGGAATATCCTCATAGTTCTAGGAAAACAAATCTTCAGTTAAGTAGACACAGAAACAAATGTTTCAAGAGAATTGACAGATGCAAATCAATGCAATAGGAAAAAAGAAAGACAAATCATTCCTATAGGAATTATTTAATGGATATTCAAATTAAGGCTACACTTGCGTTTTGTTGTCCGGTTCAGAGATCTGGCACAGGGTCTCAATACCACAGCACAATGCTTCAGTTTTGTTCCCATTCATTGTCAATAGGAGAAAACTGAAGAAAATGGAACAGGGTGCACCAGAATGCATTCAGTTCCAATTTGTTGCATTCCCATGCTGGACACAATTGTTGCAAGCAGAGTTTTTGCGTATGGCATGGGAAACTGAAGAAGCCGGATCCAGCACCAAAAACCATTTAAGTCAATGGTGCCAGATCCGTTTTTTTTTCAAACATGAAAAAAACAGATCCGCCACTAAAACCATTGTAAGTCAACGGATGCATTTTTGTTATAATACGATTGTATGTGTTCTAAACAGATGCAGCTGGTTGTATTATTATAATGGAAGCGTATTGCTGTGGTTTTGAGATCCCATGCCGGGATCTCAAAACCGGACAGCAAAAACACAGATGTGAAAGTAGCCTAATAAGAATTCCATGAATTTTGCCGACTGTGGGCCCTCATCTTCATCTAACACTGTGTTACTTCATTTTGACATGACTTTGTCTTTACTATTTGCACTGGTTGACCTGGAAACTAAAGTCAGTAAAATCAGTGGGGCAAAAACCTGCAGTATGTCTGTGTGCATAACACAACATAACCAAATATTTACATTTTATATATACAGTGCCTTGCGAAAGTATTCGGCCCCCTGGAACTTTTCAACCTTTTGCCACATTTTAGGCTTCAAACAAAAAGATATAACATTTTAAATTTTTGGTGAAGAATCAACAACAAGTTGGTCACAATTGTGAAGTGGAACGAAATTTATTGGATCATTTAAACTTTTTTGTAATAATAAAACTGAAAAGTGGGGTGTGCAAAATTATTCGGCCCCCTTGCATTAATACTTTGTTGCTCCCACCTTTTGCTGCGATTACAGCTGCAAGTCGCTTGGGGTATGTCTCTATCAGTTTTGCACATCTAGAGACTGAAATTCTTGCCCATTCTTCTTTGCAAAACAGCTCAAGCTCTTTGAGGTTGGATGGAGAGCGTTTGTGAACAGCAGTTTTCAGCTCTTTGCACATATTCTCAATTGGATTCAGGTCTGGACTTTGACTTGCCTATTCTAAGACCTGGATACGTTTATTTTCGAACAATTACATTGTAGATTTTGCTTTATGTTTGGGATCATTGTCTTGTTGGAAGATAAATCTCCGTCCTAGTCTCAGGTCTTTTGCAGACTCCAACAGGTTTTCATCCAGAATGGTCCTGTATTTGGCTCCATCCATCTTCCCATCAATTTTAACTATCTTCCCTGTCCCTGCTAATGAAAAGCAGGCCCAAACCATGATGCTGCCACCACCATGTTTGACAGTGGGGATGGTGTGTTCAGGGTGATGAGCTGTGTTGCTTTTACGCCAAACATATCGTTTTGCATTGTTTCCAAAAAGTTCGATTTTGGTTTCATCTGACCAAAGCACCTTCTTCCACATGTTTGGTTTGTCTCCCAGGTGACTTGTGGCAAACTGTAAACAAGACTTTTTATGGATATCTTGAGAAATGGCTTTCTTCTTGCCACTCTTCCATAAAGGCCAGATTTGTGAAGTGTTCAACTAATTGTTGTCCTATGGACAGACTCTCCCACCTCAGCTGTAGATCTCTGCAGTTCATCCAGAGTGATCATGGGCCTCTTGGCTGCATCTCTGATCAGTCTTCTCCTTGTTTGAGATAAAAGTTTAGAGGGACGGCCGGATCTTGGTAGATTTGCAGTGGTCTGATACTCCTTCCATTTCAATATGATCGCTTGCACAGTGCTCCTTGGGATGTTTAAAGCTTGGGAAATCTTTTGGTATCCAAATCTGGCTTTAAACTTCTCCACAACAGTATCACGGACCTACCTGGTGTGTTCCTTGGTCTTCATGATGCTCTCTGTGCTTTAAACAGAACCCTGAGACTATCACAGAGCAGGTGCATTTATACGGAGACTTGATTACACACAGGTGGATTCTATTTATCTTCATCAGTCATTTAGGACAACATTGGATCATTCAGAGATCCTCAATGAACTTCTGGAGTGAGTTTTCTGAACTTAAAGTAAATGGGCCGAATAATTTTGCACGCCCAACTTTTCAGTTTTATTATTAAAAAAAAATTTAAATGATACAATACATTTCGTTCCACTTCACAATTGTGACCCACTTGTTGTTGACTCTTCACCATAAATTTAAAATGTTATATCTTTTTGTTTGAAACCTGAAATGTGGCAAAAGGTTGAAAAGTTCCAGGGGGCCGAATACTTTCGCAAGGCACTGTATATATATATATAGAGATATATATATATATATATATATATATATATATATATATATATATACTGATCTCTGCACCAAATTTAACATATAGGTAAATGAGGAGTTTAGAAATGTTTCAGACAGGTCTCAGCTCTCTAGAGCATACTGTTCATAACATATCTGGGCTAGATTCACAAAAATGTAAAGATGTCAACATCACATGACTCTTATTAGCCAGTAGAAGCTTGCAGGTCTTTCACTCATATCCTTACAGACATACACACGTTCACATGAACCTTATTGACCAATAGAAGTTTGCATATCCTTCAGTCTTCGCCTCACTGACTTGTACACTGTTTTACACCAGGTTTCCATAACAACCTAGGGATTTTTCTTCACTGCTATAAGTCCAGTAAGGATGTCACTGTTAAAGGGCTGGTGCGCTGTGGAGGTCACTGATAAGGAGCTGGGGCACCGTGAAGGTCACTGTTAAAGGCACAAGGCACTGTAGAAGTCATTGTTAAGGGGGTGGTGGAGCTGTGGAGATCACTGTTAAGAGGGCATGGTTCACTGCTAAGGGGTCAGGGCTTGTGGAGGTTATTGTTAAGGGGATGGGGTGCTGTGTATATCACTGTTATTAGGTCCGCTGTGGATATCACTGTTATGCGGGGCTCTGTGGATATCACTGTTATGGGAAACACTGAAGATATCACTGTTATTGGGTCCACTGAGGATATCACTGTTATGGGGGCTACTGTGAATATCACTGTTATTGGGTCTACTCTGGATATCAATGTTATTGGATCCACTGTGAATATCACTGTTTTGAGGGTATTGCGGATTTCACTGCAATTGGGGGCACTGTGAATATTTTTTTAACCACGCACAAAAAACGAAATAGATTCATGGAAAGCCAGGTTATTCTTCTAGTATTAAATTAAGGAGCAGATGAATTATTCTTGTTACTTCCTGCTGAGACAATCATATTGTTAATAAGAAACCTAACCAGACCATGTCACCCAAGGTTCAAAGGATGTTTTCTGCAATGCAGAATGTACACTATTTAGCTCCAAATATGGAACAGAATCATTAAAATGTTACTTAATTGGGAATCTGGGCAAAGGGCAGCACAATCATTGAAGAAATGGGATAATGCTGACATTAGAGCTTTGAAAGATGAATCCTCTACTGAATAAAATAAAAATAAAGTAAACCATGGATTTCCTATAGCACAGGGGGAACATTATTTTTAGTTAGTCAAACCTTTATGGAGCCCCCACCTTACTAAGGCTCATTTGCCTCAGTATACAGGTGTCAGATTTCTAATAATATTTCCCTTTAATGGTTTATTAATCTTTAATATATAATCATTTTGCCCTTTCTGTTATACAAAATTAGCTCTCCATGTATTGACTTCATGCTGAACATGTAATGAGATTGTGTTTATACTTACATACAGTGTCAGTTTAGGGACACTAAACCCGAAATCCAAACTAATAAAGAATGACCAACAAAAAGCAGCATAATGTTCTAATTTGTCTTTGTTCATTTTTCTTATTTCGTCAAGTATTAGAAGAGCAGACCTTGAAAGATAAAATTGAAAAGCAGTGTATTCTTCTCTCAGGCTGCAGCCAGGACTTATCCCCTTCTGATACTGGTGCAGGTGAGCAAGGAAGTTTAGGTGGAGAAGGCTGGGTTTAGTCTGTATAATTTTTGTCTACACAGTCAGTGTAGCCATTTTGTTACAAAATAGATTTGGTAACTGTGTCAGCCATAATGTCAATAGTACCAGCAGTAGTGTAGAGGCCTGTCACGGAAGGATGCGCTGTAGAGAGGAGCATGGGAGCGATAGTAGTGACAGATGATGGGGCAACTCATGGTGACTCCGGCCCTCCACTGGGCCGTGCAGTGACGAGGGGGTGATCCTGTCTTCACAATGGGCATCCTGGTGAAGGCATCCTGCCTGTTGGTAGATGGGATGCCCTTGATATTGAATGTCCATGAAGTGCAAGGCAGGAACTAGCAGCGGAAAGACTTGTGCAGTTTAACACATAACAGACTATTACAGAAGAACCAGCAGTTTCTACATACATTCACATAAAATGTAAGCACCATTCTTAATAAATTCCAGGCTGAAACAGGAGGGCTGTCTACAGGTAGCTTATCAAGGTGCACTTTCTTATATCCCACTACACAACGCTCTAGTCCAGCCTGGGGCTGCAGGACTCACAAAACTTTCTACAATGCCCATTGCAGGGTGTAGAGCCTAAGGCAGACTGATAATCTGTCTCTCTGCTATGACAGGGGGTCTGAGGTTATATAACATCCACATAACATTGTATTACACCTCACCATACATAACATACCATAAAATTTGCAAAACACTCTTATTAGCAGTGACCTCCAGGTCACTGCAGTAGAACACAATATACATAGTACCAGCCATAGTACATATGGCTGAACAGCTAACCTGCCTAGTTATACAGTAATAATTCTTTCCTTCACTGCATAATTGTGCAGATTTTCCTTTCAGCAGCTGAGTAGTATGCAGAGATATGGTGGACATCAAACTGCATATATAGTATATGCTCACGGTTGTCCTGTTATATTTATGGATATAGCATATAAAGAATGTACATATGCAGAGGTTGTTACCCAGCTTTTCTGCTGAATTCCAAATTTGCCTAGTTGAATTCATTAATTTACTAAAGCTAGGTCAAATTGCTGTTCAGGGTCTCGTAAAAGCTCTACAGCTACATTGGTGACAACAGATTATGTTGCCCTGGTACCGTACACAGTAATAGATTCACACATTGAATCACGGCAACATTATGTAATTTATATAACCAATACGTCCCCATCATCACACCACAGAGATTGTTCCCCAGCTTTCTCAGACTGCAGAATGCCAGATCAGTCTATTTATGGATTAGTAAATTCCCAGGATTGTAGAAAAGCTGGATGGATTTGCTTGCAAGGGGTATAGAAAAGCTGAACAAGAATCCCAGTGATAAATCTTCCATGATGTACGTACCATAGCTAAACAGATTTGTTATTCAAGGTCTAGGAAAAGCTCAATTAAACAGACCTAAAGTAGAAATTGCTAAAGACTAAGGGGGTAATTTATTAGGACCAGAGTTTTAGACGCCAGTCTTTAATAATCCCTATATCAGGCAGTGGATCTGCCGAAGTTATGAAGAGGTGCAGGCTCAGGAGTAGTGAGAGTATGAACTTTTATTCAGCCAGGTTCTGCTCCTGCAAGTGCACTGGAGGTGTTGCTCTCTTTGCTCTGCTCTGAATGACAGCTATAGCATCCAACCAAGGAACCACTACAGCTGTCACTCAGCAGATAGAGCAGAAAGTATGTCACAGAGAAACTCCACCTCTAGTGCAATTGCCTGTGCAGATCTGGGAGAATAACAGATCATATTCATACTACAGTCATGGCCAAAAGTTTTGAGAATGACACAAATATTATATTTTCACATGATCTGCTGCCCTCTGGTTTTTATGTGTGTTTGTCAGATGTTTTTATCACATACAGAAATATAATTGCAATCATATTATGAGTAACAAAAGCTTATATTGACAGTTAGAATGAGTTAATGCAGCAAGTCAATATTTGCAGTGTTGACTAGAGATGAGCGAGTAGTGAAATATTCGAAAGTTCGAAATTCGATTCGAATAGACTGCGAAATTCGACTATTCGACCGGATATCGAATCCCATTAAAGTCTATGGGAAAAAAATGCTCGCCACTTGGAAATCTCAATTCGACCACTTGGAGGTCACCAAGTCCACCCTGGAACCTCAGAAAAGGATGCCAACACTGCTGGAATGCAACTGGGACAGCAGGGGAAGCATGTCTGGGTGCATATAACGTGCCCAAGTCGCACTATTACGCCACTATCACAGCCTCTCAACAATACACTCCAAACACAATCTAACCTCTCTGTAAAGTGAGACCATACAAGGAAACCTTCTTTCCTCTACATTGCCATGGACCCCAAGCCAAACTAGACAAAAAAGAAGATAAAATTCTGCACCCCTTAAAATCACGTTGCCTATGACAACCACAGATGGCATAGGCAAGGGGGAAAGCAAATAGACCCCACCCCTAATTGTCATTGTGTGTGTGTGTGTGTGAGATGTGGTCAGACATGTCTTCTTTAAAATGTAAAAACAACTCAAACACATGCAGAAGCCTTAAAATGCCCAAATTGTTGGCGCTAGAGATGTCAGTGACCCGACCTGGCCCAGTGTCATGTCTAGCAGGTAAAGCAGTGGGGATGTTGAGGGATGCGTAGGACCGCAAAAGGCAGGAAGAGGCCGTGGGCTGGCCAGAGGCTCATGGAAAATTTTGTGGAGGCCCAAGAGGTGAGACGTCTTAAAAATTGTGTGGAGGCTAAAGAGGTGAGACGTGTTAAAAATTATGTGGAGGCCCAAGAGGTGACACCTCTTAAAAATTATGTGGAGGCCCAAGAGGTGAGACCTCTTAAAGATTTTGTGGAGGCCCAAGAGGTGAGACCTCTTAAAGATTTTGTGGAGGCCCAAGAGGTGAGACCTCTTAAAGATTTTGTGCAGGCCCAAGAGGTGAGACCTCTTAAAGATTTTGTGCAGGCCCAAGAGGTGAGACCTCTTAAAGATTTTGTGCAGGCCCAAGAGGTGAGACCTCTTAAAGATTTTGTGCAGGCCCAAGAGGTGAGACCTCTTAAAGATTTTGTGGAGGCCCAAGAGTGAGACCTCTTAAAGATTTGTGGAGGCCCAAGAGGTGAGACCTCTTAAAGATTTTGTGCAGGCCAAGAGGTGAGACCTCTTAAAGATTTTGTGGAGGCCCAAGAGGTGAGACCTCTTAAAGATTTTGTGGAGGCCGAAGAGGTTGAGACCTCTTAAAGATTTTGTGGAGGCCCAAGAGGTGAGACCTCTTAAAGATTTTGTGGAGGCCCAAGAGGTGAGACCTCTTTAAAATTATGTGGAGGCCCAAGAGGTTAGACCTCTTAAACATTTTGTGGAGGCCCAAGAGGTGACACCTCTTAAAGATTTTGTGGAGGCCCAAGAGGTGAGACCTCTTAAAGATTTGTGCAGGCCCAAGGTGAGACCTCTTAAAGTTTGTGCAGGCCCAAGGGAGACCTCTTAAAGATTTTGTGCAGGCCCAAGAGGTGAGACCTCTTAAAGATTTTGTGCAGGCCCAAGAGGTGAGACCTCTTAAAGATTTTGTGCAGGCCCAAGGTGAGACCTCTTAAAGATTTTGTGGAGGCCCAAGAGGTGAGACCTCTTAAAGATTTTGTGGAGGCCCAAGAGGTGAGACCTCTTAAAGATTTTGTGGCAGGCCCAAGAGGTGAGACCTCTTAAAGATTTTGTGCAGGCCCAAGAGGTGAGACCTCTTAAAGATTTTGTGGAGGCCCAAGAGGTGAGACCTCTTAAAGATTTTGTGGAGGCCCAAGAGGTGAGACCTCTTAAAGATTTTGTGGAGGCCCAAGAGGTGAGACCTCTTAAAGATTTTGTGCAGGCCCAAGAGGTGAGACCTCTTAAAGATTTTGTGCAGGCCCAAGAGGTGAGACCTCTTAAAGATTTTGTGGAGGCCCAAGAGGTGAGACCTCTTAAAGATTTTGTGGAGGCCCAAGAGGTGAGACCTCTTAAAGATTTTGTGCAGGCCCAAGAGGTGAGACCTCTTAAAGATTTTGTGGAGGCCCAAGAGGTGAGACCTCTTTAAAATTATGTGGAGGCCCAAGAGGTTAGACCTCTTAAACATTTGTGGAGGCCCAAGAGGTGACACCTCTTAAACATTTTGTGGAGGCCCAAGAGGTGAGACCTCTTAAAGATTTTGTGGAGGCCCAAGAGGTGAGACCTCTTAAAGATTTTGTGGAGGCCCAAGAGGTGAGACCTCTTTAAAATTATGTGGAGGCCCAAGAGGTGAGACCTCTTAAACATTTTGTGGAGGCCCAAGAGGTGACACCTCTTAAACATTTTGTGGAGGCCAAGAGGTGACACCTCTTAAAGATTTTGTGGAGGCCCAAGAGGTGAGACCTCTTAAAGATTTTGTGGAGGCCCAAGAGGTGAGACCTCTTAAAGATTTTGTGCAGGCCCAAGAGGTGAGACCTCGATAAAATTATGTGGAGGCCCAAGAGGTGAGACCTCTTAAAGATTTTGTGGAGGCCCAAGAGGTGAGACCTCTTAAAGATTTTTGTGCAGGCCCAAGAGGTGAGACCTCGATAAAATTATGTGGAGGCCCAAGAGGTGAGACCTCTTAAAATTATGTGGCTGCCCAAGAGGTGAGACCTCTTAAAAATTATGTGGAGGCCCAAGAGGTGAGACCTCGATAAAATTATGTGGAGGCCCAAGAGGTGAGACCTCTTAAAAATTATGTGGCTGCCCAAGAGGTGAGACCTCTTAAAAATTTTGTGGAGGCCCAAGAGGTGAGACGTCTTAAAAATTGTGTGGAGGCTAAAGAGGTGAGACCTCTTAAACATTTTGTAGAGCCCCAAGAGGTGAGACCTCTTAAAAATTATGTGGAGGCCCAAGAGGTGAGAAGTCTTAAAAATTGTGTGGAGGCTAAAGAGGTGAGACCTCTTAAACATTTTGTAGAGCCCCAAGAGGTGAGACCTCTTAAAAATTATGTGGAGGCCCAAGAGGTGAGACCTCTTAAACATTTTGTGCAGGCCCAAGAGGTGAGACCTCTTAAAAATTATGTGGAGGCCCAAGAGGTGAGACCTCTTAAAAATTATGTGGAGGCCCAAGAGGTGAGACCTCTTAAAAATTATGTGGAGGCCCAAGAGGTGAGACCTCTTAAAGATTTTGTGCAGGCCCAAGAGGTGAGACCTCTTAAAAATTATGTGGAGGCCCAAGAGGTGAGACCTCTTAAAAATTATGTGGAGGCCCAAGAGGTGAGACCTCTTAAAAATTATGTGGAGGCCCAAGAGGTGAGACCTCTTAAAAATTATGTGGAGGCCCAAGAGGAGAGCCATAAATATATATATATATTTTTTTTACGGAGCAATTCTACGGCGGTTAAGGAGGAGGAGGAGGAGGTGGAGGAGGAAATGGCACTTCATATAGATGGCACTTCACTTTTGGCTGCTTTCCACGGTTGGAGAAGCAAAGTCCGGGTCAATCCACTTGCTGTTCATTTTGATTAGCGTCAGCCTGTCCGCACTGTCGGTTGACAGGCGGCTGCGCTTATCGGTTATAATGCCCCCGGCTGCGCTGAACACCCTTTCTGATAGCACGCTGGCGGCAGGGCAGGCAAGCACCTCCAAGGCGTACAGGGACAGTTCCAGCCACGTGTCCAACTTGGAGACCCAGTAAGTGTAGGACGCCGAGGGATCGGGGAGGACAGGGTTACGGTCTGCCAGGTACTCCCGCAACATCCGCCGATACTTGTCCCTCCTGCTGATAGCGGGCCCCGCAGTGATGGAAGTTGCACGAGGGGGTGCCATGAACGTGTCCCACACCTTGGAGAGTGTTCCCCTGGTGGCTGTGGGCCTGATGGATGTTGTGGGACTCTGGGAGACCCTCTCCTCTCTGCCGCCAGCGATGGTGGGTGGGAAAATCTCCATCATGTTCTGCACGAGTTCCCTCTGGTATTCCAGCAATCGATTTGTCCTCTCCTCTACCGGAATAAAAGAGGAGACGTTATCTTTATACCGGGGGTCCAGGAGTGCGAAGACCCAGTACAGTTTGTCCTCCACTATCCGGACAACACGTGTGTCCCGGGAAAAGCAGCCCAGCATGAAGTCAGCCATGTGTGCCAGACTCTGAATAGGCATGACCTCACTGCCCCCACCAGAAGGATCACTTGCCATTTCCTCCTCTTCCTCTTCCGCCTCCTCTCCGCCCCATCCGCGCTGAACCAATGGGACGCACACAGCCTGACTGCTACCCTCGCCGCCAGCATCCTCCTCCTCTTCCACAGCCACCTCCACGTCGTCCTCCTCCTCATCCTCCTCCTCCTGCAACTGCCACCGTGAAGCAGACAAAAGTGTGGACTGACTGTGTATCTCCGTTGCGTCTCCTCCAACCCCCGTCTCCTCTGCGTGCAATGCGTTCTCCCTTATTGCGATGAGGGATTCTTTAAGGACGCCTAGGAGCGGGATGGTTACGCTCACTATAGCGTCCTCGCTGCTGACCTTCTTGGTGGACTCCTCAAAGATACGCAGTACATCGCATATGTCTGCCATCCATGGCCACTCGTGGTTGGCAAACTGAGGGAGCTGAGTTGGAGGCACGCGTGGATTCATAATCTGGTACTCCATCAATGCTCTCTGCTGCTCACACACCCTGGCCAACATGGAATAGGTGGAATTCCAGCGAGTGGGCAGGTCGCACAACAGCCGATGTTCAGGCAAATGGAGGCGTTGCTGGAGTTTTTTTAAGCTAGCAGCAGCTACAGTTGACTTCCGAAAGTGAGCGCACAAGCGCCGCACTTTCACCAGTAGCTCTGCCAGGTTGGGGTAAGTCTTCAGAAATTTTTGGACTACCAGATTAAAAACGTGGGCCAGGCATGGTACGTGATTGAGTTCGGCAAGCTCCAGAGCCGCCACCAGGTTACGGCCGTTATCGCACACGACCATGCCTGGTCCTAGCTGCAGCGGCGACAGCCACATCTCCGTCTGCTGCAATATGGCGTCCCTCACCTCTGGGGCGCTGTGCTTCCT
>ONZH01009291.1:0-45943 GCA_900303285.1 Rhinella marina | reverse complement strand
GAGTCTCTCCTCGGATCGTGGCTGCTTGATAATAAAACACTGGAACACAGTCCAAAATGCAATTGTAATCCACATGAGGTAATTTTGAAATCCCAACAGGTAAACCCCTTTTGCAAAAGGAGCTCCCAAATAACCTGAGAAGGGTTGGAAAAGGAAAATAGGTGCGCTTAGGTGCAACTGGGAATTTTCTGCAGAATGGGAGTCCTGACAAGCCCTGTCCAGAATGGGAGTCCTGACAAGCCATGTCCATCTGGGTGAGAGTCAAACAGGGGGAAATACAAACTAAACAAACAAACAAAGTGCCAACTAGCTCTCACCCGTCAGGTGCAGTCCATGGTGTGGCTCCCATAGGTCCTCTTGAAGTGTCCTTTAAATCAGACAGTCAGTAGTTGGGTTCCTCAGATGAGGGACCTGAAGTCCTCCTCGCTTTAGCTACTGCTGAAAGAGATGAGAGGACGCTCCTGCCTCTTGTAGGCCACGCTAGCTGCCGTGGTGGAGCTCCGCTGCCCTCTTCTCCAAGAATTCGGACTTGATGGGGTCCGGGTGGTGTTCACGCTGGTGAGCGCTGCAGCCACTTGCGATTTTCCTGTGTAAGAACTCCTGGCTGCAGCGGTGGAGGCAAGGTTGCATCCAGGGAAGAAGCCCCAGCTCCCCTGACTGCTGCTGGCTTCATCTTCCACAGTGATTGGTACTGTTGGATCACCGTGGATTGGAATATAAATGATGAAGTTGTCAGCTGACCCAGCTGAAAGGACTGTGATGGTGGTGGTGGTGGCAGTCCAGGGATCAGAGGCTCTGGCTGTGGCTTCTCCCTGAAACGGAGGGTGCCATCTGGTGACTCCTGAAGGCAGCGCACTGGTACTTCGCCTGGTGGTTCCTCCGGCCAAACTTCAGGTGGTGATGTTGGGACCAGGGGCTTACGTAGTAGGGTAATTCTTGCGTGTTGGGACTCTGGCGCACATGGCAGACTTCATGTTAGGCTGCCTATCCCGTGACCCTCGCGTTAGAAGCATTTTTTCAAACACCGATTACTGGGTGTTCACTCTCCTGGACCCACGGTACAAGCAGAACCTTTCCTCTCTCATCCCTGTAGAGGAAAGGAGTATGAGAGTGAATCAATATCAACAGGCCCTGGTGCACAATCTGAAACAATCCTTCCCATCTGACGCCGCTAGCGGCAGAGGGCATGGTTCTGTGGGCCAAGTAGCGGGGGAGAGGATGCGAGCAGGCAGCTTGTCCAGCACTGGCAGGGGAACGCTCTCCAAGGCCTTTGCCAGTTTTATGTCACCCCAGCAAGACACTGTCACCTGTCCCCAGTCTAGGCAGAGTAGGGGGGAGCTGTACAGAAAGATGGTGAGGGAGTACCTAGCTGACCATACCAACGTCCCGCGTGATCACTCTGCTCCATACAACTACTGGGTTTCAAAGCTGGGCACATGGCCTGAACTGGCGCTGTATGCCTTGGAGGTGCTGGCCTGTCCTGCCACTAGCGTGCTGTCTGAGCGGGTATTCAGTGCAGCTGGTGGCGTCATCACCGATAAGCGTACACGCCTGTCAACTGACAGCGCTTACAGGCTGACGCTTATTAAAATGAACAAAGCCTGGATTTCACCGGAATTCAAATCTTCTCCGGGGGAAGGCAGCTAAAGAATAAGATTCCTTATGTATCCGATTCCTACCTACAGGCCATCTCTCTAAACAATTTTTCCGGAGGTCCACCTACAGGCCCTCTCTCTAAACAACTTTTCCGGAGGTCCACCTACAGGCCCTCTCTCTAAACAATTTTTCCGGAGGGCCACCTACAGGCCCTCTCTCCAAACAATTTTTCCGGAGGTCCACCTACAGGCCCTCTCTCTAAAGAATTTTTCTGGAGGGCCACCTACCGGCCCTCTCTCCAATCAATTTTTCCGGAGGTCCACCTACAGGCCCTCTCTCTAAACAATTTTTCCGGAGGGCCATCTACAGGCCCTCTCTCCAAACAATTTTTCCGGAGGTCCACCTACAGGCCCTCTCTCTAAAGAATTTTTCTGGAGGGCCACCTACAGGCCCTCTCTCCAATCAATTTTTCCGGAGGGCCACATAATGCGATAGACGGGAATCGAACCCGGGTTAACTGCTTGGAAAGCAGCTATGCTCACCACTTTACCACCAACAGCCACAGCAACTGATATGAACAGATACTAAACTTAATGCAAGCCAACATTTCGACAATCGATAACCCAAAAATGGTCCACCGTCAAGCCCGGCGTTCGGCCACCCTGAGCATTTCTCAAGGAGACAGCCTCCAGGTCCTCAACGTCCACATACAGGGCCACGCTAAATTTTTATGTGCATTTTTTATGTGCTCTACCTGCTACCGTCATGTAGCTCGGTCACTCTGACTGAGTCTGACCCTGGGGCCCCTCATGTACTGCCCACTTGGAGGATTGCGGGGACTACCTTGGTCATGGTTTCTAAGACTTACTATGCCTCTTCCTCCAACCCCTCCTCCTCCTCCTTCGAATTACCATCTGTGCTTCACCTCCTGCTACCTCAGTCTAACTCGGTCACTCTGTTGTCACCGCCATGCTGCGTCAGGCTAAATTTTTGGGTGGCTCACCTGCTACCTCATCTAACTTGGTCACTTGTTGGTGTCACCGCCATGCTGTGTCAGGCTTATGCCTGTATCGTGTGGCTGGGGATAGGAGAGCAGTGCCAGCATGGGCATGGGTGATGGACCTTCGTTGCACCTAGTTGTGTGCTTCCCTAACATGTGACGGGCATGTGCCTCGCCTTTCTTGGTCTGGGTGAGCACAATTGCCATGAGGGTAACCACCAGGCTGTTGCAGGAGAATTTGGGGTAATGGTGGGATTAGGCAGCCTCAGAGGCATCTATGCATGCTTCCCCTGCTGTTTCCTGTCCATTTCCGTGGTGTTCCATCATTTTCTGAGGTTTCAAGGTTTTCACCCAGCCTTCCCTAGGCAGAGCCTTGGTCCCCTGCAAAAAATGCTCGTGTCTCCCATTGACTTCAATGGGGTTCGTTACTCGAAACGAGCACCCGAGCATCGGGAAAAGTTCGTCTCGAATAACGATCACCCGAGCATTTTAGTGCTCGCTCATCTCTAATTCTGATCCATCAATAGGTATAATGGTAGTCCCTGTAAGTAAAAAGCCGGACGTTTCAGGCCAGATGGACGTTCCTCAGCGCCGTATTGATTCTTCTCACCAACATACGTCTTCTACCTTTATCAGATTATGCCGCTGAGGAAGGTCCATTGACTATAAACGTCCTGGTAGTGGATCTCTATCTCTGAATGGACGTTTTAAAACGTGCTTGAGCTTTGCCCCCTGTTTGCAGCACCTGTACATAGAAGCTCCATGACTCAGCTGCCTCCTGACAGCCAAGAACATGGAGCTTTAACCTGAGACCTTTTTTCCTGGCCTCCAGGCTTTTAATCACTCTGACAAGCTGTCAAAGCCATCACAAATGCTTGTACTATCTCCCTCTCATTACTGCCGGTCACAGAGCAGTTTACAACCACATATGGGGTGTTTCTGCAAACTTCAGAATCAGGAAAATAAATATTCATGTTTGATTTGAGGTTTACCCTTGCTATCTTATAGGAAAAATGAATTAAAAACTGAAAATCTGCAAAAAATATATATTTTTTTATTTTTAAATTTCACCTTCCTTCTGTTTTAATTCTTGTGGGAAATCTAAAGGGTTAACAAACTTTGTAAAAATCAGTTTTGATTACATTGGGGGCTGTAGTTTCTAAAATATGTTCATTTATGGGAGATTTCTATTATTTAAGCCCCTCAAAGTCACTTTAGAACTGCAAAGGTCCTTTAAAATTAACTATTGGAAATTTTCATGAAAATCTTAAAAATTACATCGAAAATTCGAAGCCTTCTAACGTCCTCAAAAAATAAAATTACATTTCCAAAATTATGCCAAAATAAAGTGGACATATGGTGAATCTTCATTAATAACAATTTTATTAGATATCCCTATGCAACTTAAAAGCAGAGAAATTAATATTTAAAAACAATTGTGATTTTTTTCAAAATTTTCAATAAATTTTGGATTTTTTATAAATAAAGGTAAAATATATTGACTCAAATTTACCATTAACATAAAGTACAATGTGTCACAAGAAAAAAATCTATGAATGGCTTGGATAAGTAAAAGCGTTCCAAAGTTATTACCACATGAAGTGACACATGTCAGATTTGCAAAATTAGGCCTGGTCAGGAAGGGGGTAAATGGCCCGGATGGGAAGTGGTTAAAATAAGATATGTGCAGTGTGAATAGGGATTTATTAGTTTTTTTTTAAGTCCAACTGTCTGAGGGACAGTGAACTGGGGGGCATTGCTGGCATATGGGGACCACTATGGGGGCATCTACTTGGGGCATTGCTGGCACATCATGGGGGTATTACTGGCACATTATGGGGAACACTATGGGGGCATTTAAACTGGCACATCATGGGCACACTATGGTGTTGAGGGGGGAAGAACACTATGGGGGCATATTATATAGGCACATTATGAGGACACTAAGAAGGGACATTTATACTGGCACATTCTGGGGGACACTATGGGGGAATCTTGTACTGGCACATTATGGGGGCACTGTCGGGAAGAGGAGAGGAGCACTATGTGGGCATTTACTAGGGGCATTATATAGGGGTATTTTATACTTGCACACATTATAGGGGCACTAAGGGGGATTTTTTGTACTGGCACAAATTATAAGGGACATTCTTTGTACTGGTGCTCATTTTAAGTATTGAAGGTGGCAGTATGATGGAAAAGTAGGAACCTAAGATGTCTTTTTGTCAAACTGCAGAGACAAGAGATGGGTGAAAAATCAGCATGGCGCCTGGTCTGAATGGAAGAGATGAGAAAAGAGAACGTCTTCATCAGAGGGAAGTCACTGGATGTAAGAGGTATGTGGAGCTGTATGCTGGATAGCACTAAATATAATGAGTATGCAAATATGTCTGTAGTGCTAGGTACAAATGTGTATAAAATGTACATGGAGCAGGTAAATCTACTGTAAGTGTAGCCTAGGTGTAATTTATATACTGTATGGTGTATATTGTGTATGTGATTATGTGAGTGTAGTGTCTATATAGTCTGTTTATGTATGAGTACCTCCCAACCATCCCAAATCTGGCATAACTACTGTATGTGTGTGTGTGTGTGGGGGGGGGGGCACAATGGAGACTGGGCAGGGTAGGAACATGTACAGATAGACATTGGGTGGAGTTAGAGGTGTGGGCCAGCGCTTTACAAAAACTTGCACCGCTGGTAGTTTAGCTCCTTAGGTTTTTTAAAAGTTTTGTGGTATGTGTATATATGGTGTATTTATGTATGTGAACCATATATATGGGTCATGTATATGTAAACACGTGTCATGACACAGTGTGTCCGCCGTTTAGTAGGGAACCTGTTCTTAAAAATTTGAATCCCACCCTTGCCCTTGACAGATCCCATCAACCATAATGGTTGGGTTTTGGCCATGGTGTATAAGCTGATGTAAACAGAGCCTTACTATTTGGAGTACTATATTGGTACTAGTAATGCTTAGGAGGCTGCAGCCTAGGCACAATTTGGGGCACTATTACTGTATATGGCACCATCTGTTTACCTTTATAATTATTAGGGACAGTTTCTAGCACTATTAGTTTCTTTTCAATACTGTGGCACTATTCTGTATTTCTGAATTACTGCAAGTACAGTAATAGGACAAACATGAATAGAGAATTGATAGTTGAAAAAGTAGTTGCGTAGAGGGTGAGGAATAGACGAGGCACAGTGAAGCATTTTATAATCCTTGACTAGTGCTCCCATTTGGCTCACATATGTTTTCTTCATCCATCCTTCTGCCATGCTCGAGCTGGCTAATACAGTATCAATTTCCTTTCCCTATTGTCAGGGCAAATCTAAACGGTGAGAAAAATATTGCAAATATTCCTGCAACTCCACTGCAAATCTTCTACAAATCTGCATATGTTATATATTGATTTTGTTGCAGTTCAACAATTTGACTTCACAGAGAAAACTGGCAGACCCACATATCAGGATGGAAAATTCATAGCATTTCTGCTTTGAACTTACCCTAACAGTGATAGATCTTGTTATTACAGTGTTTTGGAAAACTTTCTATCAGGGCTCAAGGAACCCCTTTATTTCTGGAAGCCCTGATTGAGAAATACTATTATAGAGGTTATAGTATCAAAAGTTCCTTTCATTGAGGTTTCTCAGACAAAAATTTATTTTTTTTCTCTTAACAACCATCAACACTGGGATCAAGGCTGAGGAAAAACGCAATAATCTATTTCTCCAGGATTATGACTCAATTACCTTAGATCCACAGTGCATCAGAAGAATGAGATTTAAAAGGAGAAAAACCTAATTTCTCAGGGGATGAAGAATTAATTAGTGACCTTTTCCCACAGTACAGAGTAATGGTACAGCAGAAGAACAACTCTGAAGACAGGTATGAGATCATGGAGGATAATAATCTTGTTGGCAGAAGCACAGAGCACAGATATTGCGGTGGATAGAATTAAAACGAGAGATATAGAAGGTGCAGCAATGTGGAAAGATTTGGCATAGTATTTGGACAGAATGACAAGTACGGCCTGCTACATTCCAGATACTGTAGATTAAAGAGGGGAGAGTTTGTTTATGTAAACACTGATGACAAGAGGCTTACCTGGACAGGGGGGGATGGAGGGAGTATCTCTGATTTTGAGTCTGTGGGCAACAGCTGATGTTTGGAAAACCAGTTTATAGTAGTAAAGTCAGGAGGTGGAATTTATAGTTGGTAAAGTAGAAAGTCAGGGCAGGCAGAATTCTTACAATATCAAAGCAGAAAATCAAAGGCATATTGCAATCCAAATCAATCCATCAATACAAAAATGAACAAATCTACCTAGTTCATCAGGCAAAAGGTAGAGGGAGAGGGGTCCTTAAATAGCCAGAGTTTAGTACTTCAACATTTAATGACAGCTTAGTTGCTGAATTGGTTGTGGTCAGATAGTACATAGTACAGTCAGTGAGCAGATAGCAGAGCTGAATTTCATGTATAGCAACTTGTTAGCAGCAATGTACATAGTGAGCGTAGTGAGTAACAACAATAAGTGACAATTCAACAATTGGCCTGACTGGAAAAGTAGCGACCGCCATAAGGTTTTTAAAACTGCCAGTCTCCACCAAATGGAATAACAGCATTTCAAAGGCCAGGAATTTTGAAATGCTGACATTCAGGGCCAGGGCTCATGGGTGGGTGAGGGGGTATTTCCTCTTTCTCTCCAGTGTTTGGGGGATGGACAGCTGAACACTTCCATAGGACAGCATGCAGATGCTCGGTGACACTGCTGGTGGTGGTGCTGTTACATCCTGTCTTTGCAGGGAGCCAGGTGGCCCTGTTGCTCCAGAGGGGTAGAAAGAGGCCTAGACAGCAGCAGAAGAGGTGGAAAGAGGTGGCCTCATATCTTTTTGTGATTTTTCAGGTGTCTACTCCACTGCAGCTTGTGCTGTGCAGTTAGATGCCTGGTTATGCAGGTGGTGCTCAGGTTTATAACATTTATGCCTCGTTTCCAGCCCTGACTACACAGCGTGCAAACCCCATGTGTCTTGTCGACAGCGCATTGCCTGAAGAACTGTCACACCAGGAAACTCCTTTGAGCTGTCTTTGGTGTGCTCAGTCCCTCGGCACAGTGGGCAGTAGCAGTCATACTAGCTAGGGGCCAGCCACTGTGGTATTGCACCCTGCTCCCTCTTTTGCTGTGCAGCTGTTGCTGCATGACCACCACCTCTTCCTCCAAACTGCAAACATCATTTGAATGACCTTGATTCCATGTGAGGTCTAGGACTAGAGATGAGCGAGCATACTCGTCCGAGCTTGGTGCTCGTTCGAGTATTAGGGTACTCGTAAGTGCTCGCTGCTCGGGCAAGTATCTCGCCATGCTCGAGGAAATGGCAACTTCCGCATCATGCTTTTTTGGCGCCTATAAACACAGCCAATCACAAGCAAGGAGACTCTGCGGTACACCCAGCATCACGTGGGGCCCTTACATGTCGATAGCAGGGGTTGGCTGGCCTGATCAGATGACCCTGGAATATACTAGTGACTGGCCGCTGTGCTCGGCTCAGATGCCGTCTGGATGTCGTTAGGGATAGAGCTGCTGCCTTTCAGGGACAGTGTTAGGGCCTGCATTTAGTTCTCTGTTAGGCAGGAATCACCCACAAAGAACCCAACAGCCCTTCTAAGGGCTAGAAGAAATTTTTTTTTTCTCCTGGCTTGGCTGGCTGGCACTAGTAGTGCAGCTATCGCCATATCTAACCCTGTTTTTTCTTTTATTGTTCTATCTCAGTGATACAAATCCATTGCACACAGCAGTGTGGAACCATTCTGTGTGTCACAGTTCAGCACACTCACTCCAATCCATATATACTGTCCAGGTGACACTTTCTGTACGTCACAGAATACAACCAAGTCATTTGCTACCAATAACGTATACAGCTTGATCCAGAAAACTCTCTGTGCGACATTTGTCTGGGTCGCAGTCTAAATAGCCACCGTTAACAGGGTGTCAGTCAGTTCTACGATAGTTCTTGCACGTCACGTTCCCAAAAAAACAAAATGTAAAAAAAAATTATTTTTTCAGTTGTTTTAGCTCAGTGATACAAATCCATTTTACTCAGCTGCGTGTAACCTTTCTGTGTGTCACAGTTCAGCACACTCGCTCCAATCCGTATATACTGTCCAGGTGACGCTTTCTGTACGTCAGAGAATACAACCAAGTCATTTGCTACCAATAACATCTACAGCTTGATCCCAAAAACTCTCTGTGCGACATTTGTCTGGGTCGCAGTCTAAATAGCCACCGTTAACAGGGTGTGAGTTAGGTCTCCGATAGTTCCTGCACGTCACGTTCCCAAAAAAAAAATTTAAAAAAATATATAAAAAACAAAATTTCAAAAAAAAATTAGTTTTTCAGTTGTTTTAGCTCAGTGATACAAATCCATTTTACTCAGCTGAGTGTAACCTTTCTGTGTGTCACAGTTCAGCACACTCGCTCCGATCCGTATATACTGACCAGGTGACACTTTCTGTACATCACACAATACAACCAAGTCATTTGCTACCAATATCATCTACAGCTTGATCCAGAAAACTCTCTGTGCGACATTTGTCTGGGTCGCAGTCTAAATAGTCACCGTTACCAGGGTGTCAGTCAGTTCTACGATAGTTTCTGCACGTCACGTTCCCAAAAAAAACAAAATTTAAAAAAACAATATATAAAATACAAAATATAAAAAAAAAAATAAGTTTTTTAGTTGTTTTAGCTCAGTGATACAAATTCATTTTACTCAGCTGCGTGTAACCTTTCTGTGTGTCACAGTTCAGCACACTCGCTCCGATCCGTATATACTGTCCTGGTGACACTTTCTGTACATCACTTAATTCTACCAGACTGAACAAGTTTGTGGGTTTCAGTACACCAGGCCCTTTTAATTTTTTTTTTATATCATACACTTATATACAAAAAATGTTGAACCCCAGGGCTAAGGGTCGAGGACGAGGGCGTGGGCGTGGGCATTCAATTACTGCAGGGGGCAGAGGCAGTGGTCTTGGGCAGGGTGAGACAGTACCTGCTGATGAGGGAGCTGTGGAACGCCGCAGAGCTACACTCCCTAGCTTCATGTCTCAACTTACAGGGACACGTGGTAGAGGACTGTTGAAACCACAACAGTGCGAACAGCTGATCTCGTGGATTGCGGACAATGCTTCAAGTAATTTGTCCACCAGTCAGTCTTCCACGCAGTCCACCCACGTTACCCAAGGGAGCACTCCTATGGCTCCTCCACCTCAACCTCCTTCCCCCCAGTCTGCCCCCTCCCAGGAAAATTTGGAATGCGATCCGGCATACTCTCAGGAACTGTTTTCTGGACCCTTCCCAGAGTCACAAACCACTTCTCAGGTTGCTGCTGACTTCGTTCCCGATGCCCAAGTTTTCCAACTGTCGCAGTCTGTGGGTGATGATGATGATGATGACAATGTTGACTTAGTGGAAGAAGTTTGTAAAGAGGTGTCGGACGATGAGGAGACACGGTTGTCAGACAGTGGTGAAGTTATTGTTAGGGGAGGAATTCCGAGGGGGGAGCAGACTGAGGAATCGGAGGATGACGAGGTGACTGACCCAAGCTGGGTTGATAAGCCGAGTGAAGACAGTGCTTCTGAGGCGGAGGCGAGTGCTGCACCAGAACAGGTTGTAAGAGGCAGTGGTGTGGCCAGAGGGAGAAGCAGTTCCAGAGCTGGTGCATCAGCAGCAACTGTTTCACGTAGTGAAGCTCCCGTGGCGAGGCCTAGATGTTCGCAAGTCTGGAGGTTCTTTAAAGAAAGTGAGGATGACCAACGGACTGTGGTGTGCAACCTGTGCCACTCCAGGATCAGCAGGGGTGCCACCACTACTAGCCTAACCACCACCAGCATGCGCAGGCATATGAGTGCTAAACACCTCACTCAATGGAACCAAGGCCGTTCACCACCTCCTGCGGGTCACACCACTGCTCCTTCCCCTGTGTCACTCGCTGCCTCTGCTAGTCAACCCCATGCATCACTCATCACTCGCTGCCTCTGCTAGTCAACCCCCTGCCCAGGACCCCGGCACGAGCGCCTCCCGCCGGAAAACCACACCTTCGCCTCCACGATCCTCCACAGTGTCCACCAACGTGTCCCAGCGCAGCGTTCAGCTGTCTTTACAGCAGACGCTGGAGCGCAAGAGGAAATACAGTTCCACCCACCCACATGCCCAAGCCCTCAACGTCCACATCTCCAAATTGCTTAGCCTGGAGATGCTGCCCTATAGGCTGGTAGAGACCGAGGCCTTTCGAAATCTCATGGCAGTGGCTGCCCCTCGGTATTCCGTCCCCAGTCGCCACTATTTTTCCCGATGTGCCGTCCCAGCCCTACACCAGCACGTGTCACAGAACATCATCCGTGCCCTGACCAACCCTGTTTCTGAGAAGGTCCACCTAATCACGGACACGTGGACAAGTGCTGTCGGGCAGGGACACTATATCTCACTGACGGCACATTGGGTTAACTTGGTGGAGGCTGGGACCGAGAATGACCCTGGGGCCGCTCATGTACTGCCCACACCGAGGATTGCGGGGCCTACCTCGGTCACGGTCTCTCAGACGTACTATGCCTCCTCCTCCTCCGACCCCTCCTCCTCCACCGAATTACCATCCGTGGGCACGGTGCCTTCAGTCGGTAGCTCTAGGCGCAGCAGCAGTGCCGTGGGTAAGCACCAGCAGGCAGTGCTCAAACTTCTGAGCTTAGGTGACAAAAGGCACACTGCCCAAGAGCTGTTACAGGGCATCACGGTGAAGACCGATGTGTGGCTGGCACCGCTGAACCTCAAGCCAGGCATGGTTGTGTGTGACAACGGGCGTAACCTGGTGGCGGCTCTGCAACTTGGCAGACTGACACATGTGCCATGCCTGGCCCACGTGTTCAATCTAATAGTTCAGCGGTTCCTCAAGACATACCCCAATCTGTCTGATTTGCTCACCAAGGTGCGCCGCATCTGTGCGCATTTCCGCAAGTCGACCACAGATGCTGCCACTCTCAGGGCAGCGCCGCCTACAACTGCCCGCTCGCCGACTGTTGTGCAACGTGCCCACAAGATGGAATTCCACATTAAACATGTTATCCAGAGTTTACCAGCAGCACAGAGTGATTGTAGACTGCCAGATGTCATCTTCCACCAGAACTGGTAGTCAGGTCTCTCAGATTCCTCAAGTCTACAATGAGGAGTGGACGTGGATGTCTGACATCTGCCAGGTGTTGAGCAACTTTGAGGAGTCAACACAGATGGTCAGCGGCGATGCCGCCATTATCAGCCTCACCATCCCGCTGCTTTGCCTGTTGAAAAACTCACTGCTCAGCATCAAGTCGGATGCTTTGCGCTTGTCACAAGAGACGGTGGAGGAAGATATGTCGCTTGATAGCCAGAGCACCCTCCGGTCTGTTTCTCAGCGCGTATCGGAGGAGGGGGATGAGGATGAGGAGGAAGAGGAGGAGAATGTCGGCGAGACAGTAGAGGGTACCAGTGCTCAGTCCTTAACTCTTGAGCGTGTATGGGCTGAAGAGGAGGACTTGGAGGAGGAGGAGGAGGAAATGGAGAGTCAGGTCAGTGAGGAGAGGGAATTCTTGCGTGTTGGGACTCTGGCGCACATGGCAGACTTCATGTTAGGCTGCCTATCCCGTGACCCTCGCGTTAGAAGAATTTTTTCAAACACCGATTACTGGGTGTTCACTCTCCTGGACCCACGGTACAAGCAGAACTAGGGATGAGCGAACCGAACCGTAACGAACCAGATTCGTTACGAACTTTCCCAAAAGTTCGGTTCGTCACCGAACCGAATTTTGACAAAGTTCGTAACGAATCTGGTTAAAATAACGGCGACGCAAAATATACGCATATTTATTGAGAATGTACGCTAATGCGTACGTATTCCATTAAGTAGCGTACTTTTAACAACGCTACACTGTATGTTCGTTACTTGAGTAGGAATGTTCGCAGACGCAGTATATGAGTACGCTAATGCGTACATATTCAGTTAAGTAGCGTACCTTTGACAACGCTAGACTGTATGTTCGTTACTTGTGTAGGAATGTTTGCGGACGCAGTGCATGCGTACGCTAATGCGTACATATTCATTTAGTTAAGTAGCGTACCTTTGACAACGCTAGACTGTATGTTCGTTATTTGTGCGGGAATGTTCGCATTAGCGTACGCATTAGTGTAGATTCTAAAATATGCGTAGATTTTGCGTCGCCGTTGTTGAAGTCACTTGGATTTTTTCCACTTTTTTCATTGTAATAGCAACTGCAAATAAACGAAACTGTACCCTATCTGACTCCCATTATTGTAGAAGCAATTATTCAGCCGTTATAGCAAGGTTCGTTTTAGGTTCGGTTCGTACGAATCCGAACTTCAAGAAAGTTCGCCGAAGCGAACCGAACCGAACTTTTCAAAAGTTCGCTCATCCCTAAGCAGAACCTTTCCACTCTCATCCCTGCAGAGGAAAGGAGTATGAGAGTGAATAGATATCAACAGGCCCTGGTGCACAAGCTGAAACAATTCTTCCCATCTGACGCCGCTAGCGGCAGAGGGCATGGTTCTGTTTGCCAAGTAGTGGGGGAGAGGAGGCGAGCAGGCAGCTTGTCCAGCACTGGCAGGGGAACGCTCTCCAAGGCCTTTACCAGTTTTATGTCACCCCAGCAAGACACTGTCACCTGTCCCCAGTCTAGGCAGAGTAGGGGGGAGCTGTACAGAAGGATGGTGAGGGAGAACCTAGCTGACAATACCAACGTCCGTAGCGATCACTCTGCTCCATACAACTACTGGGTTTCAAAGCTGGACATGTGGCCTGAACTGGCACTGTACGCCTTGGAGGTGCTGGCCTGCCCTGCCGCTAGCGTGCTGTCAGAGCGGGTATTCAGTGCAGCTGGTGGCGTCATCACCGATAAGCGTACACGCCTGTCAACTGACAACGCTGACAGGCTGACGCTTATTAAAATGAACAAAGCCTGCATTTCACCGGAATTCAAATCTCCTCCGGGGGAAAGCAGCTAAAGATTTAAATAACTTATGTATCCGATTCCTCTTCTCTACTCCTCCTCCTCCTCCATATCATCTTTGCCTAACGCTGACCCAAAAAACGCCATTTTTTAGAGGTCCAACTGGCACTCTTTTAGCACAATTTTTCAGGAGGGCCCCCTACAGGCCCTCTATTCAAACAATTTTTCCAGAGGTCCACCTACAGGCCCTCTCTTCAAACAATTTTTCAGGAGGGCCCCCTACAGGCCCTCTATTCAAACAATTTTTCCAGAGGTCCACCTACAGGCCCTCTCTTCAAACAATTTTTCAGGAGGACCCCCTAGAGGCACTCTATTCAAACAATTTTTCCAGAGGTCCACCTACAGGCCCTCTCTCCAAACATTTTTTCCGGAGGTCCACCTACAGGCCCTCTCTTCAAACAATTTTTCCGGAGGTCCACCTACAGGCCCTCTGTCCAAACAATTTTTCCTGAGTTCCACCTACAGGCCTTCTCTCCAAACAATTTTTCCGGAGGTCCACCTACAGGCCCTCTGTCCAAACAATTTTTCCGGAGTTCCACCTACAGGCCCTCTCTCCAAACAATTTTTCCGGAGTTCCACCTACAGGCCCTCTCTCCAAACAATTTTTCCGGAGGTCCACCTATAGGCCCTCTCTCCAATTCCAGTTTCCAGTTTAATTTGCGCAAACTGCATACATTTTTATTTTTGGGATAGGTGTGAAAAATAATATTACTTGCGTATCTATATTGCCCAACATTGGATACGGTAGCAAGTAGAAGACCAAACACATGCTGCCCACAGGGTTCCGCAAATTCCTGGTCCACCCGCAAATTCCTTGTCCACAATGTCAAGGAGGTCGAGGTTCTGTTGATGAGCAACAAGTCCTTCTGTACTGAAATCGCTGACAAAGTCTCCATCTAAGAACCAACAGACCATTGTGGAGAGAGCGGCACAGCTCGCCATCAAAGTGACGAACCCCAACGCCAGACTGCGAAGAGAAGATAACGAATAAATATCTCTGTGGTTATTTTTGCTAAATAAAAGTTAAATAAACCCCCCCAAAAATTCATCTGTTCCTGTGCCTGATCCACCCAAGTTGAATCTGTCCCATCATGAGAAAGTCCCCCCAAGGAGTCCTCACTGTAACTTGCTTCCCATACAACTACCTCACCCCCCGACACCTGGGTCTCGCCATTGTCCACCACCTCCTCAGACAACACTAGTAAATCCCCACTGTCAGCACACGGAAACAGCAAAAGGTCTTGCGAATTAGGGCAGAGAATGTTCTGGGCTAGCACATCAGGGAAGGGGTGACTATGGGGTTCCAGGGAGTACGTGACCACATGCAATATCCATTTAAAAGTCATGCCACACTTGATCTAGCTCATAATTGACAATTGTACCGGTTGATGCTAAATTTTTAAGTTGGGGTCCTGCGTCGTCATTCTAACTACATCCGGCTGTTGTCACCACCACACACGCTAGCCCCAGGGGGCACTCCCCTGGCTCTTCCAGCTCAATCTCCTTCCCCCCAGCCTGCCCCCCCACCTACAGGCCCTCTCTCCAAACAATTTTTCCGGAGTTCCACCTACAGGCCCTCTCTCCAAACAATTTTTCCGGAGGTCCACCTATAGGCCCTCTCTCCAATTCCAGTTTCCAGTTTAATTTGCACAAACTGCATAAATTTTTATTTTTGGGATAGGTGTGAAAAATAATATTACTTGCGTATCTATATTGCCCAACATTGGATACGGTAGCAAGTAGAAGACCAAACACATGCTGCCCACAGGGTTCCGCAAATTCCTGGTCCACCCGCAAATTCCTTGTCCACAATGTCAAGGAGGTCGAGGTTCTGTTGATGAGCAACAAGTCCTTCTGTACTGAAATCGCCGACAAAGTCTCCATCTAAGAACCAACAGACCATTGTGGAGAGCGGCACAGCTCGCCATCAAAGTGACGAACCCCAATGCCAGACTGCGCAGAGAAGATAACGAATAAATATCTCTGTGGTTATTTTTGCTAAATAAAAGTTAAATAAACCCCCCAAAAAATTCATCTGTTCCTGTGCCTGATCCACCCAAGTTGAATCTGTCCCATCATGAGAAAGTCCCCCCCAAGGAGTCCCCACTGTAACTTGCTTCCCATACAACTACCTCACCCCCCCGACGCCTGGGTCTCGCCATTGTCCACCACCTCCTCAGACAACACTGGTAAATCCCCACTGTCAGCACACGGAAACAGCAAAAGGTCTTGCGAATTAGGGCAGAGAATGTTCTGGGCTAGCACATCAGGGAAGGGGTGACTATGGGGTTCCAGGGAGTACGTGACCACATGCAATATCCATTTAAAAGTCATGCCACACTTGATCTAGCTCATAATTGACAATTGTACCGGTTGATGCTAAATTTTTAAGTTGGGGTCCTGCGTCGTCATTCTAACTACATCCGGCTGTTGTCACCACCACACACGCTAGCCCCAGAAGGCACTCCCCTGGCTCTTCCAGCTCAACCTCCTTCCCCCCAGCCTGCCCCCCCACCTACAGGCCCTCTCTCCAGTTCCAGTTTCCAGTTTTATTTGCGCAAACTGCATACATTTTTATTTTTGGGATAGGTGTGAAAAATAATATTACTTGCGAATCTATATTGCCCAACATTGGATACGGTAGCAAGTAGAAGACCAAACACATGCTGCCCACAGGGTTCTGCAAATTCCTGGTCCACCCGCAAATTCCATGTCCACAATGTCAAGGAGGTCGAGGTTCTGTTGATAAGCAACAAGTCCTTCTGTACTGAAATCGCCAACAAAGTCTCCATCTAAGAACCTACAGACCATTGTGGAGAGAGCGGCACAGCTTGCCATCAAAGTGACGAACCCCAACGCCAGACTACTCAGAGAAGATAACGAATAAATATCTCTGTGGTTATTTTTGCTAAATAAAAGTTAAATAAACCCCCCCAAAAATTCATCTGTTCCTGTGCCTGATCCACCCAAGTTGAATCTGTCCCATCATGAGAAAGTCCCCCCCAAGGAGTCCCCACTGTAACTTGCTTCCCATACAACTACCTCACCCCCCGACACCTGTGTCTCGCCATTGTCCACCACCTCCTCAGACAACACTGGTAAATCCACACTGTCAGCACACGGAAACAGCAAAAGGTCTTGCGAATTGGGGCAGAGAATGTTCTGGAGTAGCACATCAGAGAAGGGGTGACTATGGGATTCCAGGGAGTACGTGACCACATGCAATCTCCATCTAAAAAGTCATGCCACACTTGATCAATCTCATAATTTACGACTGTACCGGTTGATGCTAAATTTTTAAGTTGGGGTCCTGCGTCGTCATTCTAAATACATCCGGCTGTTATCACCACCACACACGCTAGCCCAGGGGGCACTCCTCTGGCTCTTCCAGCGAAACCTCCTTCCCCCCACCTACAGGCCCTCTCTCCATACTATTTACCCGGATAGGGGACGTATTAGATATTGTACTGATGTTTTTTGTTTTTCTTCTTTTAATTGCCTCCTGACCTGTGATAGGCAGAGCATGGACACGTCCCCTTAGCTGCAGTGGGAAAAACACTCCCCTGGCCAGAGCAAGCTCTTTTTTCGTTTTCCGTGTTTGAAAAATCCATTAAATATAGGGTCCCAAGATAGGGGACGTATACGGTATTAAACTGAGAAGAATCGATACCATACGGGTTGAAGCAACAGTTTTCCCAAATCCATTCCAGCTGTTGTCACCACCACACATGCTAGCCCAGGGGGCACTCCTCTGGCTCTTCCAGCGAAACCTCCTCCCCCCCCCACCTAAAGGCCCTCTCTCCAAACAATTTACCCAGGTAGGGGACGTATTAGATATTGTACTCATTTTTTAATTGCCTCCTGCGATAGACGGGAATGGAACCAGGGTCAACTGTTTGGGAAGCAGCTATGCTCACCACTTTACCACCAACAGCCACAGCAACTGATAAGAACAGATACTAAACTTGATGTCAGCTGCAGTGCCAGCATGAGCAGTGGTGTCACCTGCAGGCGGAGATGGACCTTCGTTGCTCCTATTTTGGTGCTTCCCTAACATGTGAAGGGTATTTGCCTCGCCTTTCTTGGTCTGGCTGAGCACAATTGCCATGAGGGTAACCACCAGGCTGTTGCCTGAGAATTTGGGGTAATGGTGGGATTAGGCAGCCTCAGAGGCATCCATGCATGCTGCCCCTGCTGTTTCCTGTCCATTTCCGTGGTGTTTCCATCATTTTCTGAGGTTTCCAGGTTTTCACCCAGCCTTCCCTAGGCAGAGCCTTGGTCCCCCGCAAAAATGCTCGAGTCTCCCATTGACTTCAATGGGGTTTGTTATTCAAAACGAGCACCCGAGCATCGGGAAAAGTTCGACTCGAATAACGAGCACCCGAGCATTTTAGTGCTCGCTCATCTCTATCTAGGACCTCATTATCCTTCACATCATTTTCCACCCACTCCTCACTGCTTCCCTCATTGCCAGTCTGCACACTGCAGAAAGCTGCAGCAGTTGATACCTGTGTTTCGTTATCATCATCAGAGATGTGCTGTGGTGATCCTCCCACATCTTCTTCCTCAAACATAAGTTGGGCATCAGTGCACTGAATCTCTTCCACTTCTGGGTCAAGGCTAAGTGGATGGCTCACAGAACCCTCGCCAGAAGAGTCATGAAAAACATGAGTGACTGCTTCATAACTTGGGGCTCAGACTGCTTGGCTGATTTGCCAGGGGTTGAGGTGGAACAGAGATGCCCAGGGGCCACCGTTGATAACTCTGTGCTTTCAGTAGGGGACTGGGTGGAAGACAAAGTGAAGGAACTGGAGGCACTGTCAGCCATCCAATTTACTACCGCATCTACTTGTTCTGGCCTCACCAATCTTACAGCGGTATTTGGGACAACAAAATGACGCAAAGAAGTAGGTGTGCACCAGAAGTAGGTGTTTCATTTTGTCACAGATCAACAATGTCTTCTTCCTGTAGCAGTAGCTTCACCAAAACCAGCAATACCACGACCACAGGCATGTCCCTTATTTGATGCTCTCCTCATTCTTTGAGGTCACCCACAAAATTGGCAGACAGGTTAACTTGTATTTCTGTGTCATAAATGCAAAGGAGGTGTCTCTCACACCAAAAAATGGGTTTATGTTACCCACAGAATTAACAGACAGATTAACTATTGTATTTCTATGTCACCAGTGCAAAGGAGGTGTATTGCACCCCGAAAAATGGTTATAGGTCACCCACAGAATTAGCACACAGATTAACAGCCCAAGGCCTCTTTCACACGAGCGTGACGGATTAGGTTCAGATGCATTAAGGAAAACTCGCACCATTTTGCAAGCAAGTTTAGTCAGTTTTTTCTGCGTGAGTGCAAAGCGCTTGAATTGGTCAGGATTCAGTATGGGAGCTATGCGTTCACGTCACGCATTGCATCCATGTGGAAAACTCACTTGTGTGAAAGGGGCCTGCGTTGTTCTATATTCTGTTTTTCACACAGCCCTGGTCCCATAGAAGTGAATGGGGCTTCAGTGAAAAACACATTGCATCCTGAAGCAAGTGCGGATGCAGTGTGTTTTTCACTGATGGTTGCTAAGAGATGTTTTTGTAAACCTTCATTTTTTTGTCACGCGTGTGAAAAACGCATCAAAACGCATTGCACCCACGCGGAAAAAACTGAACAACTGAACGCAATCGCAGACAAAACTGACTGAACTTGCTTGCAAAATGGTGAGAGTTTTCCTGAACGCACCCTGAACGAATCCAGACCTAATCCGTCATGCTCGTGTGAAAGGGGCCTAACACTGACCCTCACTCGAGCTGTGTCCTGTCCCTACACTACTTAGAGCTGAATGGCGGCGCCACACATGATCCAGCATTTATACAGGCCGGGTCACATGGTGCGCCGGCCAATCACAGTCATACCAATATTAGGCATGACTGTGATGGCTTCCAAGTGCCCATAGATAAAAAGCTTGCTGATTGACTGCGCTGCAGCCTTTCAACAAACTTTATTCAGCATCTAAACACCGAACCCAAACATGCACTTCGGCGAAAATGTCGGTGTTCGGGTTCTGGTGCCTGAATCCTCAATGTTCAGTATGAATCCGAACTTTAGTTATTTAGTCTGTATTTCTTTGTGGTTAACAATGTAACTTAAATGTACCCTTAAATTTACCCTTTAATCAATAGGCAGCTTTAGCTGAACTCATAGGGACCTGAGCACTAAACGTGCCTAGGGCAACATAAACTATAAACACTAATAAATATGATATAAACTAATAATCTCCATTCACAATATTATAATTACATGCTTATAAATTCTCTGGTTGTCCATGTAACATCAACTCCACAAAATAATAGCTTATTTACAGTCTTCTCATATGAGTCATGCCTTTATTTTATAGTCTTATCCTTTATTTTTCTCTCCCGACATATGATGTTCAGTGTCTGATCCGTTGTCAGACCTGTCATTTTAATAAATGGGAGATAAGTCTCTTTCATATGCAAAGTTCGGCTTTCTATTGCTCCGGAGGGATTTCAGAAGCTGGGATGGTTTTAAACATTAATGAGGGGAAAATATGGTCACTGACAAAGAATCTGTCCCAGACTTATGCAGAGCTCGATAGATTTATTCCACACCGAAAATACTTTTGAATTGCAGCCAGTAATGATAGAACAAATTTATTTGGTTTAATGGGTACATAAGGCATTGTGTTTATCATTATGTTCTACAAATTCTTATTAAAAGTCTGTGTTAAGACACACAAAATATTTGCAGTTTATTTCTGTCAAATATGCAAATGTTCTAAAAAATTAAAAAAAAAACCCAGGACTAAACAAATCTGGGAATTAATTTTGTCTGAAAGGTGAACTTGTATTAAATAAGAATAGAATAACATCTTCATACACAGCAAATCTGTAGAAACTTGTTGCAAAAATATACTGTGCTTGTATGGAACTGATTTAGAGACTGATGAATCAGTTCTACCGACTCGGAATTCATCCCGAGTCTAACAATAAAAAGCTGATTTATTTCCTGGTGGTAGACTCAAATTATTCAATCAGTGCTTTTTCATAATAAGACGTCCCCTGGTGGTAGCCTCTCTCAGAAATATGACCCTGAAAGCAATAATACAAAAAATAAATAAATACCATAGATAAAATTGCATTGTCACAAATTTACTTGTCCGGGATCTCCAGCTTTGGCGTGACTGGACCAGGAGATATGTGCTGCTAAGCCAGGACCCCTTGTGATGCTACAGTGTTCTTAGCAGCACTAGTGTTTCTGACTAATGGAGCGCCAAGTCATGACATATCAGGTTGTGATCAAGGGAGTCGGTGCTCAATTTAAACCCCTCCTGGCCAAATACCAGTGCCAGTCATAGTCTTTGACTCCCAACCTGTGTTGCTGGTTCCTGTGCATACTAGATTGCTGGTTCCTCTGACCCCAGCTTGTCTTCTGACCTCTGTCTCTTAGTTCTGACTCATTTACATATGATTTTGTTTTTGTGTTGTTTTGTCTCTTGATGTTTGTCTCTGTACATAAGGAGACTTGGAAATGTCGACCAATTGCAGTCTTGCTACCTAGGGCTTGCATTACAAGTAGGTAGGGAAAGCAACCTGGGTTCTAGGTTAGGGTTTAGTGTCCATGTCTTTCCCTACTTATAGGCATTATATTATCACTTAAAATATTTTTTTTCTGGGTGATCTGCTCAGTTATGGATGCCATGGCAGCACTGGCCAATCATATGGAGGGTATTGCCCAACTAGTTCAGTCCAGCAGCAAGAGTCCCACCAGACCAGTCCCCAAATTGTTACAGCTCCATCCCCCTGACCACTTTTCTGGTGACCATAAGGGTTTTGCAACTTTTAGAGAGAATTGCAAACTCTATTTTCGTTTGAGACCTCACTCTTCAGGTACCAAAGCACAGAGAGTCAGTATCATCATGTCATTGTTGCATGGTGACCCCCAGAAGTGGACCTTTGCAATGCCACCTAATTCCCCATAGCTGTATTCTATAGACCGTTTTTTCTCTGCCCTCGATCTTCTGTATAATGAGCCTGACATGGCAGCCTATGCTGAAAGTCAGATCGTCTCTTTGCATCAAGGCAGATGGCATCTTGAGGACTGCTCTGAGTTTTGCAGGTAGTGTACTGCATCTGGCTGGAACGATCCGGTCCTTTGTTCACAGTTCAGACTGGGACTCTCAGAAACTCTGAAGGACCTGTTAGTCATTCTATCTCTGGGTTCTTAGATGAGGCTATGTCTCTTGCAATTCGACTAGATCAACGTTTAAGGGAAAGTAAGCGTAGACTTTCTGTCCCTTCCCTTGGCCGGAGATGGAAAAATGAGTGATAATCAGGGCAGTCACTCAGACGCACAGGTATTTCTCACATATATATTTAAAGGGTTCTATTGCCTGTAAATCTCTCTTCTCAAGAGAGATCTGTTTCTGGCTTCTGGCTCGTTTTTCTGGATTCGGGGGCTGCAGCAAGCTATTATTGGGGTCAGGATATGATGATGCAGATGATATGCAAATGAATATGACATTTTTTATTTTTTTTTTAAGTATTTTTAAATATGTCAGTTTTACCACATAAGGAAAGCTGCTAAAATGAAACCTATAAAATTATGGCCAAATTGCATTTTTTTTCTAATCCCAGATTTATATTTTTTCCCCCAACTTTTTACTACTTCACATGCAAAGTTAAATTGTGCCATTAGTAAGTACAATTTATCATGCAAAAAAATAAAAATAAAAACTCTCACATGTCTATGTGAATGGAAAAATAAAAGTCTCGGCTACGGGGAAGGTAGGGATTTAAAATTTAAAAAAAAAATTGGAAAATCGCTGCAGTAGGAAGGGGATAATGTGAAAGCCATTGAAATCAGTGGTTCTGTCACTAGAGAGGGAACATATGGGAGCTGACAGGTTCCCTTTAATGATCCATCCCCAGTCACATCCCACAGGGATCAGGAAGCTGAAAAACTGTATAAGAAATTGTGTGGGAGCATGATATAGGGATTAAAGGGATTACCTCACAAGTGTGCGCGAGCTGGGAATCAGGTTATCCCTGTGAGTTCAGCTTCTCTAAACCCGGCGATTTGATGTCATCTGGAGAAGCCATGCTTAGGCATACATTTCATAATAAAAGCATTTTATTTTCAGATATACTGTAGCGTTATGTGATGGCAATTTCAATGAATGCTCATCCATGTTGTTTATGCATGCACCTGGGCTGAGTGGGGAACCACCTCTAAGTCTGTAAGCTGTAGTAGGGCAAATAGACAGGTGTTGTCATTGTTAGGTTTTGAGTATCATTAGGCTTTGAAATGCTATTATAGAAAAAGTGTTAAGATATATAATAAAGCATAACTTATATAGGAAACAGAAGATGTGTAGTATGAGGTAGTGTTCTTCAACAGTTTGTAAAGCTTGGTTAGTTGCATTCATAAAAGCCTACTATACTTAACTTACTTTAAGGGTAATGTCAAACAAAGTTACCAAAAAGTATGCATTTTTATAGATGTTTTTCTTTACTTGGTTAAATGAGCTTTGTTTCAATAGCCCTGCATAAGCAGATGCTCTGAGAGCTTTTAGAAAGTAGAAGAACCCTTTATTTCTGTTGCAGCTGTGCAATTAAACTGTTCACTGAAAACATCCAATATAGTGTGTGTACATTTTGAATCAAAAGTTTAGAAACTAAAGTTTTTTACCTGCTTATCTTTCTTCTAATTGAAAATATAGCTAACCAAATAGAACTATAAAAAGACTCCATCAAAGCAAAAAGGCGAGATGAAAAGAAACATAATGACATGAAAATAAAAGCCAGTGCAGAATATTGAATGCATTGTTATGTTGTACATCATTTAAACTGAGATAGATAGATAGATAGATAGATAGATAGATAGATAGATAGATAGATAGATAGATAGATAGATAGATAGATAGATCAATGGAAAGGCAGAAGCAGCATCAACCCAGTTAGAAAATCCAGAGTGCCAGTGGTCAAGATGAAACCATCCATCTACTTCATAACGATAAAAAAAGACTGCAGCATATCCATGGAGTAAAGTGAATAGTGTCCTTTATTCACCCACGCACTGCTTAAGAATGGTCCCAGCAAGCGGACCATGACGTTGCGTTGGTGAATAAAGGACACTATTCACTTTACTCCATGGATGTGCTGCAGTCTTTTTTTATAGATAGATAGATAGATAGATAGATAGATAGATAGATAGATAGATAGATGTAAGCCAACTTCCTTACTGTTTTACATTTAGACAATTTTCTATGCCTATGAAAATGATGAAAGAGCCCTACCGACCCGTCCCCTTCCCCGCCCACATCACGTCTGCTATTTTATACCTGGCATGAGTAGGGAAAAGTCACAGGTTGCAGCGCAACTAACTCTTGTACCGCGATCTACACCACAAATATGCCACATTTAGACGGGCACATATAAACATGGGTTAACAAAAATAGATAGTGTCAGTTTATGTTATTGTGACTTGTATTAAGATTAACTGCCTGAATTGGAAAATGTTATAATACAACTTTGTTGTAATAAAGATTACAAAAAAAAATGTGGCTAAACCACTCTATCAATAATCAGGCTGGGTAGAGGATAACTGGATCCTTGAATAATGTATAAAAGATCCAAGTGCTCCTTCCCCATAGAAAATGGGAGGTGCCCTCCAAAGTAACAGCTGTGGCAGTACAGTTGTCTGCTACAATATGGCCAGTTAATTATCAAAGCGGGGTGAACGATTCCACCATCAGATCTGCAGGTAACAAAAGTAGCAGATCTATCATTGAAGGTATGTGGCCGGTACCTGCTGTCTCTGTAATGGTACCTCCTCTCACTAGGTACAGATAAGAGGCAAGCTAAGTGTGTGAAACCCCTGATCATAAGCTGTAGAGCCTGTAGTACTTTGATGAAGGGTCACACGCTGCAGATATGTTGCCTCTTTGCGTTCAATGTGTACTGCAGCTGAAACACTAGAGTATATGACTACAATTGCTGGGACTGGATCGCTCCTAAACCCCTATTCCTCTCTCAGCTGGCTAATAATTTATAAGTATAGCTTCCCACTCAACGTGTTTCTGAGCTGCAACATGAGTAAAGCATTGCTTCCTCAGGAGTGGATGCACAATGTAACAATTTAGGAACGCTTCACACTTCTGAAGAAGTAGCCACTGTCTCTATGTCGACCGTATGCTGCCACTACGAGTCAGCCCATTTGAAGGTGAAGTCACTTGGCAAGTTGAGCTTTCTAAAGGCCACCAATCAGAATGGAGGTGTGTGATTAACACGCTCCCTGCTATAAGAATATCTTGCATTAACACAGTGGAATGTTCGTGTCCAAGATGATCTTACTCTAACACATTCCATATGGAAATCTCCATATTACACAGGATGATTAAACAGCTTGGATACGAACATCACACTTTGTCAATAAAAATATATCACATAAGAATATGTTGCAATGGAATGTTTGTGTCTAAGGTGATCTAAAAGCATTTTAGTCATTCTAGGGGATGGAACCAGCCACCAACTAGCAGCCTGCTGCAAAGGGCTGTGTCAGAGTTAGTTAAAGTGTAACTGCTGTTTCATTTTTTTTACCCTAATGGTATACTACACCCTGCCGAATAAGTGCTTCTGTGCTTTAAAATGTAATCATTTTCAGTTTTACCTGCTAATAACTCCCACAAATGCATGCTACATTCCTATTCAGCAGCTCTCATCTCAGAGGGTTGCCATGTGCAGGTCGTCTCTAAACAAAAGATGGATCAGCACTGGGGGGAGGAGCTCAGCCCTAAGAGCCTGGAGCTGGGCTGAGGCAGAAAGTGGAGGGGGAGGGCTGGCTTACATGCTGATATCTCCTGAATGGTACCAGCTAGAAACATGCAACTGGTCTTGTTTAAAACCCGACAGTCCAGGCATACAAGACCAGAATGACAGCTCTAGTCCAAGTAACAGAGGAGAAATCACAGTTAGAAATTGAGTTGGGAATAATTTTGAGTAAAATCTGTTTATACTTTCATTTTCAGCTTCATTCACAGCATCCCGATTTCTATGACTGATATCTTACCCTGTACTGAACAGATTTATGTCATTCTGGTATTGTCTGAAAGCTTTGAATGTCACATTTTAGACAATACATATTTCTATCTGGTATCAAACCAGAGATATGAGCAGCTAAAGCAGCCCCCACCCTTCCTGTCAGTGTGGAAAATAATGATAGACAAGTGACTATTAAGAGGCTAAAACAAATGCTTACTGATTTAATGTAATGCAGGGCTTGTCACGCTCCCCACACTGCTCTGGGGTAGTGGGGGAGCTTATCTGCATTGTAATTGGTCCTGTTAGATCATGTGAGAAGAGCAAATGATTATGGGAAGTGAAGGAAATACAGGATGGCCTCAAGGACAGGGCAAAGATCACCACAGGAAGAGCAGCAGAGCCCATCTTAGGCAGATGCTGAAATAGAAGCATAGAGAAATAGGGTTGCTAAGGGCTGAATACAGATGTTAGAAAAGTAAAATTAACTGAAAAATAGATTTCAGATTCATGAATATCTGTCCTTCACATATGTTAGGAATTTAATTTTTGGTAGTGAAATGGCAGTTACACTTTAACTCCATCACTACCCTACTGACCTATGCTGGAAGTATACAAGGCATTAATAATACAATAGGACTTTCTTACTGTGCCTGCACTGTATACATCACTGAAGTAGAGAGAGTGTACTGTGATGTATGAGGTGCAACTGCAGTAAGGAAGCCCGCAGCCGGCAAGCATCCTTTCTTCACTACACCTACGCCATATACTAAATGGCTGATGACTTCACCCGAACTCAGAGCCAGGCAGGATGACGTGAACATGGCCTGACCCTGTCAATCAAGTCTAGTAGGGCGTTGCCAAAGGTGGAAAAATGGAACCTCTAGGAGCAGGATCAACCTACCCCCCCAGCTAATAGAGGCTCATTTGCATAGAAGATAGTTATGCTCAGCTGACATTAGCACACCGCCAGGTTAATGCCCATATTTCTGCTGAAAGAAGCCCTTTGTGACGCTCGGGTGTGGGAGGGAAACACCACACCGAACATAGGAGGGAAAGGGGTGAGGGAATAAAGCCTGGAAACTAGGGAATGGACACCTCCTGGTAAAACCTTAATCAAAGTCCTGACTAACTGCCAGTATGAACAGACCCCAGAGGTAGGTGAGTTCATACACAGGAATGCCTAGAGTCCTATCTAACCCTATAGAACCCTGGTACTAATGTCAGGACTGAGACAACCTGTTCCTCCCAAAGAAAGGACGGACAGGAGTCTCCCTCAGGCCTTAATACAAATGACAGGGAAATGGACCACAACAGAAAAACCCAAACAAAATCCAAAAGCGAAAAAAAAACACTTAATTTCAAAGAAGCTATGGCAGCATCAGGAACTCAGCTGAGATACACACCAGCTATCCACAAGTCTCATAGAAGCTATAAACAGCACAGCAATGTGGGGGAAACAACTTGAAATAGGGAACGTGAAATGGCCATGATAGCAACACTTGGGGGTAAAGGGTGTGGCAAGCACCAGAAACCACACAGACACCTATTGATCCACAAGGTAAACATGTCAGACCAAACCATGAGTTGCCAGTCTCACAGATCTCCTGCCCCTCACTGTCATGGGAACATCCATATGCCTCGGCATGTCCGTGACACCCTTTAAGTATTAAGGTATAGCTATATCTTCCAGTTTCCTGTTTCAGTTTTAGAAGTCAAAACCAAGAGTGACTTCAAAAAAGAGAAGAAGTCGTATCTGCCCTTTATACTTTCCCTCATTTTATGATCCACTTCTGGCTTCCAAAACTGCACCAGGAAACTTGACTGTGTGGCTATATCCTTAGACTACTTTCACACTTGTGTTGTTAATTCCGACAGAGGATCTCAATACCAGAATTAAATGGATCCCTTTTGATTTTGCACATCAGGATGCAGTTGTGTGAAAACCATCACTAAATAGGTTCCTAAAAAACTGATCTTTTACCATTGACTTACATTTTGTTCAGTGCTGGATCAATTGTTTTTCCGTTTTTGTGATTGGACACAAAACGACAGCTTTGTCCAGTCACAAAATGGAATGCTGCCAGAACGGAAGACACCCTGAGGCATCATGAACGGCTCTCTTTTAATTCAGAATGCATGAGGACTAAACAGAGGTGTTTTATCCGGTATTGAGATCCTCTGCCTCAATTAAAGAACAACGCAAAAACAGGCCTTACTCTCTTTTATCTGCTTCTTTTTCTTGGTAATTTACAAAAGGTCAGTAAAAACATTGTAACTAGAGATGAGCGAGCACTAAAATGCTCGGGTGCTCGTTATTCGAGTCGAACTTTTCCCGATGCTCGGGTGCTCGTTTCGAATAACGAACCCCATTCAAGTCAATGGGAGACTCGAGCATTTTTGCAGGAGACCAAGGCTCTGCCTAGGGAAGGCTGGGTGAAAACCTGGAAACCTCAGAAAATTATGGAAACACCATGGAAATGGACAGGAAACAGCAGGGGCAGCATGCATGGATGCCTCTGAGGCTGCCTAATCCCACCATTACCCCAAATTCCCCTAGTGGGGCATGTGTGGTATTGATTCTTCTCAGTTTAAAATCGTATATGTCCCCTATCTTGGGACCATATATTTCATGGATTTTTCGAACACGGAAAAGGAAAAAGAGCTTGCTCTGGCCAGGGGAGTGTCTTTTCTACTGCAGCTAAGGGGACGTGTCCATGCTCTGCCTATCACAGGTCAAGAGCCAATTAAAAGAGGAACCAACAAAAATCAGTATAATATCTAATACGTCCCCTATCCGGGTAAATTGTTTGGAGAGAGGACCTGTAGGTGGGGGGCAGGCTGGGGGGAAGGAGGTTGAGCTGGAAGAGCCAGAGGAGTGCCCCCTGGGCTAGCGTGTGTGGTGGTGACAACAGCCGGATGTAGTTAGAATGACAGGACCCCAACTTAAAAATTTAGCATCAACCGGTACAGTCGTAAATTATGAGATTGATCAAGTGTGGTATGTCTTCTATGTATACTACTCAGTTTAATACCGTATATGTCAGCTATCCGGAAAAATAGTTTGGAGAGAGAGAAAGATAGGAAAAAGACGTAAATTGTTTGGAGAGAGGGCCTGTAGGTGGACCTCTGGAAAAATTGTTTGGAGAGAGGGCCTGTAGGTGGACCTCCGGAAAAATTGTTTGGAGAGAGGGCCTGTAGGTGGACCTCCGGAAAAATTATTTGGAGAGAGGCCCTGTAGGTGGACCTCCGGAAAAATTGTTTGGAGAGAGGGCCTGTAGGTGGACCTCCTGTAAAATTGTGGTAAAAGAGTGCCAGTTGGACCTCTAAAAAATGGCGTTTTTTTGGTCAGTGTTAGGCAAAGATGACATGGAGGAGGAGAAGGAGTAGAGAAGAGGAATCGGATACATAAGTAATGTTAATCTTTAGCTGCTTTCCCCCGGAGGAGATTTGAATTCCGGTGAAATCCAAGCTTTGTTCATTTTAATAAGCGTCAGCCTGTCAGCGCTGTCAGTTGACAGGCGTGTACGCTTATCGGTGATGACGCCACCAACTGCACTGAATTCCCGCTCTGACAGCACGCTAGCGGCAGGGCAGGCCAGCACCTCCAAGGCGTACAGCGCCAGTTCAGGCCACATGTCCAGCTTTGAAACCCAGTAGTTGTATGGAGCAGAGTGATCGCTATGGACGTTGGTATGGTCAGCTAGGTACTCCCTCACCATCTTTCTGTACAGCTCCCCCCTACTCTGCCTAGACTGGGGACGGGTGACAGTGTCTTGCTGGGGTGACATAAAACTGGCAAAGGCCTTGGAGAGCGTTCCCCTGCCAGTGCTGGACAAGCTGCCTGCTCGCCTCCTCTCCCCCGCTACTTGGCCCACAGAACCATGCCCTCTGCCGCTAGCGGCGTCAGATGGGAAGGATTGTTTCAGCTTGTGCACCAGGGCCTGTTGATATCTATTCACTCTCATACTCCTTTCCTCTGCAGGGATGAGAGTGGAAAGGTTCTGCTTGTACCGTGGGTCACGGAGAGTGAACACCCAGTAATCGGTGTTTGAAAAAATGCTTCTAACGTGAGGGTCACGGGATAGGCAGCCTAACATGAAGTCTGCCATGTCCCCCAGAGTCCCAACATGTAAGAATTCCCTCTCCTCACTGGCCTGACTCTCCATTTCCTCTTCCTCCTCCTCCTCCAACTCCTCCTCTTCAGCCCATACACGCTCAAGAGTTAAGGACTAAGAACTGGTACCCTCTTCTGTCTCGCCGACATTCTCCTCCTCTTCCTCCTCATCCCCCTCCTCCGATAAGCGCTGAGAAACAGACCGGAGGGTGCTCTGGCTATCTTCCTCCACCGTCTCTTGTGACAAGCACAAAGCACCCGACTTCATGCTGAGCAGTGAGTTTTTCAACAGGCAAAGCAGTGGGATGGTGAGGCTAATAATGGCGGCATCGCCGCTGACCATCTGTGTTTACTCCTCAAAGTTGCTAAACACCTGGCAGATATCAGACATCCACGTCCACTCCTCATTGTAGACTTGAGGAATCTGAGTGACCTGACTACCAGTTCTGGTGGAAGTTGACATCTGGCAGTCTACAATCGCTCTGCGCTGCTGGTAAACTTTGGATAACATGTTTAATGTCGAATTCCATCTTGTGGGCACATCCCACAACAGTCGGTGAGCGGGCAGTTGTAGGTGGCGCTGCGCTGCCCTGAGAGTGGCAACATCAGTGGTGGACTTGCGGAAATACTCACAGATGCTGCGCACCTTGGTGAGCAAATCAGACAGATTGGGGTATGTCTTGAGGAACCGCTGAACTATGAGATTGAACACGTGGGCCAGGCATGGCACATGTGTCAGTCTGCCGAGTTGCAGAGCCGCCACCAGGTTATGCCCGTTGTCACACACAACCATGCCTGGCTTGACGTTCAGCGGTGCCAGCCACACATCGGTCTGCGCCGTGATGGGCGGTGTGCCTTTTGTCACCTAAGCTCAGCAGTTTGCTGCGCCTAGAGTTACTGACTGAAGTCGCTGTGCCCACGGATTGTAATTCGGTGGAGGAGGAGTAGGAGGGGTCGGAGGAGGAAGCATAGTACGTCTGAGAGACCGTGACCGAGGTAGGCCCCGCAATCCTCGGTGTGGGCAGTACATGAGCGGCCACAGGGTCAGTCTCGGTCCCAGCCTCCACCAAGTTAACCCAATGTGCCGTCAGTGAGATATAGTGTCCCTGCCTGGCAGCACTTGTCCACGTGTCCGTGGTTAGGTGGACCTTCTCAGAAACAGCGTTGGTCAGGGCACGGATGATGTTCTGTGACACGTGCTGGTGTAGGGATGGGACGGCACATCGGAAAAAATAGTGGTGGCTGGGGACCGAATACCAAGGGGCAGCCACCGCCATGAGATTGCGAAAGGCCTCGGTTTCTACCAGCCTATAGGGTAGCATCTCCAGGCTCAGCATTTTGGAAATGTGGACGTTGAGGGCTTGATCATGTGGGTGGGTGGAACTGTATTTCCTCTTGCGCTCCAGCGTCTGCTGTAAAGACAGCTGAACGCTGCGCTGGGACACATTGGTGGACGCTGTGGAGGATCGTGGAGGTGAAGGTGTGGTTTTCCGGTGGGAGGCACTCATGCCGGGGTCCTTGGCAGGGGGTTGACTAGCAGAGGGAGCGAGTGACAAAGGGGATGGAGCAGTGGTGTGACTCGCAGGAGGTGGCGAACGGCCTTGGTTCCATTGAGTGGGGTGTTTAGCATTCATATGCCTACGCATGCTGGTGGTGGTTAGGCTAGTAGTGGTGGCACCCCTGCTGATCCTGGTGTGGCACAGATTGCACACCACAGTTCGTCGGTCATCCTCACTTTCTTTAAAGAACCTCCAGACTTGCGAACATCTAGGCCTTGCCACGGGAGCTTCACTACGTGAAACAGTTGCTGCTGATGCAACAGCTCTGGCCCTGCTTCTCCCTCTGGCCACACCACTGCCTCTTCCAACCTGTTCTGGTGCAGCACTCGCCTCCGCCTCAGAAGCACTGTCTTCACTCGGCTTATCAACCCAGCTTGGGTCAGTCACCTCGTCATCCTCCAATTCCTCAGTCTGCTCCCCCTCAGTCTGCTCCCCCCTCGAACTTCCCGCCCTGACAACAACTTCACCACTGTCTGACAACCGTGTCTCCTCATCGTCCGACACCTCTTTACAAACTTTTTTCACTAAGTCAACATTGTCATCATCATCATCATCATCATCACCCACAGACTGCGACAGTTGGAAAACTTGGGCATCGGGAACGAGGTCAGCAGCAACCTGAGAAGTGGTTTGTGCCTCTGGGAAGGGTCCATAAAACAGTTCCTGAGAGTATGCCGGATCGCATTCCAAATTTTTCTGGGAGGGGGCAGACTGGGCGGAAGGAGGTTGAGGTGGAGGAGCCAGAGGAGTGCTCCCTTGGGTAACGTGGGTGGACTGCTTGGAAGACTGACTGGTGGACAAATTACTTGAAGCATTGTCCACAATCCACGACATCAGCTGTTCGCACTGTTGTGGTTTCAACAGTCCTCTACTACTAGCTCTGCGGCGTTCCCCTGCTCCCTCATCAGAAGGTACTGTCTCACCCTGCCCAGGACCACGGCCTCTGCCCCCTGCAGTAATTGAATGCCCATGCCCACGCCCTCGACCCTTAGCCCTGGGGTTCAACATTTTCTGTATATAAGTGTATTATATAAAAAAAATAAAATACATGGGCCTGCTGTACTGAAACCCACAAACTTGTTCAATCTGGTTTAATTAAGTGACGTACAGAATGTGTCAACTGGACAGAAAATACGGATTGTAGTGAGTGGACAGCTGAACTGTGACACAGAATGGTTCCACGCAGCTGTGTGAAATGGATTCGTATCACTGAGCTAAAACAACAAAGAAACTATTTTTTTATATATATATTTTTTATATTTTTTTTTAGTTTTGTTTTTTTTGGAACGTGACGTGCAGAAACTATCGTAGAGCTAACTCACACCCTGCTGACGGTGGCTATTTTGACTGCAACCCAGACAAATGTCGCACAGAGATTTTTGTGATCAAGCTATATACGTGAGAGCAAAAGACCTTGTTGGATTAAGTGACGTACAGAAAGTGTCACCTGGACAGAAAATGCGGATTGTAGTGAGTGGACAGCTGAACTGTGACACAGAATGGTTCCACGCAGCTGTGTGAAATGGATTCGTATCACTGAGCTAAAACAACAAAGAAACTATTTTTTTATATATATTTTTTTATATTTTTTGTTTAGTTTTGTTTTTTTTGGAACGTGACGTGCAGAAACTATCGTAGAGCTAACTCACACCCTTCTGACGGTGGCTATTTTGACTGCGACCCAGACAAATGTCGCACATAGATTTTTGTGATCTAGCTGTATACGTGAGAGCAAAAGACCTTGTTGGATTAAGTGACGTACAGAAAGTGTCACCTGGACAGAAAATACGGATTGTAGTGAGTGGACAGCTGAACTGTGACACACAGAATGGTTCCACGCAGCTGTGTGAAATGGATTTGTATCACTGAGATATAACAATAAAAAAAAGGGTTATATATGGCGATAGCTGCACTACTAGTGCCAGCTAGCCAGCCAAGCCAGGAGACAAAAAAAAATGTCTTGTAGCCCTTAGAAGGGCTGTTGGGTTCTTTTGAGATCACTCCTGCCTAACAAAGAACTAAATGCAGGCCCTAACACTCTCCCTGAAACGCAGCAGCTCTATCCCTAACGACATCCAGACAGCATCTGAGCCGAGCACCGCGAGCAGTCACTAGTATATTCCAGGGTCACCTGATCAGGCCAGCCAACCCCTGCTATCGACATGTAAGGGCCCCACGTGATGCTGGGTGTACCGCAGAGTCTCCTGGCATGTGACTGGCTGAGTTTATAGGCGCTAAAAATGCACAATGCGGAAGTTGCCATTTCCTAGAGCATGGCGAGATACTCGTCCGAGCAGCGAGCACTTACGAGTACCGTAATACTCGAACGAGCACCAAGCTCGGACGAGTATGCTCGCTCATCTCTAATTGTAACATAATATTCTTTGTCTTGCGCAAGACAGAGGTAATAAAATAGTTAAAAGGACTCTAATATCTGCAATAAACTGTGAACCGACATCCATCATGCATTTTCACTCTGTCTTATTTGTTCACCTATCAGTAAGAATCTTTCTATTTCCTTCAGGTGCAGAAGCTTTTGTCATGTGCATTAGATGCATTGAATTTCAATAGATCCAATTGCTGTTCTAGTGCTTGGAATAAAATGATGACATTTAAAGGGGTGGGAGTCACAGAGCTTGTAAGAACACAGACACTCTTTTTTCCTGTATGACTGAAATTTCTGGACTTCAACTGCAGTGTTTGTTAAGGCAACAGAGAAAAAAAAAATCTTCCAGGAGCTTTGCAAGAACTAGTCATAAACACGACAGACATTCAGAATTAGGCCTTCTCAAGATTTTATATAAATGTCAAAGCAATTTTTAAGAAATGCAGGTTGGAGATTTTTTTAGCATAAATTAATGTAAAAAATATGTAAAATTATTATTATTATTTTTTATGTAGCAGCTAGGAAAATGTTATAGCAGATTAAGATAAATGCATGCACTTTATGTAGTTTAAGGTTTTGTTTTTTTTTACTGTTTTTTTTTTTTTTTTTTTTTTAGTACATTCAAATCAGCTGTGTTCGCCATTGTGTTACATTCTTTCTGTGTTGTATCATTGACGGCACCTGTATTCAGTGTATATTACTCACAGATATGCTGCACCCAGGGGTGTACATAGAAATCATTGACCCCATAGCAAGAATCTGAATGGGCAACCTAACCCCTCCCACTACCCCGGCCCATCCCACACGCTGCCCTGGATCCTCCCCTGCCACACCCCATTTGCCAATAAAGAAATGTATACATGACCTACTGATTTATTTTTTTTTTTTAAATTAAGGAGACATTATACTGTATGAGGGCAGCCACAAGGATGGATTATATTGTATATTATACAGCACGGTGTAGGGACTATACTGTATACTATACAGCATGGTGTAGGGATTATACTGTATACTATACAGCATGGTATAGGGATTATACTGTGTATTATACAGCATGGTGTACGGATTATACTGTATATTATACAGCATGGTGTAGGTATTATTCTGTATACTACACAGCATGCTGTAGGGACTATACTGTATAGTATACAGCATGGTGTAGGGACTATACTGTATATTATACAGCATGGTGTAGGGACTATACTGTATATTATACAGCATGGTGTAGGGTCTATACTGTTTATTATACAGCATGGTGTAGGTACTATACTGTATATTATACAGCATGGTGTAGGTACTATACTGTATATTATACAGCATGGTGTAGGGATTATACTGTACATTATACAGCATGGTGTACGGATTATACTGTATATTATACAGCATGGTGTACGGATTAAACTGTATATTATACAGCATGGTCTACAGAATATACTGTATATTATACAGCATGATGTACAGAATATACTGTATATTATACAGCATGGTGTACGGACTATACTGTATATTATACAGCATGGTGTAGGGATTATACTGTATACTATACAGCATGGTTTAGGGATTATATTGTATATTATACAGCATGGTGTAGGGAATATACTGTATATTATACAGCATGGTGTACGGAATATACTGTATATTATACAGCGTGGTGTACAGACTATAGTGTATATTATACAGCATGGTGTAGGGAATATACTGTATATTTTACAGCATGGTGTACGGACTATACTGTATATTATACAGCATGGTGTAGGGATTATACTGTATACTATACAGCATGGTGTAGAGATTATACTGTATACTATACAGCATGGTGTAGAGATTATACTGTATACTATACAGCATGGTGTAGGGATTATACTGTATACTATACAGCATGGTGTAGGGATTATACTGTATACTATACAGCATGGTGTAGGGATCATACTGTATATTATACAGCATGGTGTAGGGATTATACTGTATATTATACAGCATGGTGTAAGGATTATACTGTATATTATACAGCATGGTGTAAGGATTATACTGTACATTGTATAGCATGGTACAGGGATTATACTGTATACTGTACAACAAATGCATGGCGGTTACACCATGACGGACAATATAACCCCTGTGATATGCTGTACAATATACAGTGTATACACAGTGTATACACAGTGTATACACACACACACACACACACATGAAACAGATAAAAACTTACAGTTACTTGTCACTTGTCCGACGACACTTTAACGCTCTGGGAAGGTGGGGGGGGGGTGGCTGGGGCCTTGGTCTTCTTCTTTCCCTTCTTTTGCGGCGCTGCACAGGTCGTCCCATGCAGTAGCAGCAGCGCGGCATGAGGGAGGAGGCGGGGCCAGCTGGGAGCGCACAGGAACATCCTGAGAGCGTCAGGACGTAGGGGAAACTAAGCATAGTGTATGCCTGTTCCGAGCCCACCGCAACAGGGCTGCCCCATCGGAACAGGCATACAAAGTAAGTCTGGGTTGCGGCGGTAAGCGGGCCAGGAGAGGCCCGAAGTGCAGGCAGGGAACACTGTCGGGACGCATCTTAATGATGCAGAGTAGGGGGCGGGGCCTCCCATGCGCTTCGGGCCCCCCCGGGCCCCATAGCAGTGGCGTGGTCTGCCTATATGTTATATATGTATATTTGTAGAAACTTATTGAAGTCCATATTAAAAACTGTGGAGAAATCTGCATAAAATAAAGTGCTATCTGCATGTGGCCTGACAACAAGAACAACCTTAAAGGGGTTGGCTCTTAGGGTAAGACCACACAGCATGATTGTGATGCGGTCATGATGCGATTATGGTAAAGCATGTGGCCGACTGCATGCAGTTAACTCAAGCATAATCATGCATTTGTGCGTGGGTGCCCTTTTTTGACAATCATGCAGTCTCCTCCATTTCACTGAGAGCTCAGCATAGGGAGAGAAGTGAAAAGCGCTAGGAACAGTGTTCAAGAATGCCTTTAATTGCAAAATATTGGATAGGGAGAATGCAGGGAAAGTGCAGGGACAGTGCATGGAGATTGTAGGGAAAGTTTTCAGACACTGTAGGGAGAGCATAGGGAGACAGCAGGAACAATGCAGGGACTGTAATCTGAAGCTGAAGGGATCCATATGTGAAACCACAGTTTACATTAATCCCTTTGTAGAGCACATAGTATCTAATTGAATGGTGTCCACCTTGTTGGACCAACTATATGAAAAGAGGAATGCCGGGATTTCGTGATGATGCAGGCGGACAGTTGTAATTCCCTGTGTAACTTTGTTATTAGGAAGACAAAGCAGATGACCCCAACACATCGTGGCAGTATGCAATGGAGATGGATGCAGGGAGTCCATCTGATTCCTTTGTGCAAATGGCCAGATGCACGCTGAGTTCCTTACATAGTAACAGCCGCATTATCACCACTTGGCAGAAGGATGCCTACTGGCTCTCCACAATGTAAGACCCTCTCTACCGATCCAAAATGGGGGCCATTTTTACACCAGAGGGATGAAAAACTCAACTACTATCGAGAGATTCTACGTAGTCGGTTGGTCGCTGCTTATGCGTCTGACCGGGACCCTCTGCACTCAGCGTGACTGCTGGAGGAGGGGTGGGGGGCAAGAGCAGGACCAGCTCCATTAGCAGCAACTTAAGTCTTGAGTCTTTGATGAGCATGTTTCTTCTCCTACCAACTAAAGAAACCAGCCAGCCAATAGCAGGACATGGAGCAGATCCTGAACCAGCAGGTTGTGGCTTACTTGGACTGGACTTTGTCACCCCATATCCAAGATCTCTTGGATTCCTGGGCAGCCAAACTAGAATTGTGGCCGCAGCTGGCCGAGTTTGCCCCATCCAGTAGTGTGGCATCAGAGGGGGTATTTAATGCTGCAGATAGCATAGTTACCCCAAAGAGAACTCACCTTTTAACCCAAAATGTTGAGAGATTAACCTTTATATAGATGAATCAGCCCAGATTTCTACACACCGGTACCCGATCCATCAGACTAAATCATTCTAGGAGTAATGTTCTAACTGCGTTGTGCTGCCACACCAGAACATTGTGAAATATGGTCTGTTACTTCTGGCCATGTGCTTTAGCCACCTTCTCCTACTGCCGCCCACCATCTTATGCTGTTACTGCCACTGCTCTTGCCTAACCCTCCCTACTCTGGGACTGGGTCACTGTGTTGACTCCTCATGCTGTTGCCACCATCAGCACTCTGTGACTGGGCCACTATTGTGACTCCTCATGCTCTTGCTACCCTCACCACTCTGTGACTGGGCCACTATTGTGACTCCTCATGCTGTTGCCACCCTAACCACTAATGTCCCTATTGACCTTGTTGACATCACTTTTTATTTTACCCTTCTTGTGATCATTCAGAAGAACCCAAAAATGGAAAACACTATGGATCCTATCTTTGGTGCATCCATAAGGATTTGATTACACGGTCAGTATTTTGCATCAGGATTTCATCATAATTTGGAAGCTAAAAGCAGGAATGGGTCCAAAACACAGAACACATGCAAATATTTACATCACATGTCATCTCTGTTTTGGACCCACTCCTGATTTTGCCTTACAAATGCTGATCAATTACTTAGCAAATACTGACCGTGTAAAAGCAGTTGGTTAGCTCTTTTGACAGATCAGAAGGGGAAAATAAACATTGACAAACACTACTTGCATCAGTGGCTAATAAAATAGGTTTTTATATCAATCTAATGAGGCAGATCTTTCCCACTATAGTAAAATCAGTGGCTAACTGTACAGGTTATCCATCAATGGTTAGGTACACGGTTAGGTACATTATACCTGATGCTAACATTGACCTGTAAGGCTGAGTTCAGATTTCAGTTATTTGTTCAGTTAATTCCATTAGTTACTGTATGGTGAGCCAAAAAATGGAGCCAATTCTACTGTTAGATATGGTATCATGAAAAGATTTGCACCTGTTCCGTGTTTTTGACCAAAAACTGCCCAAATAAGTGAAGTGTGAAATGAGCCTAATAGTGATGCACAGTTATTCTACAGCTAACAGAACTCATTCAAAAGCATGTGCTAAAACATGGATTAAATGATCATTTTTCTTTTTTTTTACTGGCATTGGCTCCATGTCCTTTACTAAAGGCTGCAGTATGTTGTTTTTTTTTTTTGTTTAGCTAGGGATTAGCTTGGGCTGTTGGTGGCCTGCACGAGGATGCATATATCCATATACCTTATTACACCTACCGTCATACCAATGTACTGACGCTATGCATGTTGCTGCAATGCACAATGATGTACACTGACAATCCTGACCATGGCAACCGAGCGCGGCAAACACTGGAAGCACTCGCTTCCGGTGTGGCTCCGGCTCCCCCTTGTGGCGATTGGAGGAGCATATGACAGGAGGCTGCTGCATAGTCTTTCCTATGGAGCCCTTGTGTGTAATAGGGCTGCATAGGAAAGTAGTAAAATCGTCATAGACTCCAATGCTAATGCATTGGAATCTATGATATAAGCAATCAGATGATTGCTTGTTATAGTTTCCCTATGGGAACTATAAAAAAAGTATAAAAAATTAAAGTTTTTAAAAAGAAAATAAAAAAACATCATTCAAACAACATTCAAATCACCCCCCTTTCCCCAAAATAAAAATAAAAGTAGTAAAAAAAATTTAAAAAATACAGATCATGGGTATCGCCATGGGTGAAAACGCCAACGTTATAAAAATATAAAAATTTCTTTCCTATACGGAAAAAAAGCGTCAAAATGGCCGATTTGCTGTTTTTGACGCTTTTTTCCTAATAAAATTAAATAAAAAGTGATCAAAAAGTCATACACACCCCAGAATGGTATAAATTAAAATTTCAGATCGCCTCGCAAAAAATGAGCCCCCATATAGCGCCCTACACATACCAAAAGGTTACAGGGGTCAAAATATGGCGCCAAAAAAAAAAATCCAACTTTATAATTATCAAAACGCAAGAAAAACTATACATATTAGATATCACCGGATTCGTACTGACCTGTGGAATGAAACAAACTCTCAGTTTTAATGCACATCAAACGGCATAAATAAAAAACCCGTAAAACTGTGGCAGAATTGCGTTTTTTTTTTTGCAATTTCTCCCGATTTGGAATTTTTTTCCCGCTTCGCACTAGAGCATATGCAATATTGAATGATGGCATTGGAAAGTACAATTTGTCCCGCAAAAAACAAGCCCTCATACAGCTATGCGCACAGAAAAATAAAAAAGTTATGGCTGTGTGAAGGCAGGGAGCGCAAAACGAAAATGAAAAAAAAAAAAAAAAAACCTCCAGGAGTGAAAGGGTTAAAGAAGTGACAGCCATGTCCAACAATTGTTCCCATATTATCACTTCATGTATTATGGCAGTACTTCTCACATGGTTTTTATTATAGAATGCACACATTGCAGTATACAATATATATCTAATGTACCACTCAGATTGCAGATCATTTTAATATTCAAATCCTGAACTTTGAACAAAAAAAAAAACCCCAATTTTTTTAACCATTGCTAAAATAATACAAATTTTTACAAATTAAATGCATTGAAGTATATTAACTGAAAAGGAGAGGCAACTGGAGAAAACCTCACATTTAGGCTACACAAGACCGTGCCATGTTTTGCAGTCCGCAAATTGCGGATCCGCAAAACATGGATGCTGCCCGTGTGTGTTCCGCAATTTGCGAAACGGAACGGGCCACCTATTACAGAAATGCCTATTCCTGTCCGCAAAATGGACAAGAATAGGACATGTTCTATTTTTTTTGCGGGGGCCATGGAACGGATCAACGGATGTGGACAGCACACAGAGTGCTGTCCTCATCTTTTGCGGTCCCATTGAAGTGAAGGGGCTGCATCCGAGCCGCAAAATATTTGGCTCGGATGCGGACCCAAACAACAGTCGTGTACATGAGGTCTTAGGCTTCTTTCACATGACAGTATATTTTGCGGGCTCCGAGCCGCATTTTTTGCTGATAAAATGCAGACCCATTCATTTCTATGGGTCGGCAAAAAAATACTGACAGCACACTGTGTGCTGTCCACATCCGTATGTCCATTCTGTAGCCTGAAACAAAAAAATAGAAAATGTCCTATTTTTTTCCATTTTGCAGACAAGGATAGGCATTGTTACAATGGATTCGCAAAAAAAAACGGATGCCATACAGACGTCATTTGTTTTTTTTTGGCAGATTCGCAATTTGCTGCCCGCAAAACACAATGGTCGTATGAAAGAAGCCTTAGGCCTCGTCCACATTTCAATTTTTCACTGACATGTGCTGTCCGTGAAAAATGCGTACCCATTGACTTAAATGTATCTGTTCACATTTCAGCATTTGTTTACTGACCATGGGTCAGTAAAAAAATCACTGAGAAATGCACTACTTTGATCCATGATGCGGACCAAGCACACCCATTGAAGTCTATGGGTCCATGAAAATCACTGACACACATTGTGTCCGTGATGCATACGTTTTTCACTGATGACTAATAGGAGATTCTTTGGAAATTAATTTTCAGCTGAGCAACGTCAGTGAATTACGGATGCCACACGGTTGGTAAAAACGGATCCTTAATGGACAGCTTCACGGGTGAAACACGTACGCTTTTTTTCACGGACGTGTCACTGACACGGATATGTGGACGAGGCCTTATCTTGAGACATTTTGGATTTTGATGTTTGATCAATATTCAAAGGGTATGAACTTAAAAAACTAACCTTACTTATTTTTGTTGATTGTATAATGCATTGTTGTTTGGTCACCTCTAGAGATGAGCGAGCACTAAAATGCTCGGGTGCTCGTTATTCGAGACAAACTTTTCCTGATGCTCGGATGCTCGTTTCGAGTAACGAACCCCATTGAAGTCAATGGGAGACTCAAGCATTTTTGCAGGGGACCAAGGCTCTGCCTAGGGAAGGCTGGGTGAAAACCTGGAAACCTCAGAAAATGATGGAAACACCACGGAAATGGACAGGAAACAGCAGGGGCAGCATGCATGGATGCCTCTGAGGCTGCCTAATCCCACTATTACCCCAAATTCTCCTGCAACAGCCTGGTGGTTACCCTTATGGCAATTGTGCTCACCCAGACCAAGAAAGGCGAGGCACATGCCCATCACATCTTAGGGAAACACCCAACTAGGTGCAACGAAGGTCCATCACCGCCTGCAGGTGACACCACTGCTCATGCTGGCACTGCTGTGCTATCCCCCGCCCCCCAACGCAGGCATAAGCCTGACACAGCATGGTGACAGCGTAGTGACACCAACAAGTGACCAAGTTAGATTGAGGTAACAGTCAAATGTCTGTAGGTGAGCCTCCCAAAAATTTGTTTTGGAGTGTCCGAAGTTGACCCTCCTAAAAAATTGTTTAGGAGTGTCTGTAGTTGACCCTTCTGTAAAATATTTTTTTGTTTTTCCTGTTATTAGTTTATGTACAACCCATGGCTGGCATGGTGGGAATATATAGGTTTTGCGTCACAGACGGTCCACTGCACCGTTACATTTTCTTCATCATTGCCATTTACTTTTTCACCAACTGTTGTCTGGCAATGATAAAGGGGAAGGTGAATCCACTGCCGAAGAAAAGTGTCATCCTCCTACATTTCTACACTTGCTCTGAATTGAAAAGGGGATGTTCTTGCCGTGGCCTTCCTCATAGTGGCCGCTTCTGCGGACGACAGAGATGGTGTACCTACTGACAGCCTGACCGAACACAATGGCAGATGGGGAGACTCTCCCTCATGTAAAATTGTTTTAGAGTGTCTGCGGTTGACCCTCCTGTAAAATAGTTTTCTCATTTTTTTGGTTTTTCCTGTTATTAGTTTACCTACAACCCATGGCTGGCATGGTGGGAATATATAGGGAAGCACCCAACTAGGTGCAACGAAGGTCCATCACCCATGCCCATGCTGGCACTGCTCTCCTATCCCCAGCCACACGATGCAGGCATAAGCCTGACACAGCATGGCGGTGACACCAACAAGTGACCAAGTTAGATGAGGTAGCAGGTGAGCCACCCAAACATTTAGCCTGACGCAGCATGGCGGTGACAACAGAGTGACAGAATTAGACTGAGGTAGTAGGACGTGAAGCACGGATGGTAATTCGAAGGTGGAGGAGGAGGGGTTGGAGGAAGTGGCATAGTAATTCTGAGAAACCGTGAACGAGGTAGGCCCCGCAATCCTCCAAGTGGGCAGTACATGAGCGGCCCCAGGGTCAGACTCGGTCAGAGTATGTGAAATGCTCAGGGTGGCCGAACGCCGGGCTCGACGGCGGACCTGTTTCGGGTTATCAATTGTCGAAATGTTGGCTTACATCAAGTTTAGTATCTGTTCTTATCAGTTGCTGTGGCTGTTGGTGGTAAAGTGGTGAGCATAGCGGCTTCCCAAGCAGTTGACCCGGGTTCGATTCCCATCTATAGCACTATAGCAGGAGGCAATTAAAAGAAGAACAAAAAAAAAATCAGTACAATATCTAATACGTCCTCTACCTGGGTAAATTGTTTGGAGAGAGGGCCTGTAGGTGGGGGGAAGGAGGTTGAGCTGGAAGAGCCAGAGGAGTGCCCCCTTGGCTAGCGTGTGTGGTGGTGACAACAGCCGGATGGAGTTCGAATGACGAAGCAGGAAAAAAATTTAGCATCAACCGGTACAGTTGTCAACTATGAGATTGATCAAGTGGGGCATGTGTTGTATGTATTCTTCTCAGTTTAATACCGTATACAGCACCTATCCGGAAAAAAAGTTTGGAAAGAGAGGAAAAAGACGTATTTTTAAAAGTGATGTTCAGAATAGATCAGTTAAAGAGAAAGAAAGGATTTTATTACATGGATTTGTATCACTTAGAGCAAAAGAACCTATTTTTTTACGTGACGTGCAGTATAGATCACTTGGAGATAAAAAGGGGAATGTGCAGACTTGGGCTGCTATAGGGCAAACCACTATGGTGGTGATAACAGAGTGAGCGAGTGACACTGCGGGAGCAGGCGAACCACATAAACATTTTTCGTGGCCCTGTATGGCGGCGGTGACAACAGAGTGACTGAGTTATGCAAAATTGAGAAATGAATCTGGATCGCACATCCTCATGCTATGTTTTGATCTAGTTGCTTCTCAGCACAATTTAACATCGCTTCTCAGCGTAATTAATGGTATACTACCCCTATGTCATATAGTGCACATGAGGCATTAGTATACGTTTTGATCAAAAAGCATAGGCCCACTCACCGCGCCAAGGTTGCCTCCTCGAGTGGGAACCTACTCTAAATTTGGCGCGGCCGCTGCGCGGCGACCACCGGCGCCACAGCACCACACCGACAGGCGGCGAAGCCCAGCAGCCAGACAGCGCCCCCGCTGCCCAGCTAAGCCACCCTGGCACTGAGCTCCACCAACCCACCAGCACAGCACCAAGGCAGCAATGGCCGCCGCGCAGCACCGCACCCAACCCTTCTCTGCTCTCAGGAACTCCAACTGAGAGAAGTAGGAATTTATAGACCTCATGCAGTCACCTGCTCATTTAAAAACACTGGGCCGAAAGGGGAGGAGTGCTGATACCAGAGTGAAAAAAAGGAAAGATTCTACAAAATGTATGCAAAATTGAGAATGAATCTGGATCGCACATCCTCATGCTATGTTTTGATCTAGTTGCTTCTCAGCACAATTTAACATCGCTTCTTCAGCGTAATTAATGGTATACTACCCCTATGTCATATAGTGCAATGAGGCATTAGTATACGTTTTGATCAAAAAGCATAGGCCCACTCACCGCGCCAAGGTTGCCTCCTCGAGTGGGAACCTACTCTAAATTTGGTCGCGGCGCTGCGCGGCGACCACCGGCGCCACAGCACCACACCGACAGGCGGCGAAGCCCAGCAGCCAGACAGCGCCCCCGCTGCCCAGCTAAGCCACCTGGCACTGAGCTCCACCAACCCACCAGCACAGCACCAAGGCAGCAATGGGTGCGGTTTGGGTTTGGGTGCGGTGCTGCGCGGCGGCCATTGTTGCCTTGGTAGTGTGCTGGTGGGTTGGTGGAGCTCGGCGCCAGGGAGGCTTAGCTGGGCAGCGGGGGCGCTGTCTGGCTGCTGAGCTTCGCCGCCTATCGGTATGGTGCTGTGGCGCCGGTGGTCGCCGCGCAGCGCCGCGCCAAATTAGAGTAGGTTCCCACTCGAGGAGGCAACCTTGGCGCGGTGAGTGGGCCTATGCTTTTTGATCAAAACGTATACTAATGCCTCATGTGCACTAAGACAGAGGGGTAGTATACTATTAATTACGCTGAGAAGCGATGTTAAATTATGCTGAGAAGCAACTAGATCAAAACATAGCACGAGGATGTGCGATCCAGATTCATTTCTCTGTTTTGCATACAGAGTGACTGAGTTAGTATGCGGTAGCTGGTGAAGCACCCAAAAATTTAGCCTGACACAGCATGGCGGTTACACCACCAATGACTTTGTCAGACTGAGAATACAGTGAAATGGCTTTAGTTGAGCCTCCAAAAATTTTTTTCTTTTTTGAGTACATAAAGTCTACCATCTGCAAAAAAAATTATTTTTTTTAAATGTTGGTACTTGCGCCTCCTGAAAAATTGTTTTGGACTGTCTGTTTGACGCTCCTGAAACATTGTTTTACACTGTCTGTAGTTGACACTGCGGAAAAATTGTTTGGAGAGAGGGCTTGTACGTGGACCTCCAGAAAAATTGTTTGGAGAGAGGGCCTGTAGGTGGACCTCCGGAAAAAATTGATTGGAGAGAGGGCCTGTAGGTGGACCTCCGGAAAAACTGTTTGGAGAGAGGACCTGTAGGGGGCCCTCCGGAAAAATTGTTTAGCGAGAAGACCTGTAGGTGGACCTCCGGAAAAATTGTTTGAAGAGAGGGCCTGTAGGGGCCCTCCTGAAAAATTATGGTAAAAGAGTGCCAGTTGGACCTCTAAAAAATGGCATTTTTTTGGTCAGCGTTAGACAAAGACGACAAGGAGGAGGAGGAGGAGTAGGAGGAGTAGAGAAGAGGAATCGGATACAAAAATAATGTAAATCTTTAGCTGCTTTCCCCCGGAGGAGATTTGAATTCCGGTGAAATCCAGGCTTTGTTTATTTTAATAAGCGTCAGCCTGTCAGCGCTGTCAGTTGACAGGCGTTACGCTATCGGTATGACCCACCACTGCACTG
>ONZH01009290.1:0-33259 GCA_900303285.1 Rhinella marina | reverse complement strand
TAAAATGTTCTTCGATTACATAAATGGTAAAAAGTATAAATCTGAAGGTGTTGGCACTTTACAGAATGATGAGGAGGAAGTGACAGGGACCGATGAGGAGAACAAAAAGCTATTAAATATTTTTTCTTCACTGTATTTACTGAGGAAAATAAACTGTCAGATGAAATGCAGAATGTAAAAGTAAATTTCCCATTAAAGGTGCCCTGTCTAATCCAGAAAGAAGTGCAGCAGTGTCTTAAAAAGATTAAAATAGACAAATCGCCAGGACCAGATGTCATACACCCCTGTATGCTAAGAGAATTAAGTAATGTCATAGGCAGCCCCTTATTTCTGTTATTAAAAGACTCTATATTGACAGGGAGTGTTCCATAGGATTGGCACTTAGCAAATGTGGTGCCAGTATTCAAAAATGAGTTAAAAACAGAGACTGGAAACTATAGGCCAGTAAGTTTAACATCTGTAGCTGGTAAAATGTTTGAAGGTTTTTAAAGAAATACTATCTTGGAGTACCTCAATGAAAATAAGAGAATAATGCTCTATCAGCATGGCTTCATGAGTGATGGGTCATGTCAAACTAATTTAACCAGTTTCTATGAGTAGGTAAGTTCTAGACTGGAACACAGTGATCCAATGGATTTTATATAGCTTGACTTCTCCTAAGCATTTGACACTGTGAATAGAGATGAGCGAGTAGTGTTCGATCGAGCCGGTATTCGATCGAATACTACGCTATTCGGCATACTCGATTTCGATCGAGTATAACGGCGATGGCGCACTTAGAATTCGTTTCCCCTCCCACCTTCCCTGGCGCTCTTTTTCCACCAATCACCATGCAGGGGGGGCATGACAGGCCCGCGGAGCACGCTGGCAGCGCGAAAACGGCGTCTACATGGATTGGCTGGAAAAACCACGTGACCTCGAATATTAAAAACTCAGGTCTTCCTGCTCGTTCGCATATGCTGCGTGAACTTAGTCAGGGACAGAGGCTGGAGAAGGGAGAGATAGGTTTTAGCTGTTGGACAGGCAGGAGCGTGATTAAAAGCCCTTATCAGGGCTACTATAGTGCAGTACAGTGATAGCTTTACTACTATATACACTCTGCAGAGAACGGCTGCTGTATTCAGGGATAGCTGCTGAAGTAGGGACAGAGAGAGGCATTAGTGGTGTATTAGGTGCTCTGCTACATACCAAACTATATTTGGCACTACTGTTCTGTGTTCTTTTTGGCTGCAAAACCCTGTTATATACCTAGTGTGTATATGCACCATCTGATCTTCTGGCAGTATACGGCTATGTACATTTTTTTTTTTTTAAATACAGTTTCTTTGGCTCTAGTGTTCTGGGTTCTGTGTGCCTGCAATACCCTTTTTGTATACCAGGTGTAAATACCCACCGTCTGACCTGTTAGTACACGGCTGTGTACTCAGACATATTTAAAAAAAAGTCCTGTTATTTGGCACCTGTATTGTGCGTTCTGGGTGCCTGCAAAACTCTTTCATATACGTGCTGTTAATACCCACCGTCTGACCTGTTAGTACACGGCTGTGTAATCAGACATATTTAAAAAAAAGTCCTTTTATTTGGCACCTGTACTGTGCGTTCTGCGTGCCTGCAAAACTCTTTTATATACGTGCTGTTAATACCCACCGTCTGACCTGTTAGTCCACGGCTGTGTACCTAGAAATATTTAAAAAAAAGGCCTTTTATTTGGCACCTGTATTGTGCGTTCTGCGTGCCTGCAAAACTCTTGTATATACGTGGTGTTAATACACACCGTCTGACCTGTTAGTACACGGCTGTGTAATCAGACATATTTAAAAAAAGTCCTTTTATTTGGCACCTGTACTGTGCGTTCTGCGTGCCTGCAAAACTCTTTTATATACGTGCTGTTAATACCCACCGTCTGACCTGTTTGTACACGGCTGTGTAATCAGACATATTTAAAAAAAAGTCCTTTTATTTGGCACCTGTACTGTGCGTTCTGCGTGCCTGCAAAACTCTTTTATATACGTGCTGTTAATACCCACCGTCTGACCTGTTTGTACACGGCTGTGTAATCAGACATATTTAAAAAAAAGTCCTTTTATTTGGCACCTGTACTGTGCGTTCTGCGTGCCTGCAAAACTCTTTTATATACGTGCTGTTAATACCCACCGTCTGACCTGTTAGTACACGGCTGTGTACCTAGAAATATTAAAAAAAAAGGCCTTTTATTTGGCACCTGTACTGTGCGTTCTGCGTGCCTGCAAAACTCTTTTATATACGTGGTGTTAATACACACCGCCTGACCTGGTAGTATATGGCTGTGTACGCCAAATATTGTAACAAAAAAAAAAAAAAATGCGGAGGGATAGCGGAATCGGACGTGGACGAGGACGGGGGCGCGGAAATGCTGTTGGGGGCCTTGTTGAAGCCAGTGGGGATACAATGCGTGCTGGTGAGGGGCAGCCAGGATTCCGCTCATCCAGAATCTCTGCCTTTATGGGACAGTTAAGCAGGGGGCGGGTTACACCGCTGTTGAGGCCTGAGCAGGTTGAACAGGTGGTGCAATGGATAGCCGATAGCGCTTCCACACAGTTGTCCACCAGCCAGTCATCCACACAGTCTCACTCTGACCCTCCTTCCTCCACACCTGGCCAACAGAGTCATCCCACCCTTGACCCCTCCCAGGAGCTCTTTTCGGGTCCTTTTTCAGATGTGCCGGAAGAATCCCTGGAGCTACCAGAGGAATTTGTTTGTAGTGATGCCCAACCACTTGAGTATTCGCCATCTCCTGCTGATGTGGACCCTGAACCAGCATCTGTTATCATGAGCGATGATGATGATGAGACGCAGTTGCCATCAAGGGAGGCTGTTGGAATGTCCAGTGGGCAGGAGGAGGAGCAGAGTGAGGAAGTGGAAGAGGAGGTGGTGGATGACGAAATGACCGACCCCACTTGGCCAGGGGTGATGTCCAGCGGGGAAAGCAGTGGAGAGGTGGTGGTCTGCGCAGCACCGAAAAAGGCAGCAAGAGGCAGAGGGATGTCCAGAGGCAGAGGGATGTCCACAGGCAAAGGGATGTCCACAGGCAGAGGGATGTCCACAGGCAGAGGACAGTCCAGACAGAGAAGTGAGGCCACAGCCAGCAGGGCCGAAGCTGTTCCCGGCAGCAGGCAGTCGCGCGAAGCTCCCCCATCGAGGCCTCGTACTTCTGTGGTGTGGAGATTTTTTAATGTTTGTGCGGATGACAAACTGAGCGCGGTTTGCACACTCTGCCACTCAAAACTGAGTAGGGGCTCTGAGAAGATCAATATGACCACCTCAGGCATGCGGCGTCACTTGGAAGTCAAGCACTGGGCTGAGTGGGAGAGAGCAAACGCAATACAACCTGCGCCAGGTCTTCCTGCCACTGCCTCTTCCCCTTTGTTGTGTGCTGCTACTGCAGTCCAGACCTCCAGCCAGGACACCTCCACATCTGCCTCTGCCTCGACTACTTTGGGGCCTTCTCCTGCTGCCTCCCCTTCCCCCGCATCTTCGCCTGCACCTTCACACTCCTCGTCCCATCAACTGTCCATCTCGCAGGCATTCGACCGCAGGCGGAAGTACGCCTCGAGTCACCCCCAAGCCCAAGCCTTAAACTGCCACATCTCCAAACTGCTGGCCCTGGAGATGTTGCCGTTTAGGCTTGTGGAGACGCAGGCCTTCCGCGACCTGATGGCGGCTGCCGCACCTCGCTATTCCGTCCCCAGCCGCCACTACTTTTCCCGGAGTGCCGTCCCCGCCCTGCACCAGCACGTGTCGCGTAACATCAGGCGGGCCCTGAGGTACGCAGTCAGCGCAAAGGTCCACTTGACCACCGACTCGTGGACAAGCGCTTGCGGCCAGGGACGATACATCTCTTTGACGGCACACTGGGTGAATGTTGTGGAAGCGGGGACGGGGTCGCAAACAGAGACGGCCTACCTACCACCCCCGCCCAAGATTGCCAGCAGGGGTTCTGATAAACCCCCCTCCTCTTCCTCCTCCTCCTCTGCCTTAACATCGCCCTCAGCCGCTAGCTGGAAGCGTTGCAGCACTGGCGCGGGGAGACGTCAGCAGGCGGTGCTTAAGCTCATCAGCTTGGGCGACAGGAAGCACAGCGCCCCAGAGGTGAGGGACGCCATATTGCAGCAGACGGAGATGTGGCTGTCGCCGCTGCAGCTAGGACCAGGTATGGTCGTGTGCGATAACGGCCGTAAACTGGTGGCGGCTCTGGAGCTTGCCGAACTCAATCACGTACCATGCCTGGCCCACGTTTTTAATCTGGTAGTCCAAAAATTTCTAAAGACTTACCCCAACCTGGCAGAGCTACTGGTGAAAGTGCGGCGCTTGTGCGCTCACTTTCGGAAGTCATCTGTAGCTGCTGCTAGCTTAAAAAAACTCCAGCAACGCCTCCATTTGCCTGAACATCGGCTGTTGTGCGACCTGCCGACTCGCTGAAATTCCACCTATTCCATGTTGGCCAGGGTGTGTGAGCAGCAGAGAGCATTGATGGAGTACCAGATTATGAATCCACACGTGCCTCCAACTCAGCTCCCTCAGTTTGCCAACCACGAGTGGCCATGGATGGCAGACATATGCGATGTACTGCATATCTTTGAGGAGTCCACCAAGAAGGTCAGCAGCGAGGACGCTATAGTGAGCGTAACCATCCCGCTCCTATGCGTCCTTAAAGAATCGCTCATCGCAATAAGGGAGAACGCATTGCACGCAGAGGAGACGGGGGTAGGAGGAGACGCAACGGAGCTACACAGTCAGACCACACTTTTGTCTGCTTCTCGGTGGCAGTTGCAGGAGGAGGAGGATGAGGAGGAGGAGGACGACGTGGAGGTGGCTGTGGAAGAGGAGGAGGATGCTGGCGGCGAGGGTAGCAGTCAGGCTGTGTGCGTCCCATTGGTTCAGCGCGGATGGGGCGGAAAGGAGGCGGAAGAGGAAGAGGAGGAAATGGCAAGTGATCCTTCTGGTGGGGGCAGTGACGTCATGCCTATTCAGAGTCTGGCACACATGGCTGACTTCATGCTGGGCTGCTTTTCCCGGGACACACGTGTTGTCCGGATAGTGGAGAACAAACTGTACTGGGTCTTCGCACTCCTGGACCCCCGGTATAAAGATAACGTCTCCTCTTTTATTCCGGTAGAGGAGAGGACGAATCGATTGCTGGAATACCAGAGGGAACTCGTGCAGAACATGATGGAGATTTTCCCACCCACCATCGCTGGCGGCAGAGAGGAGAGGGTCTCCCAGAGTCCCACAACATCGATCAGGCCCACAGCCACCAGGGGAACACTCTCCAAGGTGTGGGACACGTTCATGGCACCCCCTCGTGCAACTTCCATCACTGCGGGGCCCGCTATCAGCAGGAGGGACAAGTATCGGCGGATGTTGCGGGAGTACCTGGCAGACCGTACCCCTGTCCTCCCCGATCCCTCGGCGTCCTACACTTACTGGGTCTCCAAGTTGAACACGTGGCTGGAACTGTCCCTGTATGCCTTGGAGGTGCTTGCCTGCCCTGCCGCCAGCGTGCTATCAGAAAGGGTGTTCAGCGCAGCCGGGGGCATTATAACCGATAAGCGCAGCCGCCTGTCAACCGACATTGCCGACAGGCTGACGCTAATCAAAATGAACAGCAAGTGGATTGACCCGGACTTTGCTTCTCCAACAGTGGAAAGCAGCCAAAAGTGAAGTGCCATCTGTATGAAGTGCCATTTCCTCCTCCACCTCCTCCTCCTTAACCGCCGTAGAATTGCTCCGTAAAAAAAAAAATATATATATTTATGGCTCACCTCTTGGGCCTACAAGCAATTTTTATCATGGCTCACCTCTTGGGCCTACAAGCAATTTTTATCATGGCTCACCTCTTGGGCCTACAAGCAATTTTTATCATGGCTCACCTCTTGGGCCTACAAGCAATTTTTATCATGGCTCACCTCTTGGGCCTACAAGCAATTTTTATCATGGCTCACCTCTTGGGCCTACAAGCAATTTTTATCATGGCTCACCTCTTGGGCCTACAAGCAATTTTTATCATGGCTCACCTCTTAGGCTTACAAACAATTTTTAAGAGGTCTCACCTCTTGGGCCTACAAACAATTTTTATTATGGCTCACCTCTTGGGCCTTAATACAATTTTTAAGAGGTCTCACCTCTTTGGCCTCCATATAATTTTTTCGAGGGCTCACCTCAAGCTAACTTTGCGCACTCATTAAAATATTTTCACAACAAGGACCTAAGAGCCCTCGATGGGAGAGCTTTGTGTGGGGGCCTGTTATAGGGAAGAGATGCGGCCCTGCGGGCTCTAGCCTGCCTTCTCCATGAGCCTCTGGCCAGCCCACGGCCTCTTCCTGCCTTTTGCGGTCCTACGCATCCCTCAACATCCCCACTGCTTTACCTGCTAGACATGACACTGGGCCAGGTCGGGTCACTGACTTCGTCATACTCAACCACCTCCTCTTACACTGCCTCACTTTGCTCCAACAGCCTCCCTTGTTGGCAACTGTGTCTCATCATCGTCCCTAATCATTTTACACTTTAGTGCCCGTTCCACACCACCATCAGCTAGAGATGGAGCTTGCTCCAGTGTTTGGGCATCAGAACAAACAAAATCCTCAGATAGCTCCTGCGATTCTTGCATGGGTGGGAACACTGGGTTGATAACATTGGGCAGGGTGGGAGGAAGGAGGGTCAGAGTGAGGTCCCTGCAGTTTCTGCAGGCTATCGACGAGACTGGACTTTGTGGACTTGACTGGGTGGTGGACAGATTTAACAAATCTAGAAGGAGAAGGAGGGGTTTGCCGAGCTGTCTGTAAGGGTTGCGGAAATCCAGACAGAACCAAGGCCCAAAACTTGGGTGGGGGTAGCAGGTTTGCCCGTCCCCGCCTCCACAACATTCACCCAGTGTGCTGTCAGGGAGATGTAGCATCCCCGGCCTCAAACCAAAGTGTTGGTGGTCAAATGGCCTTTTGCAGTAACCGTGTTACTCGGGCGTGGATGATGTTTTGGGACATGTGCCTGGGCAAGGCAGGGATGGCACAGAGGGAAAAATAGTGATGGCTTGATTGCTTTCCCCCTTGCCTATGCCATCTGTGGTTGTCATAGGCAACGTGATTTTAAGGGGTGCAGAATTTTATCTTCTTTTTTGTCTAGTTTGGCTTGGGGTCCATGGCAATGTAGAGGAAAGAAGGTTTCCTTGTATGGTCTCACTTTACAGAGAGGTTATATAGACTTTAATGGGATTCGATATTCGGTCGAATAGTCGAATATCGCGATCTATTCGAATCGAATTTCGAACTTTCGAATATTTCACTACTCGCTCATCTCTAACTGTGAACATAAAAGGTTATTATATAAAATGAGAATGCTTGGACTAGGAGAAAATGTCTGTATGTGGCTAAGTAACTGGTCCAGTGATAGATAGCAGAAGGTGGTTTTTAATGGTACATACTCAGATTGGGTCACTGTCACTAGTGGGGTATCACAGGGGTCAATATAGGGTCATATTCTCTTCAATACATTTATTACTGATCTTGTAGAAGGCTTGCACAGTAAAATATCAATTTTTGCAGATGGCACTAAAACGTGTAACGTAATTAACACAGAAGAGGACAGCATGGACAGTATACTGCTACAGATTGATATGGATAGATTGGAGGCTTAGGCAGAGAAGTGGTAGATGAGGTTTAGCCCTGAAAAATGTAAGGTTATGCACATGGGAAGGAATAATGCAACTTACCCATACATACTAAATGGTAAAACACTGGGTAACACTGACATGAAAAAGGACATAGGAATTTTAGTGAACAGCAAACGGAACTGTAGAAACCAGTGTCAGACAGCTGCTGCCTAGGTCAATAAGATAGAAAAACTGGGGGTCAGTCAGCATATCCAAGTATGCAGGTGTATGTCACCATGGCTGCAAATAGAAAAGTAAAACATAAAAAATGCAACAGCACTCTGCGAACACCAACAATTAAATGAGTACATACAATACTGCCATACTCACTATCTACACGATACTAGCGCTACTTTGTAAATGTGAGATTCTTTGCAAATACTTTTGTACAAAATTATTTGTGCCAGTCTGCCATACGTCAAGGCAATCTCTTTAAGATGGGAACCTAACACTAAACGCCATAGTCACTAAGTGCCATAGCAGCCTCCATTAACTACAGAGGATGCAGGCGCCACCTACTCCAAGGTCACCACTTTCATCACAGATTGGCTGCAGCCGTCATGTACGTGAATAATAAAGAGCTAGCCGGGGGACGATAGAGACTAAACCCAGGGGCCACTCTGTCAAGTCTGATATAATGTTGAAAAACATTATATAAACATTCCTGAATATGAAAATACCTCATACTGCTGTTTAGGCCCACTGCAGGGTTCAGAAGAGAAAGAGCACCATGTGTATTTGAGGGCTAGTGTGGGGATTTATACAGAACTGTCTGACAACTGTAGAGACTCTAAAGTGAAATTAAAAAACCCAAGACGTGGACCCCATTATTTATTAAGGGGTGGAGTGAGCATTTTGGCACCACATGTGTTTTGCAGAAATGAATGAGCAGAGGAATATGTGAAATGAAAATTGCGAATTTTCAACACACACAAGACAGAAAACTCCCTTTAAATTGTTAGATGGGTTCTAATGGGTACTCAAATGCCATAAATATTGACTTAAAGGGGTTTTCCGGGAATTAAGAAAATTAAAATACTTAAATATTACTTTATAATAAATATATCCCCAAATACCTTTCATTAATTATAATGGCTCGTTTTGTCTGGGGAGCAATCATTAGGGGAAATAAAATGACCGCCATCTTATTATTAGTACACACAAAACCTGTCCTAATCACACAAGAGGACAAGTGACTTCACAACACTGAGCTAAAGAGCTGCCTCATCCTCCTCTCTGCTCTACTTGCGAGGGATTGTGATCCTGAATACAGATGATAAGATCCTCGGCTGAATCTCTGTGAGAATTAGAGATCATGAGGAGATATGAAGTACAGAGAGGACAGACAGGTCAGACTGTGGTAATGTGGGTCTGTGGTAATGGAGACTGCAACAAGAGCTGCTGCTCATTACCCCCACTCTCCTCTCTGTACTTCATGTCTCCTCATGAACTTCATTCCCACAGAGATTCAGCTGAAGATCTTATCTGTATTCAAGATCATCATCCTTGACAAGCAGCTCAGAGAGGAGGATGAGGCAGCTCTTTACTTCACTGTTCTGAAGTAACTGGTCCTTCTGTGTGATTAGGACAGGTTTTGCATGCACTAATAGGACGGTGGCCATTTTATTTCCCCTAAAGATTGCTCCCTAGACAAAACAATCCATTATAACTAATGCAAGGTATTTGGGAATATATGTATAATAAAGTAATATTTAAGTAATTTCATTTTCTTTATTCCCGGAGAACCCCTTTTAATGCTGTTTGGATATGCTGCAGGCCAGGGTTAAGAAGGGAAAGACCACCTTTAGTCTTTTCCAGCACAGATTTTCATGGATTGGTTTGGATTGGACAGCATTTGGGTGAGTAGGACATAGTTTTCACAATTATGCATTAATGACATTTATAAAATGTGTACATGGCAAATTGCTTGATTAAAGTCATACAGGTAATTTTTCATCCAGATCAAAAGGGTTTTATGAAGGGGAGGTTTACTACAGTAGATAGTTTACCAACATATATTATACAGTACGTACCCTTACCACGTCAAAGTGGCTGAGGGCTTGTACGGAGCAGGCTGCTTCAGTGAGCCCACTACAAGCACATTGAGTGCCAGCTGTATAATATAGCAGGCACCTAGCCACAATGACAGGGAATGGTGATCATTTGAACCCCGTCATTTAAACTCTCAGATGCCGCAAACAATAGGGATCGTGGCATCTGTGAGGCAAGGCAGAGGAATGGTGCTCCCTCTGTCATCCCATCTGAGCCCCCGCAATGAAATCACAGGGCTCTGATCGGTTACCATGACAGCTGGGCTTCCAAGGGCTGTCATAGTTACCTCCCTGCTTAGCTGTGTGACATTCAGAAAAGAAACACCTAAGATATTGCTCAAGTGACTGATTAAGTCTTTCAGTCTGCCCATTCGTCTCGGGGTGAAAGGCGGAGGAGAAGGACAGCGAGATACCCAACCTACTGCAAAACTCTCTCCAGAACCTCGACACGAACTGAACCCCCCTGTCAGACACTATGTTAGATGGAATTCCATGAAGGCATAAAATATGGTGGATAAACAACCCTGCAAGGACTCTAGCTGTAGGCAATTTTTTCAACGAGACCAGATGGCACATTTTAGAAAAACGATCCACCACAACCCAGATTACTGACCTACCTTTGGAGAGAGGAAGATCAGTAATAAAATCCATGGAAATGTGAGACCAGGGCCTGTTGGGCAAAGGGAGCGGATGTAATAGCCCTTCTGGGAGTTGTCGAGGAACCTTTGCCCTAGCACAGGTCTCACAAGCCTTAACAAACGCCTTAACATCACGTTGCCAGGATGGCCACCAATAGGTACGGGACAACAAGTATCCCGTGCCCGCGATGCCCGGATGACCTGACAAAACTGAGGAATGGACCTTTTCTAACATCTTCAGCCGAAGATGACCTGGGACAAAGAGTTTACCTGGGGGTACAGTAGTAGGAGCAGAACTCTGTGAGTCTGCAATAGAAGACACAAGATCTGAAGTCAAAGTGGCAACGACTACCCCGGGAGAGAGGATATTTTCTGGTTCCTCATCCGGGACATTACTGGCACCAAAGCTTCTGGACAAGGCATCAGCCTTTACATTTTTTGAGCCTGGACGATAAGTTACCACAAAATTAAACCTGGTAAAAAACAAAGCCCATCGCGCTTGACGGGGGTTCAATCTCTTGGCATTGTCCAGATACAGCAGGTTCTTATGGTCAGTTAACACTGTCACCTTATGTCTGGCGCCCTCCAGAAAGTGTCTCCACTATTCAAAGGCCCATTTAATAGACAGTAGCTCCCTGTTTCCTATATCATAATTAACTTCAGCAGTGGAGAACTTTCTGGAGAAAAAGGCTACAGGTTGAAGGTTGGTAAAGGGTTCAACTCCCTGAGACAGGACAGCCCCTACTCCTGTCTCAGAGGCGTCAACCTCCACGACAAAAGGCTGTTCAGGGTCAGGATGAACCAAGACTGGAGCAGTGGTAAAACACCTATTTAAGTTAGAGAAGGCTAGTTCGATTTCATGTGTCCAAGAGGTAGGATCAGCCCCCTTTTTAGTTAAATCAGTAAGGGGTTTAGCAACCACAGAAAAGTTTTTGATAAATTTTCTATAATAGTTAGCAAAACCCAGAAAACGTTGGACCTCTTTCAAGGTAGTAGGTCTAACCCACTCAACCACAGCAGAAACTTTTTGTGGATCCATACTTATAGAACCAGGGGTAAGTGTGTATCCCAGAAATTCCACCTCCTGGACTCCAAACTGACACTTAGACAATTTAGCACACAGCCGATTAAGTCGCAATCTGGAGAGGACCTCCCTCACATGCTCCCGATGGGACTCCAAATCTGGGGAGAATATGAGGATGCCGTCCAGATATATAACCAAAAAACGGCCCAAAAGATCTCTGAAGACATCGTTAACAAAACGCTGGAAGACAGCCGGGGCATTGCTGAGACCAAATGGCATGACTAGGTATTCAAAGTGCCCCTGGAGTATTAAAAGCTGTCTTCCACTTGTCGCCTTCCCTGATGCGGATTAGATTGTAAGCTCCACGGAGGTCAATTTTAGAGAACCACGGGGCCCCCACAACCTGATTGAATAAATCCGGGATCAGAGGGAGAGGATGTTGGTCCTTAATCGTGATCTTATTGAGCTCCCTATAGTCAATACATGGACGGAGACCTCAATCTTTTTTCTCAACGAAGAAAAACCCTGCACCAATAGGAGAGACAGAAGGCCGTATGTGCCCTTTTTTCAGACTATCCTGAATATACTGACGCATAGACTCTCGTTCAGGAGCTGACAAATTAAAAATGCGACCCTTAGGAAGCTTGGCCCCAGAAACGAGGTCTATGGCACAATCGTAAGGCCGGTGCTGAGGTAGAGTTTCCGCAGCGGCCTCATCAAAGATGTCTTTGAAATAAAAAATGAACTCCGGAATATCCAAATCATTATTCACAGTACACATCATGGAAGGAACAGTTTTAAAGGGAACCTGTCACCTCCAACACACCTCATAAACTGCCAGCATTACCTTATATTATTGACCAGTGTGTTTCTAATGATGTTTTTTATTTAGAGAAGCGATTCCTCAAACTTGTTGAAATCGATGTTTTAAAGTCCATGACCGCGCTCTCTCCAGGCAGCTTGAAGTCAAGGGGGCAGCGGCCTCCTTGCTTCAATTCAAGCAAAGCACGCCCCTCTTGCCTATGATTGACAGTCTTCTTGTCTTCCTGCATGCGTGGTGCGCTCCTTCGTGCAGCGCGATCCCGGCTCCGGCTCTGCACTTAGCCGGCTTTCAACTGCGCACTGCGCATGCCCCTTAAACTCCAGTGAGCGCGCCAGCCCGCCCACACGCCTGCCTGTCCCTACGCACTCGCTCACTTGGGTTTATGGGGCATGCGCAGTGCGCAGTTGAAAGCCGGCTAAGTGCAGAGCCGGAGCCGGGATCGCGCTGCACGAAGGAGCGCACCACGCATGCAGGAAGACAAGAAGACTGTCAATCATAGGCAAGAGGGGCGTGCTTTGCTTGACTTGAAGCAAGGAGGCCGCTGCGCCCTTGGCTTCAAGCTGCCTGGAGAGAGCGCGGTCATGGACTTTAAAACATCGATTTCAACAAGTTTGAGGAATCGCTTCTCTAAATGAAAAACATCATTAGAAACACACTGGTCAATAATATAAGGTAATGCTGTCAGTTTATTAGGTGTGTTGGAGGTGACAGGTTCCCTTTAAGATGTGAACCACATGAATTCCCCCATTTCACCATGTCAGTGGTTTTCCAATCAAATACAGGGTTATGGAGGCGGAGCCAAGGCAAACCGAGAATAAGATCTGCAGTTAGTTTTTCCATCACAAAAAATGACATTTTTTCTGTATGTAAACACCCAACATTCATCATAACCTCAGCAGTACGAAATTTTATTCTCCCCTCATTCAAGGGAGTAAAATCTGCACCAGAAACTGAAAAGGGGGAACACAAAGGAATTAACTCCAAACCCAAGGCCTGAGCAACAACCACATGGATGAAACTCACTGCAGACCCTGAATCCACCATGGCCTGACAAGCAAAAATTTTAGAATCAGAAACCAAGGTTACAGGTAACAAAAACTTATTAACAGAATTAGGAGGTACCTGTACGCCTGAGTGACCCTCCTGGAGATCACTCAGGCGCTGGCGTTTCCCTGTGGTGACTTCGGCTTGGATGGGCAATCCCTCAAGAAATGGCCAGCTTTTCCACAGTATAGACATAAGGCATTCTCCAATCAATGTCTCCTTCTAGCAGCAGCAGCAGATGTAGAGCCTAACAACATAGGTTCTTCTCCAGAAGACTGAGAGGGAGATGGTGATTGAAATTGGGAAGGCATAGTAGAAGGAGGTTTGACAGAAAAGCCTGGCCTAAACTGTACAGTCGATCCCCCTTGCTTTTCCTTGCGTCTCTCTCTAAGTCTTCTGTCAATAGTCACAGCCAAAGCCATAAAGTCACTCAGGGATTCAGGGATAGGATGGCTGACCATAGCATCCTTAACAGTGTCTGACAGCCCTTGTCTGAAAAGGGTTTTCAAGGGTTGATCAGGCCATCCGGTCGCCGAGCACCACTGGCGGAACTCAGAACAGTAGTCTTCAGCAGAGTGGCGACCCTGCTGAATAAATAACAAATGAGTTTCCGCCAATGTAGCACGGTCAGGATCATCATACACTTGGCCCAAGGCATGAAAAAATCTATCCAGGGAACTCCACTCAGTAGCACCTGAGGCGAGGGCCAATGCCCAATCCTGAGGGGGACCCTGGAGGAGGGACACCACGACAGCCACTTTTTCTGCCTCAGAGGGGGAAAAATTAAAACGAAAATACAAACGACAGGACTCCCGGAAAGTACGGTATCTGTCTGGGTTCCCATCAAAGCGATCCAGCAGAAGCATTTTAGGTCTCTGCTGGACACTGTGCATAGGAAAAACAGGGGCTGGCAGCGACACAGGTGGGTTTGCAGCGCCAGGCGCAGGAATAGTCATGGCGTCAAGGTCCTGCGACATTTGCGCAATTAACCCAGCCATGCCCTGAAACTGATTCGTCAGCTCATCCAGGCGGTCGTTGACCGATAGATCGGTACTCATATTAAACCACCAGGAGAGTCGACTAGGGTATGGGCCTGCTATAATGTGAGGAGTAGGTCAGGGGGACACAAATGACACAAACAAAGTGAGGCCCTGACACTCCTCCCAAACCACTGTCCCTGCCTTTTGGGGGAACCCGGCTCGTTAACAGGCCGGCCCCAACCGAAGACTGCAATTACACTGAAGAAAGTGGAACACGAGACAAACAACCAAAACAAAACACAAGCAGGAACAACCCTAAACAGGTCAGGAACTGAAGGGGTAAAAGGTAAAGGAACCAAGCAAGGAATAAACAGAGGATAACACAAAAGGTAGGTAACAGAAACTGAAACCAGGGAAAAAGGTACAGAGTCACTGGAATACCAGATAAACACAGAGTAGCTAGCTTAGGCACAAGGCTCTATAGCAGGCACAGATGAATGGCGAGTGTGAAACTAAATATTGGCTAGAGTCCCAGCCCCAAGGCGTGATAGGAGCAGGAATCCCTGCCACACCCTTGAATGGACCAAAATTACTGGCAGGGACGCCTGCCAGTAAAACTAGCAAAACTAGCCAAACCTTTAACCCTATAGGAACCTAAGTGTTACAAGAGGATTTTCTGGCTTGCACTCGGGATGAGCGCCTCATAGCGTCAGGACACGGGAACGCCTGCACCCACCCAACATCCGCTGGAGGGCCGCAGCACCCCCGAATCCTGACATACAGTAGGTATTGGCTGGGTCAATTCAGCCTTTAATAAAACACGAAATTCCTATGGATTAGCCACTCTGAATCATGGGGAATAAAAAGGTAATACAGCTGTCCTTCCCTGTCCTTCTCCTCAGTGAGTGTTAGGGTGGGTTAGGTTATGGATGGGAATATTTTTGGTTTACAATATTGTGTGTATATATATATATATATATATATATATTGATATTTATGTAGAACGTTTCTAGTTTTTTTCTTAAAGAAAATACATGGGGATATCTGGGGGATAGAAGTAGCACTGTAAGCCTGCCATGGTCTCAATATTTAAAAATAAATTAATACATAAAAAAACAATCTAACAAATTAGATAAAAAAATATTAAAATAGTGTAAGTAATCTTATATTTTAATCTTTTCAATTTAGCTGTATGTATGCTTTTTTTTTATATTTCTTTATTTTTGCATTTTCTTTAGAAGATGTTTTGTATAATAGCAATAATTGGCAGCAGAGTTAAAGTTTTCAAAGGTCTAATCTCTACAACCATCAAACCAATGATGACTCACATGCTTCAAGATGCACCTCATTTAATGTAACAGACCTTTCATTTCTCAACTAACAATGAAAGATAATGGATTTTGTCTCAAAATGTATAAAGATGAGCAATGCTCAGAGCTGGGTTGTCAATCAGCAGAGAAATCAATGCATTTCTTTCTACATTTTCCATTATAAATACATTTGCAGTTAAGCAATATTCTTATGATTTATTTGCTTCTGTATTTTATGTTCCAGCCAGGTTCTACTGTTTCACATATTGAACACACTGGCCAAAAATGATACCATGTTTTGACTCAACAGTGTCATTTCAAGGAGAATACTATTTTTTTAAATATATATATATTCTTTACTATTATTATTATTATTGCTATTATTATGATACAGTCTATTCAAGGTCATCCTGAGCTGCAAAGAAAAGTTAACATTATTATTTGTGTCTAAGTGCGCCAATAAATCTAAGCCTCTCAATTAGAACTCTAAATCTAGAAAGACATATTAAGAATGATTGTTATGTTTGACTTCATACAAAATTAAACATTCACTTCTTTTACCTGACATAAAACATTTTTTACAGCAACTGAATTTGTTCCATGCACGTATATAAACATTGACCTTCAATATGAGTTATGATATTGTTCTCTCTTCAAAAAGAAATAAAGACAACTATAATATGACATTACCTTTTTTGTTTAACATTATAACTCACTTTATATTTGGCAAACCAACCTGAAAATTTAATATTATAGCACAGTATTCCTGGCTATGTCTTTCCATCAATCAGTTATATTACACTCATATTATGTCAGTCTCTTTAGAGAGCAAAATAGCTTGAACATAATGGTTTTGCATTTCACAAAAATGTATTGGGACTTTTTTAACTAAAAAGTTGACTTTGTTTTTTCCAAAGTAAATAGAAAAATTTACAACAGTGATTTACAAGCAGAATGTGTTACATCAGATTTGTGGAAAACAAATTTTTCAAAGACGACAAATGGTTTGACAATAAATCTCATAATCAATTAGGAAAATTTGAAGATATTTACATTACTGGCTGGTGTATAAGCACAGCTAGTGCATTAAAGAAAGTTTAGACCTTTAGACCTTTTCACTTTCTTCACATTTTGTTATGTTGCGACCTTGTACTAAAATTAACAGAATTTTTTGCTAGTTTATTAAAAACTAAAATGTCACATGGACATAAGTATTCAGACCTTTTGCTATGACACTTGAAATTTAGTTCTGGAGGCCTCCAATTTCTCTTGATCATCTTTGAGATGTTGCTAACCCTTGATTAGATTCCACCTAAATGGAAGAAATTTGTAACTACAAGGACTACTCTTCCTAGAGCTGACCTCTCCATCAAACTAGGCAATCAGGGGACAAGTGCCTTGGTAAGAGAGATGACCAAGAACTCAATGGTCAATTTTAGAGATGAGCGAATCAAATACCACGAAGTGGAATTCGATCCGAATTTCAGGATAAATTCGATTCGCCTCGAAGCCGAATTTCCTTGTGCTTCGTGTCAGCGAATCCATACTTACCTCCTCCATTTCCTCGCGACGGGCTGCCAGCCGCCATCTTGATTGAAGATCCCAGGCGAAATCCCGCGCCTAGTGACGTATGACGTCACCAGGCCGGCCAGCGTGATGACGTAATCTCTCGCCGCTCGAGATTTCGCTCCAGATCTTCAAGCAAGATGGCGGGGGCCGGCCCGTCATGAGCAAATGGAGGAGGTAAGTTTGATTTAATGTATTTTTTAATGTCTATTTTACACTGTTTTTCACTCAGATGCCGCGATCATGTATGTATGCGGCATCTGAGGGGTACAATGACGGGAGCGGCGCTATCGCAGCTCCCTGTCATTGCACCCACTACATAAAAAAAATAAAATTTTGTAAAATTCGTCGAATCAGCCGAATCGAATTTCCAAGAAATTCGCTCATCTCTACTTAATTTGGCTGAGCTCCAAAGATCCTGTGTGCAGATGGCAGAAATGTCCAGAAGGTCAACCATCACTGCAGCACTCCACCTGTCTAGGTTTTATGGCAGAGTCGCCAGAAAGAAGCCTCTCCTCAGTAAAAGACAGATGTCATTTGCAAAAAAAAGCAGCTAAAGCACTCTAAAACTGTGAGAAACAAGACTCTTTGGTCTTATGAAACCAAGATTTAACTTTTTGCCCTCATGTCTGGATGAAACAGGGCACTGCTCATCACCTACAGAATACAATCCCTGCAGTGAAGCATGGTGGTGGCGACATCATGCTGTGTGGGTGTTTTTCAGTGGCTGGGACAGGTAAACTGGTAAGAGTTGAGAAAAAGCTGAATGGAACAAAGTATAGAGATATTTTTTAATGAAAACCTGATCCAGAGGGCTCTGTTCCTTTTACTGGGCTGAAGGTTCAAATTGCAACAAGACTGTGACCATCAGCACACAGCCTAGGCAACACAGGAGTGTTGAGTGACCCAACCAGAGCCCTGACTTGAATCCAATTGAAAATCTCCAGAGAGACCTGAAAATGGCTCTCCACCGATAGTCAGCATTCAACTTGACAGGACTTGAGAGGATCTGCAGAGAAGAATGGAAGAAAATCCCCAAATCCAGGTATGAAAAGTGCCTTGTGGTACCATACCCAAGAAGACTGAAGGCTGTAATTTCTGCCAGAGGTGCATTAACAAAGTACTGAGTAAAGGGTCTGAACTCTGAATACTTATGTCAATGCATTGGTTGATATCTTTTAAGATGATGACAAAATTACAAGCTTTCGAGGCTACTTGTATCTCTTCATCAGCCGTCTCTTAAGACAGTATCTGAAGATCATTGGCCATAGACCTTACAGGGAAATATCCCGGTGTACCAATGCCCAGGGGGCCAGCCCGCATCTCTGCCACTGGCTGGGTACAAAGTAACGAGGGACAGCCACCATCAGACTGCGAAAAGCCTCAGTGTCCACAAGCCTAAACGGCAACATTTCCAGCACCAGCAATTTGCAAATGTGTGCATTTAGTGCTATGGCCTGTGGGTGGGTGGCTGGGTATTTGTGCTTTCGTTCAAAGGCCTGGGGTATGGACATTTGTACGCTGCGCTGGGACACAGAAGTGGATGTGCTTGCTGATGGTGCTTGCGAGAGTCCAGGTGCAGGGCAAGAGGCATCTGGGCCTGCGTCTTGGCTAGCACGTAACACAGGGAAGAGGAGGCAGTGGTGTGACCCGCAGACACCGATTGTAGATCCAGGCGTTTGGCCCACCTATTAGGGTGCTTTGCTGCCATGAAGATCATGCTGGTGGTGGTCAGGTTGCTAGTGTTCATGCCCCTGCTTATTTTGGTACGGCATAGGTTGCAAATTACAATTCTTTTATCGTCAACACTTGTTGTTGTGGCCTGCCTTCTCCCTTTTGCCATCCCACCGCCTCTTACAGCCTATTGTGGTGCTGCGCATCCCTCCCTCTTTGTACTGCTGTCCTTGCTCAGCTTGCCTCCTTCCCATGTTGGGCCAGTAATTTCATCGTCCACTACTTCCTCTTCCTCTTCGGGAAGGAATTGTTTCCCTTAAAGTGAGGAATATTGGCTTCTACCTCACAGGGGTTTCTTGCCTTCCTCTGGATCAACTTGCAGGATAACAGGCCGAACTGGATGGACAGATGTCTTTTTTTGGCCTCATAAACTATGTTAAAATGTTACTATGTTACTTCTTTACTCTAGTCCTCATCCTGACAAGTTGACGTTCAGTGCTGCTGACACTCAAAAACATTTGGGGTGAGGGTCTGCTGCTCTGACCGTCTAAAACATTCGGGGCGAGAGCCTGCTGCTGATCTGACAGTGTAAAACATTAGGGGTGAGGGCGTACTGCTACTTGCGCTTTACGTATAAGTATACGTATAAGTAAATATATGTTTCCTAACAATATTTCCTGTAAAATCGATGTTATCTTGGGGTTTTTTTGTCATTCCGTAGAAGTGGCGTAACAGTCGGTCATCATTGTTAATAGCAGCGACTTCGGTGTCCAAGATGCATCCAGACATCCTCCCCATGCTGTTCCCTAACCATTTCTGTGGTGTTTCCACCATTTTATGACATTTCCCTATGGACCAGACACCCTTCCCTCATCCGAGCAGGGGGTGCCTGGTCTTCTCCCATTGACTTCCATTGTACTCGGGTGCTCGGCCGAGCACTCGAGCACCATCTAGTGTTCGGCCAGAGCACCCGAGCACCCGAACATCGGGGTGCTCGATCATCACTAGCTGTCAGTATTGTAATCTTTCATGAGCCCCCAAGTACCTTGGACCCTGGGCGACCACCCAACACGGCCTTGTTATAACTATAAATTTGGAGAAACAAAATAAAAATTCCTCTGGCTTTTTCAAATGGGGCAAGTTTCCACCACTAAATGGATTAAAGTATAAACTTTGCAATACACAGCTGCCTCTTCTTCACACATTGTGGCATTATTTTTGGTTCTTAGAAATTACAGGACAAGTATATTTAATTTATAACATTTATTTAAAAAAAAAAAAACATTACTAACATCATTATTCGTGCATACTATGCTGAGTGGATAAAAGAAGGTGAGACATAAGGAGGTGCACTGTGACTCTGTCCCCCAAAGGCCCACGTAAAACTCGAACCAGCTATGCATTAAGCCTACCAATGTTCAATAACCATCATGTACGTGAAAAAATTTGAGCCATGTATAACAAAACATAGACAACTATAACATGTGATGTTTCCTAAGCATCACAAAACTACAGGAAAAATGCTGATGGTAGCATCATTAGTGCAAATAAAATGTAACACAAAAAGTCAAATACATTCATTTACTGAAAAAAACAATGTACTTATATCAATTTTTGAGGATTATTTTCTTTCTGCATGTCCTAGTGAGAAAAATATGCTAGCAATCTAAAATAAAACAGTTATGTGAGATGTTATTTTTCCACTGTATTTCTCAGTGGATTGTTTTTTTTCAACAGACAAGCAATTCATTGCTGAAAAACAAAGTGAGGAGTTCTGTTCTCATTGCACAGTTTGTTTTGAAACTATGGAAACGTTGTCCAACATTTCAAAGCTGTTTGGTTCTATGGTATTATTTCTTCATTTGCTGTACAATACATTTTGTTTACATTAGACTGCCTTATGTAAAATAATTTTTACATTCATTTTTACCTAAAGAATTTACCGAACAATTCATGTGTTACAATAATTCTGTCTTATTGCACTTCACCAGTTTCTGATCCTTCCAAAATATATATGGATTTTCCTTAGATCTACAGTGCCAATTTTTGCCACTGATGGGCGGGCTTTAGTGCTGACCTAGCTGTTTTACAGACTAGGGCATCGCTATATCCTACCCATTAGTGCCAGTGACTTCACCAGGCTCACTGCTAGGCGGAAGCCTCCACCTAGCTTTACTCATGGGGAGCCTCCTCCTAGCTTTCCCATAAAATGTTCTGATGCTTATATCAGGGGGGCTGTCTGGATGAAAATGGGGATATGTCTGGGTTCAGAGCTGAATACCTTTAAGTGCAATGTATTTTTCTCCTTGTTGCAGCAGACAATACAACAGTCACAGTCCATAACATTACATTCAGTGATACAAGTTGAGTATACATGTAATTTCTATTAAGTTAATTAAAGGCGCTACCTTTGGGGACATTCTTTTATTACTATTATTGTTCTCTTCTCTCTGTTTGTTCTCTACAGTCTTCAGTTTCACTGTATCTGCAGACTGTTCTGTCTTCTTCTCATTGAATTCTGACAGAGAGCTGCTCTGTTTGATCTGTAGCCCCCATGTTTTCAGTCCTGACTGCTTATAAATGTTCATTTATGCTAAATTCTTATGAATCTGATAATACTTCACCGTAAACGTGTGCCTTTGAGCTGTCAAAACTGAAGAGATAATAATTGCAGATTGGGCCCTTAGAGCAATTCTCTGATAGATTTCACCTAGAAGGAGGCACAACAGTCTGCAGATATAGAGAAACAGAATGCGGTAGAAAACAAACTGTTAAACATTTTTAATAAAGATTAATTTAAAAAAAAACTGTTTTATATCAAGATAACTTAAATAGAATAAGGAGTCCATAGTCTTTCCAGACATTCCAAAAAGAAAGACATGTAATGCAATTTGCACAACTAACCTTCAAACAAAGTTCTATGTTACCCCACTTCCCTTATTTCATATTTCCAGGTCAGGTTTATACAGCAGTCACTGAAGGTAAAGAAAACTTTTCAGCTTTTTTGTCATGAAATGAGTGTATTCTCCATAATATAACACTTCTTCATATCTCTGTGTTGTTCCCTTCCTCTATTATTTTTACTTGAAATTTATGAATAAATTGACAACTAGGTGTTACTATTTTGGAGTGATCCTACAGTCTGACACTGTTGAATCAGCGCTGACAGTGCCTTGTGTAGAGACACAGGCCTTTGACAAGGGAGATGGTAGAACCAGTTGTCAATTTGTTCATAAGTTTCTTGGAGAACCAACAGAGGAATACACAACCCAGAATATAAGAATAGATGCTCACGAATTATCATTTTATGGAGAATACAGACATTTGGTAAAACACACATAGAGTGGATAAGTTTTCTTTGATAAATGCTGCATAAATAGATCTGTACTTAGCTCCCCCTAGTGTCAACTGCAGCCAGTAATAAGTATTATATCAATTTAGAAACACAGAACTCCCCACATTAAGACCCAGGTCCTCCATTCCTTACAGAATCCAAGAACAGAGATAAAGGCAGCACTTCAGTGATGATCCTTTATTGACCCAATGCAACGTTTCAGCTGAAAATGATCTATTCCCAAGCTTGACAAAGGCTTATTCTGAGCTAAAGGATTGCATTAGGTCAGTGATGACCATTAGAGTGCTGCCTTTATCTCTATTACGGTCATGTCTGTGTATGCTCATGTAAAGCAGTTGTGTGGTATGTCATGAAATTATAAAACCTTTAATTTAACCCCTTCCCGGGACCTTAAAGATGGCGCCCGCTCCTGCACAGAGCGGGCGTGATGGCCGCGGGTGACCTGCTTTTCCCACTAGCAGACACCCGCGGCTAATGTCCGCGACCGGCAGTAATGCCGATCGCGGACATTTAACCCCTCTGATGCAGCGATCAAGCCTGACCGCGGCACCCGAAGGCGGCAAACACCGGAAGCGCACACTTACAGTGTTGCTCCAGCTCCCCAGTGTGGTGATCGGAGGAGCCGGAGCGTGCCTGCAGCAGCCTCTGTCATAGTAAATGACAGGAAGCTGCTGCAGAGGCTTTCCTATCGAGCCCTTGCCTGTCATAAGGCTCCATAGGAAAGCACTAAAATCATCATAGACTCCAATGCAAGTGCATTGGAGTCTATGATATAAGCAATCAAATGATTGCTAGTTATAGTTCTCTATGGGAACTATAAAAAAGTGTAAAAAAAATAAAGTTTAAAAAAATAAATAAATAAAAAAACGTAAAAGTTCAAATCACCCCCCTTTCCAGAAAATAAAAGTATTACAAATTTTTAACAATACACATTATGGGTATAGCTGTGTGCGAAAACGCCCATATTATAAAAATATAAAAAATTATTTCCCATATGGAAAACAGCTAAACGGAAAAAAGCGTCAAAATGGCTGATTCACCATTTTTTGTTGCTTTTTTTTTAAATTAAATAAAAAGCGATCAAAAAGTCACACACACCCCAGAATGGTATCAATAAAAAGTTCAGATCGCCCCGCAAAAAATGAGCCCCCATACAGCTCCATACACATAAATACCAAAAAGTTATAGGGGTCAAGAAATGAAAAAAATAAATAAAATAAAAAATGTCCAACTTTATAATTTTTTTTATCACTATCAAAACGCAAGAAAAACTATACATATTAGGTATCGCCGGATTCGTACTGACCAGTAGAATGAAAGTAACTGGTCAGTTTTAATGCACATCGAATGCCGTAAATAAAAACCGGTAAAACTACGGCGGAATTGCATTTATTTTGCAATTTCACCCGATTTGGAATTTTATTCCCGCTTCCCACTACACCATATGCAATATTAAATGGTGGTGTTGGAAAGTACAACTTGTCCCGCAAGAACAAGCCCTCATACAGCTAAGTGAACAGAAAAATAAAACAGTTATGGCTGTATCAAGGCTGGGAGCGCAAAACCGAAAAAACCTCAGGGGTAGAAAGGGTTGATTCCATACTTGCCTGAAACAAGATGGCCAGCACCAATTAAAGCTGCTGAGGAATACAAAAGAAAACATGAATGTATTTGACCCTGCTGAGCCACTGAGCCAAGGAAATTTGTATATAGTGTGTACATTTTTATGTTTTTACTGTCAAAATGTATCTATTAATTTCAAATAAAAAAAAATCATATTTTCTATTACTGTCTACTTTTTCATCTTCCTTTGTATTATTATTATTACTTATAAGTTTCTATCATTGGTTATTTGTTGTCATCACAGGTGACACATTAAAGAACCGGGATTTCATACGGGCTCAAACTAAATATTTTTACATTTCCAGAACAGCTAATAGAGAAGAAATATATTGCTGTCTTTAGAATTATCCAATGCTCTATCACTTGTATTTCTAACATTTCTGTGATTAAGAATTCTAGGAAAGGGGATGAATGAAAAAGAGACTAGAAGAGTGACTTAATGCTAGTGTAAGTCCTAGCTAGGAATTAGTGCTCTTTTGTCACAACATCATTTGTGTCACTACACCCATTTGAATAGAATACTAATCATGTGTTTGCAGACATGAGAAGAGATTAAATAATATCCATAGTCTGTGCTCTTCATTATGTATTTGACAGCCATGTGATACATGTGGTGCTTTAACGTTTTTAATCCCTTCAGAATTTTCTATATTACTACATATGTGAATTTGACCTAAACCTACTTCAGATTTTCTACTGTACTATAGTACTGTAAGTAAATTTAGATAACCAAATCACAAAAAAAGTCAAAATTATTAGACTTGATCATTTATTTATTGAGGAAAATTATCTAATATATAATATGTTGGTGAGTGACAAAGTATGTGAACTTAGAGTTAGAGTCAGGTGTGTTTAATCAATGGGATGATAATCAGGTGTGAGTGGGCGGCCTGTTTTATTTAAAGAACAGGTATCTATCTGATAAATGCTCCTATATATTAGACTACCTGTTGAGACTGAGCCTGATGCACAGTAAGTCTATGTATAACAGAAAAGATTAAGTATTAATGGTGCAGCATGCAAACTAGATAAACATGCCCATATATTAGACCGCCTGTTGACACTGAGTCTGAACACAATAATTCGATGTATAACAGAACAGATTAAGTATGAATGGTGCAACAGGTGAACAAGATACACAGGGTTATTACACTCAGCCTGCACTGTCCCTGCAGTCTCCTTGTGCTCTCCCTATACTCTCACTACAGTGTCTAAAAACTCCCCCTATGCTCTCCCTACACTGTCCCTGCACTCTCCTATCCAATATTCTACAGTTAAAAGCTTTCTTAAACACTGTACCTAGCAGTTGCCATGTCTCTCATGGGATGAGGCTTTTATAGGACTGTGACATCACAAGGGATGGCTATCTGCAAATTGGCTGGCTGCAAGGCATAATGACTCATATTGCATTCCCGGGCTTCTTACTTTTACTTGTAACACGTGTAGCCACCATTTTAGGAAGTCAACTATTATTTACTGCAAGGAAATTCAGATTCATTACGAACCTAATTTTTCCTAAACTTTGGATTGAATTGCACTTTGGATGCTTCAAATCGCTCATTTCTAGTGGTGGCAGTGGCATGACAGAGGCAATAAAAGCAGCCGTACAGAACATGGTTGGCAGGTTGCAGCAGTGCCATGATGGTGCCTATGCCATGATGGAGGCAAGCAGCAACAGTGGCATGATGGAGTGGCACATGGAAAACTGCTTCATCATGTTGAAGAGACTGAAATTGTTGCTGCAGCTTCTGCTGCTTGAAGTGGTGGGAGGAGAATTGATCTGCAGGGAGTGGAGAGGGGCCCTTCTTTCAGACACGTGGACAGCAGGCAAGCAGACGCCTGCTGTCCACGTGTCTGAAAGAAGGGCCCCTCTCCACTCCCTGCAGATCCATTCTCCTCCCACCACTTCACCACTGTATATACAGTGATTCCTGGTAATAACAAAATGTGCTCTCCTTTTCTGCCAGAGGTAAACATTTGCCCATTTTGCCTTCATAGCGGGGATCTTAAAGCATGGCTATCCAGTAATCATCAGACTACTTGATGTGAACAATATACCTGTTACTCCTTTAGTGTTCATGGCTTTCCATTGCTCGTACAGATGCGCAAGCATGTGCAATATGGAATTCCAGAAAGTTGGCATGTGGATTAAGCAGTGAAGTGGCAAGTCCAGTAGAGTGATCCTCACCATGTAAGAGTGGCTGAAGTGCTTGAACAGTCTCCTGGACTTTGCCAGTACCTTGCGCAAGCCAGTCTAATTATTTAGAAAGTGTTGCACCACTAGGTTGATGACGTGTGCCATGCAGGAAGCATGTGTTATTTTGCCCAGGTTCAGGGTGGCCAGGATGTTGCACCCATTGTCGCTGACCACCTTGCCCAGTTGGAGTCGGCAGGGTGACAGTCAACGGGATGTTTGCTGCTCAATGTATTTTAGCAACTGCTCCCTGGTGTGGCTACTGCTGCCCAGGCCGATCAGCTACAAAACTACATGGCAACCCTTGACTTGACACCTGTGATAGGAAGGAAGTGTAATGTGAGCGTCGCTGTGCCCTGCTGCTGTTGGGGATGGGCCAACGTCCATGGAAGAGGAGGTGGAGAAGTGCCTGGTGTGGAAACCATGCTGACACGAGGGGGGTCAAAAGTACCTGATCTCATTGTTGGGGTGCTGCCTCATCACTGCCAGAAAAACATTAACCCAGTGAGCCATGAAAGACATGTACTGTCCCTGCCAATAAGAGCAGCTCGAGGTGTCCACCATGGCATGAACCTTGCCACACAGAGAGAATCGCAGGAAGCACCTCACGTTCTCCACAACATGATAGCACAAAGTGGGAATCGCTTTTTGGGAGAGATAATGCTGGGTAGAAATCTTCCAGCAAGGCTGAGAACACACCATTAGCTTCCTAAAAACAGCAGACTTGACTAAATAGTTCTGTAGCAACTACAACACCAGCAACTTGGCAAGGTGGAAATTAAGCTTGTACAGCATTTAATTGCTGGTCTTGTAGAGTTATTTCCTGGCCACGAATTTGGTTATTGATGGCTTACGATAGAGTGTAGGAGGAGTCTGAGTGGGAGAAGTGGGAAAGAATGATGACGATGTGAAAGACACCAAGCTGTCTGTGGATGCGGCCTGGCTGGCACAAGGGAGTCCAAGAGAAGCAGGGAACTCCTGTTGCACTAGCTGACTCTGTTTGACCACGGGATGAAGTGATGCCTGGTTTAATAGAGCTGCGGTGCCTATCTTTTTTTTTATTTGCCTGCCCATGTCTTATTTTGCTCTTGCACAGCTTTTACAAGGCAATTAGATATGAGCGAGCACTAAAATGCTCGGATTTTTCCCGATGCTCGGGTACTCGTTTCGAATAACGAAACCCATTGAAGTAAAGAGACTCGATCATTTTTTGCAGTGGACCAATGCTCTGCACAGGGAAGGTTGCATGAAAACCTGGAAACTTCAGAAAATGATAGAAACACCACGGAAATGGACAGGAAACAGCAGGGGCAGCATGCATGGATGCCTCTGAGGCTGCCTAATCGTACCATTACGCCAAATTCTGGGCAACAGCCTGGTGGTGACCCTCAAGACAATTGTGTTGACCCAGACCAAGATGGGCAAGGCACATGCCCATCACGTTAATAAAGAACCCCACTAGGTGCAACGAAGGTCCATTACCGCCTGCGGATGACACCACTGCCCATGCTGGCACTGCTGTCCTATCCCCCGCCAGAGGACACAGGCATAAGCCTGACACAGAATGTCGGTGACACCACCTAGTGACCAAGTTAGATGAGGTAGCAAGTGAGCCACCCAAACATGTAGCCTAAAACAGCATGGTGGTGAAACCACCAAGTGACCAAGTTAGACTGAGGTAGCAGGTGAGCCACCCAAGAATTTAGCCTAACAAAGCATGGCGGTGACACCACCAAGTGACCAAGTTAGATGAGGTAGCTGGTGAGCCACCCAAACATGTAGCCTGACAAAGCATGGCGGTGAAACCACCAAGTGAACAAGTTAGATGAGGTAGAAGGTGAGCCACCCAAAAGTTTAGCCTGAAACAGCATAGCGGTGACACCACCAAGGGACCAAGTTAGATGAGGTAGCAGGTGAGCCACCCAAACATGTAGCCTGACACAGCATTGCGGTGACACCACCAAGTGACCAAGTTAGATGAGGTAGCAGGTGAGCCACCCAAACATATAGCCTGACACAGCATAGCGGTGACACCACCTAGTGACCAAGTTAGATGAGGTAGCAGGTGAGCCACCCAAAGATTTTGCCTAACACAGCATGGTGGTGACACCACCAAGTGGCCAAGTTAGATGAGGTAGCAGGTGAGCCACCCAAACATGTAGCCTGACAAAGCATTGCGGTGACACAACCAAGTAAACAAGTTAGATGAGGTAGAAGGTGAGCCATCCAAAAGGTTAGCCTGACACAGCATAGCGGTGACACCACCAAGTGACCAAGTTAGATGAGGTAGCAGGTGAGCCACCCAAAAATTTTGCCTAACACAGCATGGCGTGACACCACCAATTGGCCAAGTTAGATGAGGTAGCAGGTGAGCCACCCAAACGTGTTGCCTGAAACAGCATGGCGGTGAAAGAGCCAAGTGACCAAGTTAGATGAGGTAGCAGGTGAGCCACCCAAAAATTTAGCCTGAAACAGCATGGCGGTGACACCACCAAGTGACCAAATTAAATGAGGTAGCAGGTGAGCCTCTCAAAAATTTAGCCTAACCCAGCATAGCGGTGACACCACCAAGTGACCAAGTTAGATGAGGTAGCAGGTGAGACACCGAAAAGTTTAGCCTAACACAGAATAGCGGTGACACCACCAAGTGATCAAGTTAGATGAGGTACCAGGTGAGCCACCCAAAAATTTAGCATGACAAAGCATAGCAGTGACACCACCAAGTAACCAAGTTAGATGAGGTAGCAGGTGAGCCACCCAAAAATTTAGCCTGACACAGCATAGCGGTGAGACCACCAAGTGACCAAGTTAGTTGAGGTAGCAGGTGAGCCACCCAAAAATTTAGCCTGACACAGCATAGCGGTGAGACCACCAAGTGACCAAGTTAGTTGAGGTAGCAAGTGAGCCACCCAAACATGTAGCCTAACACAGCTCGGCGCTGACACCACCAAGTGACCAAGTTGGATGACGTAGCAGGTGAGCCACCCAAAAATTTAGCCTGACACAGCATGGCGGTGACACCACCAAGTGTACAAGTTACATGAGGTAGCAGGTGAGCCACCCAAACATGTATCCTGACACAGCATAGCGGTGACACCACCAAGTGACCAAGTTAGATGAGGTAGCAGGTGAGACACACAAAAGTTTAGCCTGACAAAGCATAGCGGTGACACCACCAAGTGACCAAGTTAGATGAGGTAGCAGGTGAACCACCCAAACATGTAGCCTGACACAGCATGGCGGTGACACCACCAAGTGACCAAGTTAGATGAGGTAGCAGGTGAGCCACCCAAAAATTTAACCTGACACAGCATGGCGGTTACACCACCAAGTGAAAAAGTTAGATGAGGTAGCAGGTGTGCCACCCAAACATGTAGCCTGACACAGCAAGGCGGTGACACCACCAAGTGACCAAGTTAGATGAGGTAGCAGGTGTGCCACTCAAAATTTAGCCTGACACAGCATAGCGGTCAAACCACCAAGTGACCAAGTTAGATGAGGTAGCAGGTGACCAACCAAACATGTAGCCTGACACAGCATGGTGGTAAAACCACCAAGTTACCAAGTTAGACTGAGGTAGCCGGTGAGCCACCCAAACTTGTAGCTTGACACAGCATGGCGGTGATACCACCATGTGACCAAGTTAGATGAGGTAGCAGGTGAGCCACCCAAACATGTAGCTTGACACAGCATGGCGCTAACACCACCAAGTAACCAAGTTAGATGAGGTAGCAGGTGAGCCACCCAAAAATTTAGCCTGACACAGCATAGAGGTGACACCACAAAGTTACCAAGTTAGATGAGGTAGCAGGTGAGCCCCCCAAACATGTAACCTGACACAGCATGGCGGTGACACCACCAAGTGAACAGGTTAGATGAGGTAGCAGATGAGTCACCCAAACATGTAGCCTGACACAGCATGACGGTGACACCACCAAGTGACCAAGTTAGATGAGGTAGCAGGTGAGCCACACAAAAATTTAGCCTGACACTGCATAGTGGGTACACCACCAAGTAATAAAAGTTAGATGAGGTAGCAGGTGAGCCACCCAAACATGTAGCCAGACAAAGCAAGGCGGTGACACCACCAAGTGACCAAGTTAGATGAGGTAGCAGGTGAGCCACTCAAAAATTTAGCCTGACACAGCATAGCGGTGAAACCACCAAGTGAACAAGTTAGATGATGTAGCAGGTGAGACACCCAAACATGTAGCCTGACACAGCATGGTGGTAAAACCACCAAGTTACCAAGTTAGACTGAGGTAGCAGGTGAGCCAACCAAACATGTAGCCTGACACAGCATGGCGGTGACACCACCAAGAGACCAATTTAAATGAGGTAGTAGGTGAGACACCCAAACATGTAGCCTGACACAGCATGGCGGTGACACCACCAAGTGACCAAGTTAGATGAGGTAGCAGGTAAGCCACCTAAACATGTAGCTTGACAAAGCATGGTGGTGACACAACCAAGTGACCAAGTTAGATGAGGTAGAAGGTGAGCCAACCAAACATGTAGCCTGACACAGCATGGCGGTGACACCACCAAATGACCAAGTTAGATGACGTAGCAGGTGAGCCACCCAAACATGTAGCCTGACATAGCATGGCGGTGACACCACCAAGTGACCAAGTTAGATGAGGTAGCAGGTGAGCCACCCAAAAATTTTGAATGACACAGCATGGCAGTTACACCACCAAGTTACCAAGTTAGATGAGGTAGCAGGTGAGCCACTCAAACATGTCGCCTGACACAGCATGGCGGTGACACCACCAAGTGACCAAGTTAGATGAGGTAGCAGGTGAGCCACTCAAAAATTTAGCCTGACACAGCATAGCGGTGAAACCACCAAGTGAACAAGTTAGACTGAGGTAGCAGGTGAGCCACCCAAACATGTAGCTTGACACAGCATGACGGTGACACCACCAAGTGACCAAGTTAGATGAGGTAGCAGGTGAGTCCCCCAAACATGTAGCCTGACACAGCATGGCGGTGACACCACCAAGTGACCAATTAGATGAGGTAGCAGGTTAGCCACAAAAAATTTAGCCTGACACAGCATGGTAGTGACACCATCAAGTGACCAAGTTTGATGAGGTAGCAGGTAAGCCACCCAAACATGTAGCCTGACACAGCATGGCGGTGACACCACCAAATGACCAAGTTAGATGAGGTAGCAGGTAAGCCACCCAAACATGTAGCCTGACACAGTATGGCGGTAACACCACCAAGTGACCAAGTTAGATCAGGTAATAGGTGAGCCACCCAAGAATGTAGCCTGACACAGCATGGCGGTGACACCACCAAGTGACCAAGTTAGATGAGGAAGCAGGTGAGCAACCCAAACATGTAGCCTGACACAGCATGGCTGTGACACCACCAAGTGACCAAGTTAGATGAGGTAGCCATGTGAGCCACCAAAAAGATTAGCCTGACACAGCATAGCGGTGACACCACCAAGTGAACAAGTTAGATGAGGTAGCAGGTGAGCCACCCAAACATGTAGCTTGACACAGCATAACGGTGACACCACCATGTGACAAAGTTAGATGAGGTAGCAGTTGAGCCACCCAAAATTTTACCCTGACACAGCATAGCGTTGACACCACGAATTGACCAAGTTAGATGAGGTAGCAGGTCCGCCCCCGCAACATGTAGCCTGACACAGCATAGCGGTTTAACCACCAAGTGACTACGTTAGATGAGGTAGCAGGTGAGCCACCAAAACATGTAGCCTGACACAGCATGGCGGTAAAACCACCAAGTGACCAATTTAGACTGAGGTAGCAGGTGAGCCACCTAAACATGTAGCTTGACAAAGCATGGCGGTGACACCACCAAGTGACCAAGTTAGATGAGGTATAAGATGAGCCAAACAAACATGTAGCCTGACACAGCATGGCGGTGACACCACCAAATGACCGAGTTAGATGAGGTAGCAGGTGAGCCACCCAAGAATTTAGCCTGACACAGCATGGCGGTGACACCACCAAGTGACCAAGTTAGATGAGGTAAAAGTTGAGAAACCCAAAAGATTAGCCTGACACAGTATAGCGGTGTCACCACCAAGTGACCAAGTTAAATGAGGTAGCAGGTGAGACACCCAAAAGATTAGCCTGACACAGCATAGTGGTGACACCACCAAGTGACAAAGTTAGATGAGGTAGCAGGTGAGCCACCTAAAAATTTACCCTGACTCAGCATAGTGTTGACACCACGAATTGACCACGTTAGATGAGGTAGCAGGTCAGCCCCCCAAACATGTAGCCTGACACAGCATAGCGGTGACACCACCAAGTGACCAAGTTAGATGAGGTAGCAGGTAAGCCACCTAAACATGTAGCTTGACAAAGCATGGTGGTGACACAACCAAGTGACCAAGTTAGATGAGGTAGAAGGTGAGCCAACCAAACATGTAGCCTGACACAGCATGGCGGTGACACCACCAAGTGACCAAGTTAGATGACGTAGCAGGTGAGCCACCCAAACATGTAGCCTGACACAGCATGGCGGTGACACCACCAAGTGACCAAGTTAGATGAGGTAGCAGGTGAGCCACCCAAAAATTTTGAATGACACAGCATGGCAGTTACACCACCAAGTTACCAAGTTAGATGAGGTAGCAGGTGAGCCACCCAAACATGTCGCCTGACACAGTATGGCGGTGACACCACCAAGTGACCAAGTTAGATGAGGTAGCAGGTGAGCCACTCAAAAATTTAGCCTGACACAGCATAGCGGTTACACCACCAAGTGAAAAAGTTAGATGAGGTAGCAGGTGAGCCACCCTAACATGTAGCCTGACATAGCAAGGCGGTGACACCACCAAGTGACCAAGTTAGATAAAGTAGCAGGTGAGCCACTCAAAAATTTAGCCTGCACAGCATAGCGGTGAAACCACCAAGTGAACAAGTTAGACTGAGGTAGCAGGTGAGCCACCCAAACATGTAGCTTGACACAGCATGACGGTGACACCACCAAGTGACCAAGTTAGATGAGGTAGCAGGTGAGTCCCCCAAACATGTAGCCTGACACAGCATGGCGGTGACACCACCAAGTGACCAATTAGATGAGGTAGCAGGTTAGCCACAAAAAATTTAGCCTGATACAGCATGGTAGTGACACCATCAAGTGACCAAGTTTGATGAGGTAGCAGGTAAGCCACCCAAACATGTAGCCTGACACAGCATGGCGGTGACACCACCAAGTGACCAATTAGATGAGGTAGCAGGTGACCACCCAAAAATTTTGAATGACACCAGGCAGTTACACCACCAAGTTACCAAGTTA
>ONZH01009289.1:0-36305 GCA_900303285.1 Rhinella marina | reverse complement strand
TTGCCGCAATGACGGATAAAGCCGCTTAATTTCAAATCACTGACTAAAAAATCTAAACGGGAAATTTTCCAAAAAAGCATTGATCTCTGCTCGATCAGAAACACAAGGAAACATACTTCATGAACCGCACCTGTCCATTGTTGGACCAGTACACCAGATACCGTCACCACTTTCCAGTATATAAATCTGACCAGTAGTGTCAAGGGCTCCCTATAAACTGATCACAGGCTGTCCGCTGCTGGAACCCACTGATCAGCCATAACCCAAGAGGGAGCACACCAGCAGCTACTCTTTCTTTTGCAGCGCCACACAGACAAATGAGTATTACAGTGACTGATAATCTGTATGTACTAGCTCCCTCTAGTGTGGCTTATAATCTGTTGTACTGATCTGTATAATCTGTATGTAGTCTCCTCTAGTGGTGACTGTATAATCTGTATGTAGTGAGCTCTCCTCTGTTAGTGGTTGATATAATCTGTAGTGAGATCCCTATATGGTATGTATGAGGCTCCCTATAGTGGTTACTGTATAATTTGTAGCGTGAGCTCCCTCTAGTGGTGGCTGTATAATCTGTTGTAGTGAGCTCCCTCATTGGCGACTTTAAATTCTGTATTAGTGAGCTCCCTTGTGGTGACTGTAAATCTCTTATGTAATAATCTCCTGAGCTCCCTCTAGTGTGGCGTAAATATCTGTATAGTAATCTCCTGAGCGCCCTTTTGTGTGGCTTATTATCTGTATGTAGTAATCTCCTAGCTCCTCTAGTGGTGGCTGTACTAATCTGCTGATATCTGTAATCTCCTGAGCTCCCTCTAGTGTTGCTGTTATATCTGTAAGCAGTAATCTCCTGAGCTCCCTCTAGTTGCTGCTGTCATCTCCTGATCCCTCTTATAATTAGTAAATCTCCTAATCTCCTATGAGCTCCCTTTTGGTGGCTGTATATATCTGTATTAGTAATCTCCTGAGCTCCCTCTAGTGCTGTCTATATAGCTCCCTCCCTTGTTGTATATATCTGTATGTAGTAAATCTCTCTGAGCTCCCTCTAGTATAATATCTCCTAGCTCCTCTAGTGAGTGGCTGTATATATCTGCTTATCTGCAAGTAATCTCCTGAGCTCCCTCTAGTGGTGGCTGTATATATCTGTATGCAGTAATCTCCTGGCTCCCTCTAGTTGACTGTATAGTATCTTGATGTAGTATGTATAATCTCCTGAGCTCCTCTAGTGGGTGCTGTATATATCTGTATGTAGTAATCTCCTGAGCTCCCTCTAGTGGTGCTGTATATATCTGTATGTAGTAATCTCCTGAGCTCCCTCTAGTGGTGGCTGTATATATCTGTATGTAGTAATCTCCTGAGCTCCTCTAGTGGTGGCTGTATATATCTGTATGTATGTAATCCTGAGCAGCCCTTAGTGATGGCTATCTATATATCTGTATAGTAATCTGAGCTCCCTCTAGTTGGCTGTATAATCTGTAGTGAGCTCCCTCTAAGTATAATCTTAATCTCTGTAAGTACTGAGCTCCCTCTCTATCGTGCTGCATGTAGTGCAGCTCAGGGTACCCCTTTCCCCAGGCCCCGGGACGTCTCTCTAGGGATTACTGTACCTATTTGCATTGTTCAGACTACATCTCTTGCTTGGTTTTTTACATTTCAGGAGGGTGCGGTTGAAGATTTGAGATGAATAAATTGCTTGTGGTTTATGGACGTCTTTGTTTAGATTTACAATATTTTTGACCTATTCCGATTTGTTTCTGTTAAATTAAATCCTGTCAGGTGGCGGCGCCCGGGGCTCTGGACGCCGCTGATTTCCCTTTACGTGTCGCAGTTCTTAATTTTGGAAACATCCGGAGATTTTCCGAGAATTCATTATAAGTAAACGAGGCGCGTTCCCTCGTACACAGCTTGAGGCCCCGTCATCGCCTCTGCCATCCAGCAGATTTATATTGTGTCCTTAATGACATTTTTACTCTTTATCCTCCTGCGTTTAGGAAACCATCAGCAAGCAGGCTGATGACGGATGATGTTAGAGCTGTTTCTCCGGTCTGGTGCACCCGCTCAGGGCGTCGGAGGCTCCTGTTCACCACATGTTTTTCCATCTCCCAGTCGTGTGCGCTGATCACTGCGGTACTGCAGTGCACTACTGACATCACAGATCCGTCAACAGCAGCTTGCTGGCAGTTTCCAGCTCCGGAGAGTTGTACGACTCTCTAATCCGCAGACGACAGTTCATCTAATGCACAAAGAAGACACATTAAAAAGCAGCCACTACCAAGTGTCCACCTATAGAACTCAACTGCAGGACCGAATGTGCGATAATTGGATGTAAACGCGGTCCGACCTCCGGAATAAGAACATATCGACCATGTATCTCGGCCGCACAGCCGAGACCCCATCAAAGACCCGACCAGAAATCATCGATGGTGGATATGAAATGTAAGCAGCCAATAAATAGATTGGATAAATGAAAATCCACGTGGAGTTTTGACGGACGCAGTCCCTCCTTCCCAGTCCTATCTACCTGCGCAGTCCTCCATCCCCGGTTCCCCCATCTACCTGCGCAGTTCCCTTCCTCTCTACGTAGTCTTCCCTCCTTACTACCTGCGCTGTCTCCTTACCGGTCCTATCTACCTGCGCAGTCTCTTTCCGGTCATCTACCTACGTAGTCTTCCCTTCCCTGTCCTATCTACCTGCGCAGTCCTCCCCCGGTTCATCCTACCTGCTTCTCGCCTCTCCATCTACCTGCGTAGTCCTCCTTCCTGCTCTATCTATGCGTACTCTTTCTCCCTTCCAGTCCTATCTACCTGCGCAGTCCTCCCTCTACCTGGTTCCATCTACCTGCGCAGTCCTCCCTTCCCAGTGCTATTTACCGCAGTCTCCTTTCCCGGTCCTATCTATGCGTATTCCTCACTTCCCACCCTATTACCTGCGTATTCCCTTCCCGGTCCTATCTACTGCGCAGTCTCCTTCTGGTCCCATCTACCCTGCGCAGTCCTCCCTTCTCCATCCTATCTACCTGCGCAGTCCTCCCTTCCCCGTCCTATCTTCCGTGCAGTCTTCCTTCCGGTCCTATCTCCTGCGCAGTCCTCCTTCCCGGTCCTATCTACCTGCGTAGTCTTCCCTTCCCAGTCTATCTACTGCGCCAGTCCTTCCCGGTCCTATCTACCTGCGCTTTCTCCCTTCCCGTCCTAACTACCTGCGCAGTCCTCCTTCCATTCTATCTACTTGCGTAGTCCTCCCTTCCGGTCCTTCCCCTATTTACCTGCGCAGTCCTCCTTCTCGGTCTATCTACTGCATAGTCCTCCTTCCCATCCTATCTACCTGCGCTCCTATCTACCTGCGCAGTTCCTTCCCGATCCTATCTACCTGCGCAGTCCTCCTTCCTGATCCTATCTAGCTGCGCAGTCTCTTCCCGGGCTTATTTTACCTGTGCAGGCTCCTTCCCAGCCTATCTACCTTCATAGTCCCTCCCCTTCCCATCCTATCTACCTGCGCAGTCCTCCCTTCCTAGCCATCACCTGCGCAGTCCTCCCTCCCTGGTTCCATCTACTGCGCAGTCCTCTTCCGGTCCTATCTACCTTCTACCATCCATCTACCTGCGTAGTCCCGGTCCTATCTACCTGCGGTCCTATCTATCTGTGCAGTCCTCCCTTCTCAGTCTTATCTACCTGCGCAGTCCTCCCTCCCGGTTCATCTGCCTCCGAGTCCCCTTCCCGGTCCCTATCTACCTGCGCAGTCCTACCTTCCCTGTCCTATCTACCTGAGCTGTCCTCCCTTCCCGATCCTATCTGCCTGCGCATTCCCCTTCCCGGTCCTATCTACCTGCGCACTCCTCCTTCCCGGTCTATCTACCTGCGCAGTCCTCCCTCCGGTTTCATCTACCTGCGCAGTCTCCTTCCGGTCCTATCTACTGCGTATTCCTCACTTCCCCACTATCTACCTGCGTATTCCTCCTTCCCGTCTATCTACCTGCGCAGTCTCCCTTCCCCGTCTGACATCTACCTGCGCAGTCCTCCCTTCTCCATCCTATCTACTGCGCAGTCCTCCCTTCCTGGTCCCATTTACCTGCGCAGTCCTCCCTTCCGGTGCTATTACCTGCGCAGTCCTCCCTTCCTGGATCTGCGCAGTCCTCCCTTCCCGGTCCTATCTACCTGCGTAGTCTTCCCTTCCCAGTCCTATCTACCTGCGCAGTCATTCCGGTCCTATCTACCTGCGCACTCCTCCTTCCGTCTATCTACCTGCGCAGTCCTCCTCCCCGGTTTCATTCTACCTGCGCAGTCCTCCTTCCGGTCCTATCTACCTGCGTATTCCTCACTCCCCACCCTCTATGCGTATTCTCCTTCCCGGTCCTAACCTACCTGCGCAGTCCTCCTTCCCATTCCTGTCTACCTGCGTAGTCCTCCTTCCGGTCCTATACTGCGCAGTCCTCCCTTCCTGGTCCTATTTACCTGTGCAGTCCTCCCTTCTCGTCCTATCTACCTGCATAGTCCTCCCTTCCCCATACCTATCGTCCTATCTACCTGGCAGTTCCTTCCCGGTCCTAATCTTGCGCAGTAGCTGCGCAGTCCTCCCCCGGTGCTATCTACCTGTGCAGTCCTCCCTTCCAGTCCCTTCCCTCCCTTATCTATCTACCTGCGCATCCTCCCTTCCTAGTCCATCTACTGTGCAGTCCCTCCCTGGTTCCATCTACCTGCGCAGTCCTCCCTTCCCGGTCCTATCTACTTCATAGGTCCTCCTTCCCGATTCTATCTACCAGCGCAGTCTCCCTCCCGGTCCTATCTACCTGCGTAGTCCCCTTCCCGGTCCTATCCCTGCACAGTCCTCCCTTCTCCATCCTACTACCTGCGCAGTCCTCCCTTCCCCCCTTCTTGGTTCTCCTCTACCTGCGCAGTTCCCATCTACCTGCGCAGTCCTCCTTCCCGGTCCTATCTACCTGCAGTCTTCTCCAGTCCATCTACCTCGGAGTCCCTTCCCGGTCCTATCTACCTGCGAATACTCTTCCAGTCTATACCTGCGGCAGTCCCCTCCATTCCCTACCTGCATGGTCCTATTTACCTGCGCAGTCCTCCCTTCTCGGTCCTATCTACCTGCTAGTTCCTTCCCATCCTATCTACCTGCGCAGTCCTCCTTCCCTCATATCTACTGCGCTCCTTTCCTCCCTCCCAGTCCTATCTTAGTCCTATCTTAGTCTTTCTCCATCCTATCTACCTGCGCAGTCCTCCTTCCTAGTCCCATCTACCTGCGCAGCCTCCTCCCTGGTTCCATCTACTGCGAGTCTCCCTTCCCGGTCCTATCTACCTTCGTAGTCCCCTTCCCGATCCTATCTACCAGCGCAGTCCTCCTTCCCGGTCCTATCTACCTGCGTAATCCTCCCTTCTGGTCCTATCTACCCTGCGTAGTCCTCCTTCCAGGTCCTATCTATCTGCGCAGTCCTCCTTCCTGGTACCCAGTTCTATCCTATCTACCTATCCTCCCAGTCCTATCTACCTGCGCAGTCCTACCTTCCCGATTATCTACTGCGCAGTCCTCCCTTGTCGGTCCTATCTACCTGCGCAGTCCCGGTTCTATCTCCCAGTCCTCCTCCCCGTTCATCTACCTGCGCAGTTCTCCCTTCCCGGTCCCATCTACTTGCGTAGTCCTCTCTTCAGTCTATCTACCTGGGTAGTCTTTCCTTCCCAGTCTATCTACCTGCGCAGTCCTACCTTCCCTGTCATATCTACCTGCTCTTTCCTCCCTTCCCGGTCCCTATCTACCTGCGCAGTTCTCCTTCCCGTCCTATCTACCTGCACAGTCCTTCCTTCCCGGTCCTATCTATCTGCGGCAGTAGGCCTACTTTCCTGTCCTATCTACCTAGGCTGTCCTCTTCTTTCTCCCGGTTAACTACCTGCGCAGTTCTCCCTTCCTGGTCCTATTTACCTGTGAGTCCTCCCTTCCCAGTCCTATCTAGCTGCGCAGTCTTTCCCTTCCCGGTGCTTTCTACCTGCGCAGTCCTCCTTCCAGTCCCTATCCTATCTACCTGCGCAGTCTCCTTCCCCGTCCTATCTTCCCGTCCTATCTAACCTGCACAGTCCTACTTCCCTGTCATATCTACCTGCGTTGTCCTCCTTTCGCGGTCCTATCTACCTGCGTAGTCCTCCCTTCCGTCCTATCTACCTGCTCAGTCCTCCTTCCCCGTCCTATCTACCTGCACAGTCCTTCCTTCCCGGTCCTATCTATCTGCGCAGTCCTCCCTTCCCGGTCCCATCTACCTGCGCTGTCCTCCCTTCCCGGTCCTATCTACCTCCGTAGTCTTCCCTTCCAGTCCTATCTACCTGTGTAGGCCTACCTTTCCTGTCCTATCTACCTGCGCTTTCCTCCCTTCCCGGTCCTAACTACCTGCGCAGTTCTCCCTTCCCGGTCCTATTTACCTGTGCAGTCCTCCCTTCCCAGTCCTATCTAGCTGCGCAGTCTTCCCTTCCCGGTGCTTTCTACCTGCGCAGTCCTCCCTTCCCAGTCCTATCTACCTGCATAGTCTCCCTTCCCCATCCTATCTACCTGCGCAGTCCTCCCTTCCCCGTCCTATCTACCTGCGCAGTCCTTCCCGGTCCTATCTACCTGCACAGTCCTACCTTCCCTGTCATATCTACCTGCGTTGTCCTCCCTTTCCGGTCCTATCTACCTGCGTAGTCCTCCCTTCCCGGTCCTACTACCTGCTCAGTCCTCCCTTCCCGGTCCTATTTACCTGCGCAGTCCTCCCTTCAGATCCTATCTAGCTGCACAGTCCTCCCTTCCCGGTGCTATCTACCTGCACAGTCCTCCTTCCCGGTCCTATCTACTTGCATAGTCCTCCTTCCCCATCCTATCTATCTGCGCTGTCCTCCCTTCCTAGTCCCATCTACCTTTGCAGTCCTCCCTCCCCGGTTCCATCTACCTGCGCAGTCCTCCCTTCCCGGTCCTATCTACCTGCGTAGTCCTCCCTTCCCGGTCCTATCTACCTGCGCAGTCCTCCCTTCCTGGTCCTATCTACCTGCGTAGTCCTCCTTCCCGATCCTATCTATCTGCGCAGTCCTCCCTTCTCAGTCTTATCTACCTGCGCAGTCCTGCCTTCCCGGTCCCATCTACCTGCGCAGTCTTCCCTTCCGGGCCTATCTATCTGCGCAGTCCTCCCTTCCCCGGTCCGATCTACCTGTGCAGTCCCCCCCTTCCCGGTCCATCTACCTGCGCAGTCCTGCCTTCTCGGTCCAATCTACCTGCTCAGTTTCCCTTCCCTTCCCGGTCCGATCTACCTGCTCAGTCCTCCCTTCCCGGTCCCATCTACCTGCGCAGTCCTGCCTTCTCGGTCCAATCTACCTGCACAGTCTTCCCTTCCCGGTCCAATCTATCTGTGCAGTCCTCCTTCCCCATCCTATCTACCTGCACAATCCACCTTTTCCGGTCCTTCACCTGCCTCCTCCCTTTCGGTCCTATCTACCTGCACAGTCCTCCCTTCCGGTCCTATCTACTTCTGCGGCAGTCCTCCCTTCCCGGTCCGATCTACCTGCACAGTCCCACCTTTAAGGCAGGTGGACAATTCTTTTAACAATCAAAAATTGCTCCTGGCCAGAATAGAGAATTAACCCCCGAGAGCACAGGACATCCCCGGGAATCCTCCATACTTTGGATTCAGGACCCTCGGTGATCGGCTGTGATAAACATCCGTCTGCTATTCAGTGACCGGCTGAATTACGTGACGTGTCAACGCACAGGACTAGCCCAAAAAAAACTCCGCCATGAGACTGTGGCCCTGATTTATCCTCACTGCAGAATTCTGGCTTCAAAAAGTCACAAAATAAGGTTTTTATGACATTTCGCACTCACTTTCGCATAAATGTTTCGACTTTGCTGCGTACTGATCCCCTCCAGACGCTGCGGCACCTGGGAGCGGTCCTGGAGTTGGTGTAAGTCTCTGTTACATTGTTTTCTATGAACACTCGCAGGTAGGTGGCTGCGGTTTTGGTGCGTCTTCTTTGTATATTAGATAACATGGTATATATACATGTGTTCACGGTCAGCAGCGGCACTGCGTTCACCATGAGAGCGCCGCTCCTCTCCAGGAGGGTGTGATCAGACCGCCGCCGTCTGTTCACATGAGGTGAACCGCCTCCTTCACCACGTCCGGTATTAGTGTGCTGGCCATTCCACTGGAGGCTATCTTTTCTATTTTGACAGACACCGCTGACAGGGATGTGTCTCATAGGAGAGGAATACTAACAGCCATAGATGTTTCTACAGATATTTCCAGGATGAATAACTGAGGGACGGCAGAAACAGGGTCCGGAATTGTTATCTTACAGGAGATGTATGTGTTTTCTGAATCAGCTCCCAATCTACAGGCTGTGTACACACTTGGCCCACTACTGGCTCTCAGTCTACCGGCTGTGTACACACTGGGCCCACTACCGGCTCTCAGTCTACAGGCTGTTTACACACTGGGCCCACTACCGGCTCTCAGTCTACAGGCTGTTTACACACTGGGCCACTACCGGCTCTCAGTTACAGGCTGTCTAACAGGCTTTGTACACACTGGGCCCACTACCGGCTCTCAGTCTACAGGCTGTTTACACACTGGGCCCACTACCGGCTCTCAGTCTACAGGCTGTTTACACACTGGGCCCACTACCGGCTCTCAGTCTACAGGCTGTGTGCACCACTGGGCCCACTACCGGCTCTCAGTCTACAGGCTGTGTGCACACTGGCCCACTACCGCTCTCAGTCTACAGGCTGGTACACACTGGGCCCACTACTGCTCTCAGTCTACAGGCTGTGTACACACTGGCCCACTATCCGCTCTCAATCTACAGGCTGTGTACACACTGGGCCCCACTACCGGCTCTCAATCTACAGGCTGTGTACACACTGGGCCACTACCGGCTTCAGTCTACAGGCTGTGTACACACTGAGCCCACTACCGGCTCTCAGTCTACTGGCTGTGTACACACTGGGCCCACTCTACCAGCTCTCAGTCTACAGGCTGTGTACACACTGGGCCCACTACCGGCTCTCAGTCTACAGGCTGTGTACACACTGGGCCCACTACCAGCTCTCAGTCTACAGGCTGTGTACACACTGGGCCCACTACCGGCTCTCAGTCTACAGGCTGTGTACACACTGGGCCCACTACCGGCTCTCAGTCTACAGGCTGTGTAACACACTACTGGCCTCTCTAACAGGCTGTACACACTGGCCCACTGCTCTCAGTCTACAGGCTGTGTCACTACTCAGTCTACAGGCTGTGTACACACTGGGGCTCTCAGTCTACAGGCTGTGTACACACTGGGCCCACACAGCTCTCAGTCTACTACCAGGTCACACTACAGGCTGTGTACACAGACCGTCCCATCGTGTGCCGCCCTCACGTCTGACTCTTTTACCCCCAGATTGAGCCCCTATGAATGGTATAACCCACATCCGTGTCTGCGGGAGCGGCACCACATCCTGGAGAACCAGTACACCCTGGGGAACAGCCTGTGGTTTCCTGTTGGAGGGTTCATGCAGCAGGGATCGGAGGTCATGCCCCGGGCTCTGTCCACAAGATGCGTCAGCGGGGTCTGGTAAGTGTGTGGGCGTGGAACGTTCACGGACTACGGTCTCTTTTGGTAGCACATTAATTGCTGAGTTCTCCTAGAGCCATTCTCCACCCCAGGCCTGTATATAGACATCCCCGGCCCCTGCATGAGCATCCCCGGCCCCTGCATGAGCATCCCCGGCCCCTGCATGAGCATCCCCGGCCCCTGCCCCAGCATCCCCGGCCCCTGCCCCAGCACACCCGGCCCCTGCTCTAGCACACCCGGCCCCTGCTCTAGAATCCCTGGTTTCTGCTCTAGCATCCCTGGCCCCTGCTCCAGCATCCCCAGCCCCTGCTCCACCATCCCCGGCCCCTGCTCCAGCGGCTGTCATCTGGTGCCTCTCTTCCAGGTGGGCCTTCACCCTCATCATTATCTCTTCCTATACCGCCAATCTGGCTGCCTTCCTGACAGTGCAGAGGATGGAGGTCCCGATCGAGTCCGCTGATGACCTGGCAGATCAGACCAACATTGAGTATGGGACCATTCATGGTGGATCCACTATGACCTTCTTCCAGGTGGGTAAGGAGAAACGGCGAATGAGTGTGGTCTCCACCAGACTGGATATGACAACCCTAGAGATGGAGAGGCCAGCAGTAAAGACAGACGGTGCTAGACTAGACCGCTCTCTATAGTGTACATGTCTTTGTAGACCACACTCTATAGTGTACACGTCCCCGTAGACCGCCCTCTATAGTGTACATGTCTTTGTAGACCGCTCTCTATAGTGTACATGTTCCTGTAGACCGCACTCTATAGTGTACACGTCCCCGTAGACCGCACTCTATAGTATACATGTCCCCATAGACCGCTCTCTATAGTGTACATGTCCCTGTAGACCGCCCTCTATAGTGTACATGTCCCTGTAGACTACCCTCTATAGTGTACATGTCCCCATAGACCGCTCTCTATAGTGTACATGTCCCTGTAGACCGCGCTCTATAGTGTACATGTCTCTGTAGACCGCACTCTATAGTGTAAACGTCCCCGTAGACCGCTCTCTATAGTGTAAATGTCCCTGTAGACTGTGCTCTATAGTGTACATGTCCCTGTAGACCGCCCTCTATAGTGTACATGTCCCCGTAGACCGCACTCTATAGTGTACATGTCCCATAGACCACACTCTATAGTGGTACATATCCCCGTAGACCGCTCTCTATAGTGTACATGTCCCCGTAGACCGCCACTCTATAGTGTGTACATGTCCCCATAGACCACACTCTATAGTGTACATGTCCCCGCTTAGACCGTACATAGTCTCTATAGTGTACATGTCCCCGTAGACCGCACTCTATAGTGTACATGTCCCGTAGACCGCCCTCTATAGTGTACATGTCCCTCGTAGACCGTAGCCCTCTATAGTGTACATGTCCCCGTAGACCGCCCCTCTATAGTGTACATGTCCCGCCCTCTAAGACGCACTCTATAGTGTACATGTCCCCGTAGACCGCACTCTATAGTGTACATGTCCGTAGACCGCACTCTATAGTGTACATGTCCCGTAGACCCCCTCTATAGTGTACATGTCCCGTAGACCGCACTCTATAGTGTACAGTTCCCCTGTAGACAGCTCCTATAGTATGTCCCGTGACCGCCCTCTATAGTGTCATGTCCCCGTAGACGCACTCTATAGTGTACATGTCCCCGTAGACGCACTCTATAGTGTACATGTCCCCGTAGACGCACTCTATAGTGTACATGTCCCGTATAACCGCACTCTATAGTGTAACATGTCCCCGTAGACGCACTCTATAGTGTACAATGTGTCCTCTGTAGACACCCTCTCTATAGTGTACATGTCCCCGTAGACCGCACTCTATAGTGTACATGTCCGTAGACCGCACCTCTATAGTGTACATGTCCCTGTAGACACTGTCTATAGTGTACATGTCCCCGTAGACCGCACTCTATAGTGTACATGTCCCGTACACCGCCTCTATAGTGTACATGTCCCGTAGACCTCACTCTATAGTGTACATGTCCCCGTAGAACCGCCTCATAGTGTACATGTCCTGTAGACCGCACTCTTATAGTGTACATGTCCCTGTAGACCGCCCTCTATAGTGTACATGTCCCCGTAGACCGCACTCTATAGTGTACATGTCCCGTAGACCACACTCTATAGTGTACATATCCGTAGACCCGTGCTCTATAGTGTACATGTCCCGTAGACCGCACTCTATAGTGTACATGTCCCCGTAACCGCACTCTATAGTGTACATGTCCCCGTAGACCGCACTCTTATAGTGTACATGTCCGTAGACCGCACTCTATAGTGTACATGTCCTTGTAGACCGTAGAACTCTATAGTGTACATGTCCTCGTAGACCGCCCTCTATAGTGTACAATGTCCCCGTAGACCGCACTCTATAGTGTACCGTAGACTCTATAGTGTACATGTCCCGTAGACCGCCCTCTATAGTGTACATGTCCCCGTAGACCGCACTCTATAGTGTACATGTCGCCCGTAGACCACACTCTCTATAGTGTACATGTCCCGTAGACCGCTCTCTATAGTGTACATGTCCCGTAGACCGCTCTCTATGTGTACATGTCCCTGTAGACCGCACTCTATAGTGTAACATGTCCCCGTAGACGCCCTCTATAGTGTACATGTCCTGTAGACGCCACTCTGTATAGTGTACATGTCCTGTAGACCGCACTCTATAGTGTACATGTCCCTGTAGACCGCCCTCTGTAGTGTGTACATGTTCCCCGTAGACCGCACTCTATAGTGTACATGTCCTTGTAGACCGCACAGTGTCCCGTAGACCGCACTCTATAGTGTACATGTCCCGTAGACCGCACTCTATAGTGTACATGTCCCCCTGTAGACGCACTCTATAGTGTACATGTAGTCCGCGCCTCTAGTGTGGTACATGTCGACCGTAGACGCACTCTATAGTGTACATGTCCTGTAGACCGCACTCTATAGTGTACATGTAGACCGCACTCTATAGTGTACATTCCCGTAGACCGCACTCTATAGTGTACATGTCCCGTAGACCGCACTCTATAGTGTACATGTCCCTGTAGACCGGTACCCTCGTAGACCGTCTATAGTGTACATGTCCCCGTAGACCGCACTCTATAGTGTACATGTCCCTGTAGACCGCACTCTATAGTGTACATGTCCCCGTAGACCGCCTCTATAGTGTACATGTCCTTGTAGACCGCTCTCTATAGTGTTACATGTCCTGTAGACCGCCCTCTATAGTGTACTGTCTGTAGCACTCTATAGTGTACATGTCCCCGTAGACCGCACTCTATAGTGTACATGTCCCCTGTAGACCGCCCTCTATAGTGTACATCCCCGTAGACCGCACTCTATAGTGTACATGTCCCCTGTAGACCGCCACTCTATAGTGTACATGTCCCTGTAGACCGCCCTCTATAGTGTACATGTCCCCGTAGACCGCACTCTATAGTGTACATGTCCTGTAGACCGCCCTCTATAGTGTACATGTTTCCTGTAGACCGCACTCTATAGTGTACATGTCCCCGTAGACCGCACTCTATAGTGTACATGTCCCTGTAGACCGCCCTCTATAGTGTACATGTCCCGTAGACCGCACTCTATAGTGTACATGTCCCCGTCCTCCGTGTAGACCGCACTCTATAGTTACATGTCCTGTAGACCGCCCTCTATTAGTGTACATTCCCACCGCCTCTATAGTGTACCCTTGTAGACCGCCTCTATAGTGTACATGTCCTGTAGATCCGTACATGTCCGTAGACCGCACTCTATAGTGTACATGTCCTCCGTAGACCACCTCTTATAGTGTACATGTCCCCGTAGACCGCACTCGTATAGTGTACATGTCCCGTAGTGTACACCGCACTCTATAGTGTACATGTCCCCGTAGACCGCCTCTATAGTGTACATGTAGTAGAGCACTCTATAGGTGTACATGTCCCCGTAGACCGCACTCTATAGTGTACATGTCCTGTAGACTCAATAGTAGTCTCTATAGTGACATGTCCCCGTAGACCGCCCTCTATAGTGTACATGTCCCCGTAGACCGACTCTATAGTGTCATGTCCCGACCACACTCTAAGTGTACACGTAGACCACACTCTATAGTGTACATGTCCCCGTAGACGCACTCTATAGTGTACAGTTCCCCACCGCCTCTCTATAGTGTACATGTCCCGTAGACCGTTCTCTATAGTGTACATGTCCCCGTAGACCGCCTCTATAGTGTACATGTCCCCGTAGACCGCTCTCTATAGTGTACATGTCCCCGTAGACCGCTCTCTATAGTGTACATGTCCCCTAGACCAGCACTCTATAGTGTACATGTCCCTGTAGACTACCCTCTATAGCAATGATGGCTAACCTTGGCACTCCAGCTGTGGTAAAACTACAAATCCCAAGATGCCCCCCTTGCTTGACTGCTCTCAGAACTCAATAGAAATAAATGGAGCATGCTGGGAGTCGTAGTTTCACCACAGCTGGAGTGCCGAGGTTAGCCATCACTGCTCTATAGTGTACATGTCCCTGTAGACCGCACTCTATAGTGTACATGTCCCCGTAGACCGCTCTGTACATGCGTATAGTGTCCCCGTAGACCGCACTCTATAGTGTACATGTCCCCGTAGACCGCTCTCTATAGTGTACATGTCCCCGTAGACCGTCCCCGTCTCTATGTGTCCCCGTAGACCGCACTCTATAGTGTACATTTCCCCGTAGACCGCTCTATAGTACATGTCCCCGTAGACCGCACTCTATAGTGTACATGTCCCTGTAGACCGCCCTCTGTAGTGTACATGTCCCCGTAGACTCTATAGTGTACATGTCCCTGTAGACACCCTCTGTAGTGTACAGTCCTTGTAGACCGCACTCTACATGTCCCGTAGACCCACTAGTGTACACCGCCACTCTATAGTGTACATGTCCCGTAGACCCCCCTATAGTGTACATGTCCCCGTAGACCGCCCTCTATGTGTACATGTCCCCGTAGACCGCCCTCTGTAGTGTACAGTGTTCCCTGTAGTGGCACCAGTAGTGTACATGTCCCGTAGTGTACGTAGACCGCCTCTATAGTGTACATGTCCCTGTAGACCACACTCTATAGTGTACATGTCCTGTAGCATGTCCCTGTCTCTATAGTGTACATGTCCCTGTAGACCACCGCCCCCTATAAGTGTACATTGTCATAGTGGATATACCCAGTGTGAACTTACCCTTACACCCGAGCGTCCTCCTTGGTGATTTCTCCTCGTATGTATTTTTGATCGCCATGTTCTTTGCCTGCAGAACTCCCGGTACCAGACGTACCAGCGCATGTGGAATTACATGAACTCGAAGCAGCCGAGTGTGTTTGTCAAGAGCACAGAAGAGGGGATCGCTCGGGTGCTGAACTCCCGCTACGCCTTTCTGCTGGAGTCCACCATGAACGAGTACCACCGCAGGCTTAACTGCAACCTCACCCAAATCGGTGGCTTACTCGATACCAAGGGCTATGGCATTGGGATGCCGCTAGGTGAGATAACGTGGTGCCGTGCCGAGTGCGCCAGCTGTCTGTCCTTTGGCGGTATTGCTCAATGTATCCATACGATACCATGTGTCCGAGGAGACTCTGCAGACGCAGTCCGGCTGGCAGTACTGGGGTCATGCACTTCATTGGTCACCTCAAGAACACCAGGGGTTAAACCGCTGTCCGACCACCACCTCATACCATAATTACCGGGATGTGCTTGGAGGGGGGCCACGGGTTCTGCATTTGGTGGCTGGAGTGCCCCTTTAAGTGTTAGACATAATCTTGGGGCTTGGGGTTGTGCACGACGTGGTTGGATAGATACAAGTCCTGAGATCCATGGAAACCACAGGGGAGACGCCCCCCAATATTTCAGCACATACCATACGTGAGTCCCGCTGTCCATGTGCTGCCCCCCTTGTCCGCAGGCCACACCCCATTTATAGTAAAAGTGATCGGACATTTGTGTTGTCGTAGAACTGCTTGAATTACTTTACCACATGAGGACACAGACCTGGAGGGGACAGGACATGGGAGGGGGTGCCAGCCTGCCCGCAGCCCTCCATCGTGTACCCCCCATGATTTGCTGCACCTCAGGGACCACCAGACGAGGACCGGTGTCAAATTTCACCTTTGCTCGTTTTGGATGCATTTCGTGCACTCGGAGCAAATGCGCGGCGCACAGGGGGTTAACACTGACTGCATTTTCATTGTCAATCGCGAAGCAACTCCTCGGGGTTCGTGTAATTGCCCAGACATCGCTCTGATTCTGATGTACATCTGTCTGGTCGGTTGTCACTCTTCTGCCGGGGGCCGCGAGAGCCGAGAGGCGACATCCACGCGGCTGCAGCGTGTGTGGAGCGCGGGCTCCCTCTGCTGGGGCCCATTGTGGCGGCTCAGTCCTGGCCGCTGAGGAGGATTCCTGTAAATCAGGACGGAAAAACTGCGAATAAATCAGAAGACGATCCATGGTGTTAACCCCTTCAGGTCCAGCCTGGTCTGGACCTCGCATTTCTTCCTTCCCGGAGCCACGACTTTCGAACCTCCCTGTCGTGGCGGATTTATGGGGTCTGGCGCAGTTTTGGGGTACACTTTCAGTACGTACTGATTAACTTTTATTCATTTTTGGGGGGTTGGATCCAAAATTTCACCCACTTTTACCTCGCGGTCAGCTTTTGCACCCGAGGTCGGTATGAACGAGGCGATACCTGATCTGTATAATATATTTTAGTTGTTTTTTTTTACTTTTGTACAGTAAAAACGTGGCTGGGCTCCTGCTATTGGGGGGCCCCAAAGGTCCCTCTGTCTCCTAAAAGGACCCCAATATTATCATAGTAGGTGCTGCTCTGTACAGATTGCATACTGCGGCCCATGAGCTTCGGGTGACATGTCTGATTATAACCACCATACGTGTCCCGTGGACAAATCAGTCCAGAGTCATCTCGTTTATACAAAAATGTTCATATACATTTCAAAAAGTTTTGTTTGGTTATGGCTGAGATTTGGTGCCATCGATGCACGGTTTATGTCATCACTATTGGCTGCCATTTCTGGGGAAAGAGGCAGTGGGCCATACACGTCCATGCAGTGGGTCAGACACGTCCATGCAGTGGGTCAGACATGTCCATGTAGTGGGTCAGACACGTCCATGCAGTGGGTCAGACACGTCCATGTAGTGGGTCAGACACGTCCATACAGTGGGTCAGACACGTCCATACAGTGGCCAGACACGTCCATGCAGTGGGTCATAAACATCCATGCAGTGGGCCAGACACGTCCATGCAGTGGGTCATTAAACATCCATGCAGTGGGTCAGACATGTCCATGCAGTTGGTCAGACACGTCCATACAGTGGGTCAGACACGTCCATGTAGTGGGTCAGACACGTTCCATGTAGTGGGCCAAACACGTCCATACAGTGGGTCAGACACGTGCCATGTAGTGGGTCAGACACGTCCATGTAGTGGCCAAACACGTCCATACAGTGGGGTCAGACACGTCCATGTAGTGGGTCATAAACATCCATCCAGTGGGTCAGACACGTCCATGCAGTGGGTCAGACACGTCCATACAGTGGGTCAGACACGTCCATGTAGTGGGTCATAAACATCCATGCAGTGGGTCAGACACGTCCATGTAGTGGGTCATAAACATCCATGCAGTGGGTCAGACACGTCCATGCAGTGGGTCATAAACGTCCATGCAGTGGGTCAGACACGTCCATGCAGTGGCGTCATAAAACATCCATTGCAGTGGGTCAGACACGTCCATGCAGTGGGTCATAAACATCCATGCAGTGGGTTCAGACATGTCCATGCAGTGGGTCAGACACGTCCATGCAGTGGGTCATAAACATCCATGCAGTGCGTCAGACACGTCCATGCAGTGGGTTAATAAACATCCATGCAGTGGGTCAGACACGTCCATGCAGTGGGGTCAGACACGTCCATGCAGTGGGTCAGACACGTCCATGCAGTGGGTCAGACACGTCCATGTAGTGGGCCAAACACGTCATGCAGTGGGTCAGACACGTCCATGTAGTGGGGTCAGACACGTCCATTCAGTGGGCCATACATGTCCATGTAGTGGGCCATACACGTCCATGTAGTGGGCCATACACGTTCCATGCAGTGGGTCAGACACGTCCATGCAGTGGGTCAGACACGTCCATGCAGTGGTCAGACACGTCCATGCAGTGGGTCAGACACGTCCATGCAGTGGGCCATACATGTCCAGGTAGTGGGCCATACATGTCCATGCAGTGGGCCATACACGTCCATGCAGTGGCCATACACGTCCATGCAGTGGGTCAGACACGTCCATACAGTGGGGTCAGACACGTCCATGCAGTGGGTCAGACACGTCCATGCAGTGGGTCAGACACGTCCATGTAGTGGGTCATAAACATCCATGCAGTAGGTCAGACACGTCCATGTAGTGGGCCAAACACGTCCATGCAGTGGGTCAGACACGTCCATACAGTGGGGTCAGACATGTCCATGTAGTGGGCCAAAACACGTCCATACAGTGGGTCAGAAACGTCCATACAGTGGTCAGACACGTCCATGTAGTGGGGCAAACACGTCCATGCAGTGGGTCAGACACGTCCATACAGTGGGTCAGACATGTCCATGTAGTGGGCCAACACGTCCATGCAGTGGGTCAGAAACGTCCATGCAGTGGGTCAGACACGTCCATGCAGTGGGTCAGACACGTCCATGCAGTGGGTCAGACACGTCCATGTAGTGGGCCATACACGTCCATGTCAGTGGGTCAGACATGTCCATGCAGTGGTCAGACACGTCCATGACAGTGGGTCAGACACGTCCATGCAGTGGGTCAGACACGTCCATGCAGTGGGTCAGACACGTCCATGCAGTGGGCCATACACGTCCATGCAGTGGGCCATACACGTCCATGCAGTGGGCCATACACGTCCATGCAGTGGGCCAACACTCCATAGTGGGTCAGACAGTCCATAGGCAGGGTGGGTCAGACACGTCCATGCAGTGGGTCAGACACGTCCATGCAGTGGGTCAAGACACATCCATGCAGTGGGTCAGACACGTCCATGCAGTGGTCAGACACGTCCATGCAGTGGGCCATACACGTCCATGCAGTGGGTCAACACGTCCATGTAGTGGGTCAGACACGTCCATGCAGTGGGCCAACACGTCCATGCAGTGGGTCAGACACGTCCATGCAGTGGGGTCAGACACGTCCATGCAGTGGGTCAGACACGTCCATGCAGTGGGCCAAACACGTCCATGCAGTGGGTCAGACACGTCCATGCAGTGGTCAGACACGTCCATGCAGTGGGTCAGACACGTCCATGCAGTGGGTCAGACACGTCCATCAGTGGGTAACACGTCATGCAGTGGCCATACACGCAGTGTGGTCAGACACGTCCATGCAGTGGGTCAGACACGTCCATGGGCAGACACGTCCATGCAGTGGGTCAGGACACGTCACGTCCACAAGCAGTGGGTCAGACACGTCCATTGCAGTGAACGTCCATCAGTGACACAGTCCATGCAGTGGGTCAGACACGTCCATGTAGTGGGGCCATACACGTCCATGCAGTGTCGACACGTCCATCAGGGACACGTCCATGTAGTGGGTCAGACACGTCCATGCAGTGGACACGCATGCATAGACACGTCCATGCAGTGGGTCAGACACGTCCATGCAGTGGGTCAGACACGTCCATGCAGTGGGCCAGACACGTCCATGCAGTGGGTCAGACACGTCCATGTAGTGGGTCAGACACGTCCATGTAGTGGGTCAGACACGTCCATGCAGTGGGCCATACAGGAGATCTATAATACATGCCGGCCATTCCGATGGATAGTTAACCATGTGTCACGGGACGGCTGGGCCCACCCAAGTAAGAGGTGCTTTTTTGTTAGCATCTCCAGGTCATACAGGGGAGTTTCATGCTGAGAACCCACCATGATGACCACATACCCTGATAGGTCATACGGCAGTCCTACTGCAGGTAAAGGTTACTGGTGACATATGCTTCATGCCTACACCATGACAGTCGTAGACTCCTTCCATCAGACATCAGGATGTGCACAGCTTGATGGAAGACGCCCCCTCAAGGGCTTGAACATAACGATGAGCTGTCGGGGACGGCCCCATTACATTGCGCTGACCCAGGAATCGCAGAATCCTCTTCCCACTCAGCTGACACAAATTCCTTTATCTTTGTTCTCTCATAAAGTTGAGAAGAAGCTGAAACTTTTTCCATGGCTGAGCTTTTTGTTTTTCTGTGGAGGTGAGGGGCCGTTTGTTATTTTCTGTTAGCGACGCTTATTCATTCTTTTCGCCGCTTCTTCCCTTTCAGACAGATTTAATTGCTTTCTGGCAGATGGCCACCCTTACTGGGAACTTTTTTCGACCATCTGGGTTGATGGCGCATCAATGTCCCCATCAAATACAGTAATTAAGATAGCACAAGCAGGGAAGCGGTGGAGGGTAGCCCGGGCCCCCAGCACAGACGTGTAATGGAGGCAGGTGGTTGTACACAGCAATGAATGCCAATAGCCTGAGAGTTACTTGGTGGAAGAAGACTTCACTCATGAAGAGAGTTTTAATGGGACTCAGAAACAGGAACTGAACATTGCATCATCTGGGATCTAAGTGATTTACAGAAGACAAAAAGTTATAGCTAATGGTGCCACGTTATAGGATGTGCACCGTGATACCGTGTGCCATGGATTGACTTCAGTCAGGGTTCCAGTGTCCTTAGACCCATCAGAGAAGGTGAATCTGAGGTCCACCCACCATCTCTACAGAACATTTTCTAGCTCCCCATTAGTCATATCGTAGCTTTTATTGCCCACACAGGACGGATCATCAATAAGATCTAACAGGTTATTACTGAATTATAGGCAAATGTGATGCCTACTTTCAAAAAGGGTGCTAGGTCTTCACCCGGTAATTATAGACCAGTAAGCTTAACATCAATTGTGGGAAAAATGTTTGATGGCCTTCTACGGGACACATACAGGATTATATAATGTCAGTAATATGATAAGTGATGGCCAACATGGTTTTACTAAGGACAGAAGCTGTCAAACTAACTGTGGGGAGTAGAAGCCTGGACAGAGGGGCGGCTGTGGATGTAGTGAGGTAAGTAGAAGTCTGGACAGAGGGGCGGCTGTGGATGTAGTGAGGTAAGTAGTAGCCTGGATAGAAGGGCAGCTGTGGATGTAGTGAGGTAAGTAGTAGCCTGGATAGAGGGGCAGCTGTGGATGTAGTGAGGTAAGTAGTAGCCTGGATAGAAGGGCAGCTGTGGATGTAGTGAGGTAAGTAGTAGCCTGGATAGAGGGGCAGCTGTGGATGTAGTGAGGTAAGTAGTAGCCTGGATAGAGGGGCAGCTGTGGATGTAGTGAGGTAAGTAGAAGCCTGGACAGAGGGGTGGCTGTGGATCTAGTTAGGTAAGTAGAAGTCTGGACAGAGGGAGGGCTGTGGATGTAGTGAGATGAGTAGAAGCCTGGACAGAGAGGAGGCTGTGGATGTAGTGAGGTAAGTAGAAGTCTGGACAGAGGGAGGCTGTGGATCTAGTAGGTAAGTAGAAGTCTGGACAGAGGGAGGGCTGTGGATGAAGTGAGATGAGTAGAGCCTGGACAGAGAGGAGGCTGTGGATGTAGTGAGGTAAGTAGAAGTCTGGACAGAGGGGTGGCTGTGGATCTAGTGAGGTAAGTAGAAGCCTGGGCAGAGGGGGCAGTGGATATAGTGAGGTAAGTAGAATCCTGGACAGAGGGGAGGCTGTGGATATAGTGAGGTAAGTAGAAGCCTGGACAGAGGGGCGGCTGTGGATGTAGTGAGGTGAGTAGAAAGCCTGGACAGAGGGGCAGCTGTGTGTGTAGTGAGGTAAGTAGAAGCCTGGACAGAGGGGAGGCCTGTGGATATAGTGAGGTAAGTAGAAGCCTGGACAGAGGGCGGCTGTGGATGTAGGTGAGGTGAGTAGAAGCCTGGACAGAGGGGCAGCTGTGTGTGTAGTGAGGTAAGTAGATGCCTGGACAGAGGGGTGGCCTGTGGATGTAGTTGAGGTAAGTACAGTAGAAGCCTGGACAGAGGAGTGGCCATGGATATTGTGAGATAAGTAGAAGCCTGGACAGAGGGGCGGCTGTGGATATTGTGAGATAAGTAGAAGCCTGGACAGAGGGCGGCTGTAGATATAGTGAGGTAAGTAGAAGCCTGGACAGAGGGGCGGCTGTGGATGTAGTAAGGTAAGTCGAAGCCTGGACAGAGGGATGGCTGTGGATGTAGTGCGGTGAGTAGAAGCCTGGACAGAGAGACAGCTGTGGATATATTGAGGTAAGTAGAAGCCTGGACAGAGGGGCGGCTGTAGATATAGTGAGGTAAGTAGAAGCCTGGACAGAGGGGCGGCTGTGGATGTAGTAAGGTAAGTCGAAGCCTGGACAGAGGGGCGGCTGTGGATGTAGTGCGGTGAGTAGAAGCCTGGACAGAGAGACAGCTGTGGATATATTGAGTAAGTAGAAGCCTGGACAGAGGAGTGGCTGTAGATATAGTGAGGTAAGTAGAAGCCTGGACAGAGGGCAGCTGTGGATACAGGTGAAGTAAGTAAAAGCCTGGTCAGAGGGGTGGCTGTGGATGTAGTGAGGTAAGTCGAAGCCTGGACAGAGGGGCGGCTGTGGATATAGTGAAGTAAGTAAAAGCCTGGTCAGAGGGGAGGCTGTGGATGTAGTGAGGTGAGTAGAAGCCTGGATAGAGGGGAGGCTGTGGATGTAGTGCGGTAAGTCGAAGCCTGGACAGAGGGGCGGCTGTGGATATAGTGAAGTAAGTAAAAGCCTTGGTCAGAGGGAGGCTGTGGATGTAGTGAGGTGAGTAGAAGCCTGGATAGAGGGAGGCTGTGATGTAGTGCGTGAGTAGAAAGCCTGGACAGAGAGACAGCTGTGGATATATTGAGGTAAGTAGAAGCCTGGGCAGAGGAGTGGCCATGGATATTGTGAGATAAGTAGAAGCCTGGATAGAGGGGAGGCTGTGGATGTAGTGAGGTGAGTAGTAGCCTGGTCAGAGGGGAGGCTGTGGATGTAGTGAGGTGAGTAGAAGCCTGGACAGAGAAACAGCTGTGGATATATTGAGGTAAGTAGAAGCCTGGACAGCAGAGACAGCTGTGGATATATTTGAGGTAAGTAGAAGCCTGGACAGAGAAACAGCTGTGGATTGTAGTGAGGTAAGTAGAAGCCTGGACAGAGGGACAGCTGTGGATATATTGAGGTAAGTAGAAGCCTGGACAGAGGGACAGCTGTTGATATATTTGAGGTAAGTAGAAGCCTGGACAGAGGGACAGCTGTGGATATATTGAGGTAAGTAGAAGCCTGGACAGAGAGACAGCTGTGGATATATTGAGGTAAGTAGAAGCCTGGACAGAGGGACAGCTGTGGATATATTGAGGTAAGTAGAAGCCTGGACAGAGGGACAGCTGTTGATATAGTGAGGTACTGTAAGTAGAAGCCTGGACAGAGGGACAGCTGTGGATACTGTATAGTGAGGTAAGTAGAAGCCTGGACAGAGGGGCAGCTGTGGATGTAATGAGGTGAGTAGAAGCCTGGACAGAGGAGCGGCTGTGGATGTAGTGAGGTGAGTAGAAGCCTGGACAGAGGGGCGGCTGTGAATACTGTGGTTTGGGCGTTTGATACTCTCCACCATGGACACTTAATGGGTAAATTGACGTCTATTGGTTTTAAAAATATAGGGGGTCATTTATCAAACTGGTGTAAAATAGAACTGGCTGAGTTGCCCATAGCAACCAATCAGATTCCTCCTTTCATTTTCAAATATAGCTGTCCAAAATGAAAGGTGGAATCTGATTTGTTGCTATGGGCAACTAAGCCAGTTCTACTTTACACCAGTTTGATAAATGACCCCCATAATTTGTAATTGGATTGAAAATTGGCTTCATGATCGTATCCAGAGAGTTGTCGTCAATGATTCCTACTCCTAATACTACTGGGTGACCCCCAAGGTTCTGTGCTGGGTTAGCTATTATTAAACTTATTCATTTATGACATAGAGGATGGGAGGAGTAGTGCTGCTTCTGTTTTTGTAGATGACACCAAACTTTGTAATATGGCACAGTTTATGGAAGATGTTAATAAGTTACAAGCTGACTTGGAGGAACTTACTGTTTGGGCCTCCACTTGGCAAATGAGGTTCAATATAGATAAATGTAAAGTTCTGCACCTGGGGGTAATAATCTGCATGCAGCATATGTCCTAGGGGAGTAACACTGGAGAGTCACTGGTTGAGAAGGATCTGGGTGTATGAGTAGAACATAGACTAAATAGCAGCACAATGCCAGTCAGCTGCCTCTAAGGCCAACAGAATTTTGTGTTGTATTAAAAGAGGTCTGGACTTTTGGGACAGGGATGTAATATTGCCACTATATAAAGCAGGGATAGCCAACCTGCGGCTCTCCAGCCATTCCCACCATGACCTGCTGTAAGCTGATAGCCGTTGCCAGTCTGGGCATGCTGGGAGTTGTAGTTTTGAAACAGCTGGAGAGTCGCAGATTAGCCATCCCGGATATAAAGCTTTGGTGTGGCCTCACCTGGAATACGCGGTTCAGTTCAGGGCACCAGTCCATAAAAAGGAAACCCTGGAGTTAGAGAAAGTGAAAAGGAGAGCAACTAAACTGATAAAGGGCCTGGAAGATCTCAGCTCGGAGAAAAGAGGAAAAGAACGGAATTTGTTTAGCCTTGAAAAAAGACTAATACGAGACCATACAAAAAATATTGAGGGAAGCTTTTCTGTGTTAAACCCCCTCAAAAAACAAGGGGCCGCTCCCTATGCCTGGAGAAAAAGAGATTCAGTCATAAGAGGCGGGAAGCATTCTTTACAGTTAGAGTGGTGAATCTCTGGAAGAGCCGCAGGAGCCACTCACAGCAAATACAGGAGAAGCTTCAGAGAAGGTTTAGATGACTTTATATCTCACAATAACATTGAGGCTCCTGACAACGTATAGAAATCACCTTCTACACACCCTTTCCTATTGGTTCAACCCCTCATTAAAGGGAAGATGGACGTTGATCCAGGGATTTGTTCTGATGACCACATCTGGAGTTGGAAAGGATTTATTTTTCTCTCACAGGGTTTTTTTTTGTCTTCCCTACAGCCGGATTACAGGTTGGACTTGATGGACTATTTCTAACCTTAACAACTATGTAACTATAAGGAATCTACTGAGAGGTGATTGCTCCAGGTCTCCTCCACATGGGATTGTCTTCAGCTGGACCATTGGTGTGAGAAGCTGGGCGATTGTTTGGTATAGCCTAGTCGGGATGATGAGACACCAGTATGGGTGCATTCACATGTCCATATGTACTTTGCGGTATGCAAAACACAAATCCTCAAAATATACAGATGATGTCCATGTGACATCTGTGTTGCATCCGTTTTTTTTGCCGATCCATTGTAACCATGCCTATTGTCTGTAAAATGGACAAGAATAGGAAATGTTCTATATTTTTTGCTGGACTGTGGAATAGACATATGGATACGAACAGCACATGGAATCCGCAAAAAATGCAGATTGGATTTGGACCAAAAATACGGCCAAAATCAACAACAGCAGACTGAAAAAGGGGTCGCAGCAGATCTACCGCACTAGTTGGCGGGGCTCTTGGGTTGGGTGGAGATTCATCTCTTTCCAGCAGCCATCATGTCCCATTCAGTGCAGATCCATGCAGTGTGTCTTGTGCCGTCTCACATTGTGCAGTGCACACACTGAGGGCGATATGGGTGCTGTGTGGGTGCAGTAAGGAGGACAGTATGGGGGCAAGGTATAGAAGTGCTTATAGGGGAAAGTTGGCTGTGGTCTGACTTCTATTGGCGAAGAGGTGAAGCATGATCTGGATGAAGCCCTAGTATTGCCAGCCATTGCACTGACCATCATGCGGTGGGCACCCCTGAAGGACGAGCATAACGCGATACCAACCATTGCCTGGAGTTAGATCATGGAGTTTCCAGGATTAGAAAAACATGGCGGTTTTCTTCCAGAAGTAACTGGTCATGACTGGTATTACACTTCAGCCCCATTAAAGTGATGGAGTATCACACAACCCATGGACAAGAGTCACTGGAAGAAAGCTGCCATGTTTCTCTAGTCATGTACAACGCCTTTAAGACCACTCCTTCTTGTAGGAAATGTTTTTGTTTTTATTTAGCCAATGATGGATACTCATTCCTGTGTACGGCCTTATCTCCACCTAGAATCCCCTTACAGAGATGAGATCACTCTTGCAATCCTCCAACTTCAAGAAAATAATCGCTTGGAGATCTTGAAACGCAAATGGTGGGAAGGAGGGAAGTGCCCGAAAGAAGAAGACCACCGTGCGAAAGGTCAGTGTTATACTGGTCACTGACGCAGTGCAGCATGAGCTATGAAGACCTTGTCTTGTGAACTCTCTCTTCTCACCCCTTGTGTCTCATTGTCATCCCATTCCTTCTGCATCAGAGTGGACTAGGGAAACATCTGGAACCTCTGTCAATCTCATCCGCTCCCATTCTGGTAAATCATCTTCATTGTATGGTACTTTGCAGTCGTCCTCGTTGTGTCCTCCATGCATCCCTCCAGTGGAGAACATCTCCTATCCATACCATTCATCTATACCAAGCATCTCCCACCAATATCCATCTATTTCCAGCATCTCCCACCCATATCCTTCATCTATTTCCAGCATCTCCCACCTATATCCTTCATCTATTTCCAGCATCTCCCACCTATATCCTTCATCTATTCTGAGCATCTCCCACCTATATCCTTCTTCTATTCTGAGCATCTCCCACCTATATCCTTCTTCTATTCTGAGCATCTCCCACCTATATCCTTCATCTATTTCCAGCATCTCCCACCTATATCCTTCTTCTATTCTGAGCATCTCCCACCTATATCCTTCATCTATTTCCAGCATCTCCCACCTATATCCTTCATCTATTCTGAGCATCTCCCACCTATATCCTTCTTCTATTCTGAGCATCTCCCACCTATTATCCTTCTTCTATTCTGAGCATCTCCCACCTATATCCTTCCTATTCCAAGCATCTCCCACCTATATCCTTCATCTATTTCCAGCATCTCCACCTATATCCTTCTTCTATTTCCAGCATCTCCCACCTATATCCTTCTTCTATTTCCAGCATCTCCCACCCATATCCTTCATCTATTTCCAGCATCTCCCACCTATATCCTTCTTCTATTCTGAGCATCTCCCACCCATATCCTTCATCTATTTCCAGCATCTCCCACCTATATCCTTCATCTATTTCCAGCATCTCCCACCTATATCCTTCATCTATTTCCAGCCATCCTTCATCTATTCCTGAAGCATCTCCCACCTATATCCTTCTTCTATTCCAGCATCTCCACCTATATCCTTCATCTATTTCCAGCATCTCCCACCTATATCCTTCCTCTCTATATCTCTATTTTTCCAGCATCTCCCACCTATATCCTTTCTATTCCAAGATTCTATACCTTCTTCTTCCAAGCATCTCCCACCTATATCCTATTTCCACCTTCTATTTCCAGCATCTCCCCACCTTATCCATCCTTCTCTATTCCAGCATCTCCCTTACCTATCCAAGCATCTCCTTCTTCTCTATTCCAAGCATCTCCCCCATCCTTTCTATTCCCACCCCTATTCTTCTATTCCCAGCATCTCCCACCTATATCCTTTCTTTCTATTCCAAGCATCTCCCACCTATATCCTTCATCTATTCCCATCTACCACCATCTTCTATTTCTGAGCATCTCCACCTATATCTTCTTTCATCTCCCACCTATATCCTTCCATTTCCAGCTATATCCTTCTATTTCTATTTCCAGCATCTCCCACCTATATCCTTCATCTATTCCAGCATCTCCCACCTATATCTATCCTTCTTCTTCCTATCCTTCTTTCCAGCATCTCCCACCTATATCCTTCATCTATTTGAGCATCTCTATAATCTATTTCCAGCATCTCCCACCTATATCCTTCATCTTCATCTCTATTTCCAGCTATTCTCCAGCATATCCACCTATATCTTCATCTCTATTTCAGCATCTCCCACCTATATCCTTCATCTATCTCCAGCACCCTATATCCTTCATCTATTTCAGCATCTCCCACCTATATCCTTCATCTTCCTTCATCTATTTCCAGCATCTCCCACCTATATCCTTCATCTATTTCCCTATTTCCAGCATCTCCCACCCTATATCCTTCATCTCTATTTCCAGCATCTCCACCTATATCCTATTTCATTCTATTTCCAGCATTCTCCCACCCATATTCCTTCATCTATTTCCAGCATCCAGCATCTCCCACCTATATCCTTCATCTATTTCAGCAGCATCTATTTCCCATCCCCTTATATCCTTCTTCTATTCTTCCAGCATCTCCCACCTATATCCTTCATCTATATTTCCAGCATCTCTCCATCTATTTCCAGCATCTCCCATCTTCCTATACCTATATTCTTCTTCTATTTCCAGCATCTCTTCTATTTCCACCTATATTCTTCATCTATTTCCAGCATCTCCCACCTATATCCTTATCTATTTCCAGCATCTCCCAACCTATATTCATCTATTTCCAGCATCTCCCACCTATATCCTCATCTATTTCCAGCATCTCCCACCTATATTTTCAGCTTCTATATCTATTTCCAGCATCTCCCTTCCTATTATTCCTTCATCTATATCTTCCAGCATCTCCACCTATATCCTTCATCTATTTCCAGCATCTCCCCCTATATCCTTCTTCCATTCCCACCATATCCTTCTTCTATAGAAGCATCTCCCACCCATATCCTTCATCCATTCCCAGGATTTCCAACCTATATCCTTCTTCTATTCCAAGCATCTCCCACCCATATCCTCCATCCATTCCCAGGATTTCCAACCTATATCCTTAATCTATTTTGAGTATCACCCACCCATATCCCTCATCTTTTCTGAGCATCTCCCACCTATTTCCTTCATCTTTTTCCAGCATCTCCCACCCATATCCTCCAACTATTCTGAGCATCTCCCACAGAAGCTGGCTGTGGCCCTTAGAGAGTGTGGCAGCACCAAGGCTGTCAGGGCCTCTGTGGGGATGGGGCAGAGAAGATATACAATGAAGGAAAGGTGGCCAGGGTTCTTTTTGAGGTAGAGGACACAGAAGATAAAAGAGGCTGCAGATATGGGTATGGCATAGAAGGTACCACAAACTCTTCAGGGGAAGTGAAGTGGATCACAGAAGGTGGTGGGCGTTCTGTGAAGGAAGATGGCAGGACTTCTGTAGAGAGGTCAGGGAGGGCACAAAGTGATGGTGTTTTACAGTGAATTCTGAAAACCGGGAATAAAATAGGCCTAACATGGCATAGGTGCATAAAAGTTTACTAAACTTTGAAAAAATACATATAAGATATATACAAAAAAGTAAATTAAGTACCAGTAACCACAAATGAGCAAGCTCCCCATCAACCAGTTCCCAACACGGCATCTGGCTGACAACCATATGATACAAAGGGAGGTGGTAGTCACAGGACATCTTACCCAATCAATGTCATCACCTCATTGTTACATTCCTAGATGTTTTCTAGCCCCTTCTAAGGGTCTTCAGTGTCTCGTACACGTGTACAGTTGCTTCAGACCTTAGGTCTTACCTACCTTACCTGGTACCACTAACCAACTACAATACAAGGAATTGAAGGGAAAAAAACAGTATAATAAACCTTACCACAGGCAGACACCGTCTTCTGATCTGAGACTGGACCATTTTTTGGGTCAAATGAATGGGCTCCATGAATCCTGTTTCTTTGGTCTAGGTGAAACCATATATAAAGCTGCACCCAGAAATGTAACTTGAGGCTGCAACCTACTGAGCCAAATACCAGGATACCCTCGCCCTCAATAAAGTGCCGCATTAAAGACAGGAGTGCGGTACAAGCTGCAGGCAGTGGAATGAAAAAGGGGACACTAAATTCATTTAGTATTTAAATTGATTTAATTTTGTCTCAAAAGCAATTTTGTCACAGGATTCTAAGTAAAAACTACTTTGTAAGATAATTCATGGCCAAAGTTCAACATTGTTAAAGATTGTTCTGGAGAGAGAGATGCCGAGCCATCAGAGGAGCCGTCAGTGAAGTTCACTGTGAATGGCGTCCTGCAGCTGCTATGTACTATGATACAGAGAAGCTGCAGAAATCAAATGTTAATACGCTACCTGCGGCAGTCCTATGATCACAGGCCAATAACTCGCCACGTGAGGTCCTTCGAGGGCATGGGAACTGGCTGTTACCCTTTTAGTGTGGGGCAGCAAGCTGAATGTCACATAGATGGATCCTGCCAGTCACCTGCTGATGTATATACTGTAGCTGCCCAGCTCCTCTGTAGTCAGTGTAAAGGAGGGACCTGGAATCAGAGAAGCAGAAATTGTGGCCCATTTCCCTATTGTCACCCCCCTGCCAGCAGTCACAATGATCCGGCAGATCCAGAAGAGCCTGCATGCATAACTATAGAGGTTACAATTATAAAATGCCAAGGGTAGACTAAAAATCATCAATTTTAACATGCCCATAGCTTCGATCATTGGACTCCCAAATTAAACTAACCACGCTTCCTTCTAAAGGGAACAGCCCGATTTCATACAAACAGTAAGCTCCATCCATTTGTGGACCCAAACGTGAAGTTTTATAGAACAATAGACAGTCCTAGCAGCAGCCATAGGTTTCCTCCACCTGTTGTCTGTCATCTTTTCATCAGTTTCCCCCCATCAATTAGTAGTGGTTACTAGAATGAACAACACCCCCGCACCCCTGTTCATATGTAGTCCTGTACGGTAGGTGTCCTGGGGGCATACAGTCCTGTAGGTTTCCTAGGGTAGATAGTTCTGTAGTTGTCCTGGGGGAATATAGTCCTGTAGGTGGCCTGGGGGTAGACAGTGCAATGGCCGGTTTTGGGGTGACCCCAACGCTACACTGGGTCCCCCGTCCCCCTGAGACGAGGCATAGGGCTGTCTTCTCCAGTCTCCTCCCTGAGACAAAGCATAGGGCTGGCTTCTCCAGTCTCCTCCCTGAGACGAGGCATAGGGCTGTCTTCTCCAGTCTCCTCCCTGAGACGAGGCATAGGGCTGTCTTCTCCAGTCTCCTCCCTGAGACGAGGCATAGGGCTGTCTTCTCCAGTCTCCTCCCTGGCCGAAGAAGGGTTTGATGCTGAGGAAAGGCCTGAGCAAGTTGTCCCTCTCTCTCTCAGAAGGCTGGTACCCTGGTCAAAGGCTGGAGGTCCAGGGTCTGTAGCTCAGTAGTCTGGGTGGCTTCTTGGTCAAAGGACTGGTGACCTATGGTCTGTGACTCAGCGTCCCCATCTCAGGCTGTAATGAATCTTCCCCTCCAAGCATTGGTCCCTAACTGCAGAACACTAGGGGCTCTGACTGCTCTCCTTATATACAGTTTTAGCTAGACTGGAACCTTCTAGTGGGAGGGGTGGAGTGGAGAAGCTCAGCACAAACAGATACAATGTTACACTTTCCGTCTATCATAGACTTACATTACAAGCTAATAGTCAATTGCAATGAAACAGCAGATTTTCCAGACAAAAACAAGTTTTCAGACATAACAACAGAGCTAAACCAGGCATTTACAAGGTCAGTCTGTCTGGTTTTGGTAGTAAACAATGTCTGGCTTTTTGCCTCCAAAACATAATCTTCTTTAAAGCCTATGGCAGCTGTGGAAAATAATCAGCTTCTCATTCAAAGTCCCAAAAGTCTCTCAGTATTCACTAACCCTTTCCACCTTGCGAATACAGTGCAAATGAATAGGATATATCTCAACATATAATATGCAGTTTTAAACAGTTTAAGTTAACCCTTTCAATTGAAATAAAGTAAGACATTTATAACTTTGCATAGGGGAAATGGTCAAATGTCCACAAATATCCAGACTTCAAAGTACCCCTGCTCCAGGGCACTAAAACAGTCATGTAGGTTTCCTGGGGGTAGATAGTCCTGTAGGTGTCCCGGGGGTATATAGTCCTGTAAGTGTCCTGGGGATATTTAGTCCTGTAGGTTTTGTGCGTTACGCATTTTGCGGACTGCACATGGCCGGCAGTGAGCTGTCCGCATGTTTTTCCGCAAAATTGTGGAACGGGTGCGGATCCATTTATACGGTTGTGTGAATGCACCCTAAGAGCCCCGAGTATCTCATAATTGCTCTTCCATTCTGTTCCTGTAATATCTGCTGAACTTCCATATAAAGTATGTTGAGGAGGAGGCAGCGCAGGGCCCTACAACAACCCCCCGTCTGGTCATAGTGTGTAGTCAGCCTAGCACCATAGATTACCCAGCCAAGTGTACATTACTGTGCATGAAACCTGCAGTATGCCATGCGACAGACCCATCATGTCAGATCTGGCCCCAGAGAACTGTGGCTCTAATACGTCTGTGTGTGTACTTGCAGGACTGGGCATGGAGAACATTGGCGGTATCTTTGTGGTCCTCATCTGTGGCCTGATTATTGCTGTGTTTGTGGCCATCATGGAGTTCGTCTGGTCAACGAGGCGCTCAGTGGACAATGAAGAGGTGAGAAGAGCTGGTGCTGTGGCCCCTTCGATGGTGCCGTGGATCTATTAATGGCACCGTGGACCTGTTGGTGCTGTGGACTTGTCAATGGCACTGTGGTCCTGGCAATGGTGTCCGTGTATTGTTGATGTGTTTCTCCATGTATTGTGTTTGTCTGCAACTCTCCCTCACCCCCGCGCTGCCTGCCTCCTGGGGGCGCCACTATTATTTACACAGCACTTCTGCCCTAGTTCGGCAGGAGATGTTCTTTGTGTCCCCCAGTGGTTGGTGCGTGGCGTTTCGCCCACTCTCCGTTCCTCGCTGCTCTGCTTTCTTCTTCCCACACATTTCCCTCTTTATACTTTCGTTCTGTTTTCCTTCTCTTTGTCTCATCTCTGTTCTCGTTCCTCAGATTTCGGTATGTCAGGAGATGCTGAGTGAGCTTCGCAGCGCGGTGTCCTGTAAGAAGACATCACGTTCACGTCACCGCCGCCGGCCGCCACGTCACCTTCATGGGAGGACTCTACTTTCCCTCAGTCGACCGCCTCGAGCGACCAGAGAGACACGCCTCTGCAATGGGCGCCTTTACCAGACCCACCAGCACCCTCCGGCTCCTCCTCATCCTCCCCCTGCCCCAGGTGCCCAGCGGCTCCACGAGGACGCCCCGTCTTCCTCTGGTCGGGGAGGGTGTGCCCATTTCAGAATCTGCCAGGAATGTCGGCGGATACAGACTCTACGAGGCCCGCCACCACTACCTAGACCACCGCAGTCTCCAAAACCTCCACCACCTCCTGCTCCAGAGGACCTCACACCCCTCTCACATCACCGGAGACTGGCAGACCCTCTAGACGCCAGTGCCCCTGAGTGATGGTGGGGGGTCACAGAGACTGGTTGTATGGACCTTTAGTGACAGGACAGGAGGAGAGGAAGAGGCAGAGAATGTCGGGGCATCTGGACGGCGGACATCTGTCCTTTCCCCTGTTCTTCCCAACACTCTGTTTTGGGGTGGGGGTCTTCATGAAGCCTCCTCTGTATTCATCAGAAACACTGCGATGCCTCAGTCTTACAATGTACGCTGTGCGTGCGAAATAAACTGTCCCCCCAACAATCCACCTGCTGTTTTCGACCATTTGTTAGTGCCCTGGCCATGACCGGAGCGTGCAGATACGGAGGCCTCTGTCCCTGCTCAGTGGTAAGGAGAGCGTCATCCAGATGGGGCCGACCGCCATCGCTGACTGCCCTCTCTAGAGCTCAACATCGTGATACCTGGTGACATGGCGGCAGTATCTCTGCGTTGCTGTTACCCGTTTTTTTATATGCACAAATCTGTGAGAGGAGGCGGGGCTATAATTGTCGGGGAATTGATTAGGACACAACTTGCGGCTTTGATACAAATGAATTGAGTGGAGAGTATCCTGGCGTCTGTCTTATTACAGTGCCCCCCTTATTACAGATTCACTCCATGACGATATTTCCATGAAAAAATATCTTGGGGCATGAAAACTTTTGCAACCATGGTTAAAATTCCTCCAGTAACAATCTGTTTAGAGTATACAGCTCCCATGCAGATCTATACATCCCTGAGGGTAGTCGGATCCTGTGCTTCAAGGCGCCTTCACACACAGCAGAATCTGTTGCAGAAATTTCTTGCATCTGGCCGGGATTGTTCTGGTGCGAAGGACACGGATTTCTGCGGCGAAACCTGCCGTGTGTGGAGGCAGCCTCATGTACGTGGCCACCGAGAGTCCCAACTTACAAACAGTAGAAGGGAGTAAAGTGAGACTACAAAGGGTTTGTTTGTAGTCTGTAACCATGGAGACAAATTCATCCTGTAGATACAAAAGGGTAGAAGGTTTCTGATCTGTTCCTTTATTTTGGATACATTGTTTTGGATTGCAAAAGTCTACACGTCCAGCGATGTGAGCGTCATATATGTGTCATGTGGGATGACAGTGTCTCCCGACACAACGGGGCACATTTACTAATGGACTTGCATCACTTTTAGTCGTAAAAAGTGTCGCAAGTCCCCTTTTCTGTATACAAGGCTGCTGATGTAGTGGTATACAGCTGCTGAGGGCAGTGACTGGCTGCAGTGGTCACACAGTGGTGTATACATGACTGCTGCAGCCTTACATGGGAGGGGACAGGTGGGCAGAGGGGTGTTTTATAGAGGTTTTTTCTTTATAGCATTAAGTGGCATGGGCCAACTGCCAGGGATATTCCTTTGTATGCTGCAGCTGTCTGCCTGTAACTGTCGCAGGTTCTAATAGTAGATTGGTGGCAGCCAAAGGATGGATCTGAGCATGTGCGACCACCACATCTATGTGGACAGAGAAATGAGGAAAAGCTCAAACAGCAGGTGGCGCAATACAGAAAGATCTTATTGAATAACTCACTGACTATATGAAATTAAGGGAGGGGGGCCATCTTTTCTGAAGCTTCCTTCAGGAGGAGGAGACGAGATCACAGATCAAGATCCATCTCCGTGAGATGATGGGAGTTGTAGTTTACACAGAAGCTCAGATTAGGTTCCAGAAATGTTTTGCTGAGCCCTAAAAACTATTGCAGTAGTGACGCAGAGGAGGCGTTGTCTTACATTTAAAGGGCTTTTCCTGGGCTCTCGTTCGGACAGGCCATCAGTATCAGATTGGCAGGGGTCCGATTAATACACCGTTCAGCTAACTAAAGGAGTTTACCAGGAACAGCACCATACTTGTGGTAGTGGTCATGCCTGGTACTGCAGCTAATCTGTACGACCACTACCAGTAGTATGGAGCTGTGTGCTAAACACCAAAGGAGTGGACCTCTGCCCATCTCATATTGACTGTTTGCTCCCGCCAGGGGCCCACATAAAGTGTCATAGGGATACCTTAGGCCCCAGAGGGGATTCTCAGGGCCCCCCCCATTATTTCACGTACAGATCTTATTGACGATGTGAATATGTGATTTGTATCTGGGCATGTCCTGATAGGTTGGTGGGCCATACCCGGAGCATACCCGCGCCACTACACCTCGTGTACCCGCCGCATCATGTGGTAGTTCAGATGACACCTGTAGGTAAGCTCCTCCCCCTGATATATACTGTCATGTGCGCTAAGTCTCCCCCTCCTCCTTGAGGTTCTGGTGTATTTTGCTCCGCTCATTCCAATCCCAGTCCTGAGGGAGAATCGTCGCAGATAACGAGCTGGCACCGAGCGGTCATAGTGGATCAGTGTGAACGCTGGCTCTGATCAGGACTATGACCCTCAGTCAGAATCTTCGTAGCGTCCAGAACCTTCCACATGATTCCACAGATGGAGAGATCTCAGGTTTGTAAAACATTATTACTTCTACTAGAAGAGGTAAGTGGACCTGCTGCGTGTGCGGCATCTCACTATGAGGGTGGTGGGGGTCTGATCTGTGGCCCCTCGACGATTGGAGGTATCGCAGCGCTGCAGCCTCTCGATTCCGCAGTTCTGAAGATCATCACTTTGTCCTATTCAAGTGAACAGCCGCTAAGAATAGCAACATTCTGACTAGGAGATAAATCCCTGACGCCCCCCATGACCCAGAAATCCTCACCTGGTAGTGGGGACTTTCTTCATGGACGCTGAAAATGTGGTCAAGAATGGTCAACAGAACCAAAAGAACAGGAGAGACTCAAGGAGAGTCCTAGAGAAGGCCATGTGCTGCATGTAGCAGATATTGAGGTGGTATCTGGAGATACTTCTGGAGAAGTACAGTTAGGAGTAGTATTTTACACCCTAGCATGAACATCATTGTGTTGCTTTTCCAGCCATTACATCAGTAAATGTCTCGTGGGTCTCAGTCCTTCCAAATGTAAATCAGGTAGTACCTGTGCGAAACACCTGCAGACTCCATCCAGACCAGTTGCTGTGGTCCAAGACCCCATATTAGCTATGCACATATACATCTAGGACACAGCAAAGACCCTATTGAGGAGGCTGTGCTTGAAGAGCCTGTCCCAGTGTCTCCATGCCATCCATCTGTAATGTCCAGAAGAGGAGATGGAGCCAAAGTTCAGGAGACTGCTGGGGAAGCTGCTTCAGCCTAGACAGGAGAGCGGGAAGTGTGCTGGAGGGGGAGGGGGCGCAGAGCAAGGAGCAGGAACCGGCCACCAAGTGGCGACTACAGACAGAGACTTGCACACTGAGGTCAGATTTCAGAGCCGGGGCCCATGAACAGAGCTT
>ONZH01009288.1:0-27872 GCA_900303285.1 Rhinella marina | reverse complement strand
AGGACACGGGAATGCCTGCACCTGCCAACATTCCTGGAGGGCCGCAGGCCCCAAATCGCTGACAGAACCCCCTTCCTGAGGAGGGCCTCCGGACCCTCAACAGACCTCAGGCTTGGAAGGGTAAGATTGGTGGAATTTGTTAACGAGTCTGGGAGCGTGAAGATCTCTGGCAGCCACCCAGACACGCTCCTCAGGACCATACCCTTTCCAATGTACAAGGTACTGGAGAGAATTCTGTACTTTGCGAGAGTCAATAATTCGTTCAATTTCAAACTCCAACTCTCCCTGAACAACCACGGGTAGAGGTGGAGAATGAGCGACCACAGCGGGAATATATTTTTTCAACAAAAACTGGATGTACACGAAGAGAACCAGGAAGTCGCAATCTGAACGATACAGGATTTATGATTTCTGTGATGATGTAGGGACCAATAAAGCGTGGAGCAAACTTTGTTGATGGTACTCGAAGCGGAGATTTTAGTTGAGAGCCACACTTGTCACCAACTACGTATTCAGGACCGGGGACGGTGTTTCTTATTCGCATATTGATCTGCTTGAGTTGGGCATTTTTTAGAGTCTCAAGACTCTTTGCCCAGACTGTGCACAGTCAATTAGCGACATCCTTAACCGAGGAGAATCTAGATTTGTTACCAGTTACGGCGGAATATCTGGGGTGAAAACCATAGTTGCAGTAAAATGGGGACAGCCATGTCGAGGAACTTTCATGATTATTTAAAGCAAACTCGGCCATGGGCAGGTACTCACTCACTTTTCCGACATTCAGAGACGAAACACCTAAGATATTGCTCAAGTGACTGATTAAGTCTTCCAGTCTGCCCATTCGTCTCGGGGTGAAAGGCGGAGGAGAAGGACAGCGAGATACCCAACCTACTGCAAAACTCTCTCCAGAACCTCGACACGAACTGAACCCCCCTGTCAGACACTATGTTAGATGAAATTCCATGAAGGCGTAAATATGGCGGATAAACAACCCTGCAAGGACTCTAGCTGTAGGCAATTTTTCACGAGACCAGATGGCACATTTTAGAAACGATCCACCACCACCCAGATTACTGACCTCCTTTGGAGAGAGGAAGTTAGTAATAAATCCATGGAAATGTGAGACCAGGGCCTGTTGGGCAAAGGGAGCGGATGTAATAGCCCTTCTGGGAGTTGTCGAGGAACTTTGCCCTAGCACAGGTCTCACAAGCCTTAACAAAACGCCTTAACATCACGTTGCCAGGAATGGCCACCAATAGTACGGGACAACAAGTATCCATCCTGTGATGCCCGGATGACCCAGACAAAATGAGGAATGGACCTCTTCTAACACCTTCAGCCGAAGATGACCCTGGGACAAAGAGTTTACCTGGGGGTACAGTAGTAGGAGCAGAACTCTGTGAGTCTGCAATAGAAGACACAAGATCTGAAGTCAAAGTGGCAACGACTACCCCGGGAGAGAGGATATTTTCTGGTTCCTCATCCGAGACATCACTGGCACCAAAGCATCTGGACAAGGCATCAGCCTTTACATTTTTTGAGCCTGGACGATAAGTTACCACAAAATTAAACCTGGTAAAAAACAAAGCCCATCGCGCTTGACGGGGGTTCAATCTCTTGGCATTGTCCAGATATAGCAGGTTCTTATGGTCAGTTAACACTGTCACCTTACGTCTGGCGCCCTCCAGAAAGTGTCTCCACTCTTTAAAGGCCCATTTAATAGCGAGTAACTCCCTGTTTCCTATATCATAATTAACTTCAGCAGTGGAGAACTTTCTGGAGAAAAAGGCTACAGGTTGGAGGTTGGTAAAGGGTTCCACTCCCTGAGACAGGACAGCCCCTACTCCTATCTCAGAGGCGTCAACCTCCACGACAAAAGGCTGTTCAGGGTCAGGATGAACAAAGACTGGAGCAGTGGTAAAACACCTTTTTAAGTTAGAGAAGGCTAGTTCGGTTTCATGTGTCCAAGAGGTGGGATCAGCCCCCTTTTTAGTTAAATCAGTAAGGGGTTTAGCAACCATAGAAAAGTTTTTGATAAATTTTCTATAATAGTTAGCAAAACCCAGAAAACGTTGGACCTCTTTCAAGGTAGTAGGTTTAACCCACTCAACCACAGCAGAAACTTTTTGTGGATCCATACTTATAGAACCAGGGTTAAGTATGTATCCCAGAAATCCCACCTCCTGGACTCCAAACTGACACTTAGACAATTTAGCACACAGCTGATTTAGTCACAATCTGGAGAGGACCTCCCTCACGTGCTCCCGATGGGACTCCCAATCTGGGGAGAATATGAGGATGTCGTCCAGATATATAACCAAAAAACGTCCCAGAAGATCTCTGAAGATATTGTTAACAAAACGCTGGAAGACAGCCGGGGCATTGCTGAGACCAAATGGCATGACTAGGTATTCAAAGTGCCCCTCTGGAGTATTAAAAGCTGTCTTCCAATCGTCGCCTTCCCTGATGCGGATTAGATTGTAAGCTCCACGGAGGTCAATTTTAGAGAACCACCGGGCCCCCACAACCTGATTGAATAAATCCGGGATCAGAGGGAGAGGATGCTGGTCCTTAATCGTGATCTTATTGAGCTCCCTGTAGTCAATACACGGACGGAGACCTCCATCTTTTTTCTCAACGAAGAAAAACCCTGCACCAATAGGGGAGATAGAAGGCCGTATGTGCTCTTTTTTCAGACTATCCTGAATATACTGACGCATAGACTCTGACTCAGGAGCTGACAAATTAAAAATGCGACCCTTAGGAAGCTTGGCCCCATCAACGAGGTCTATGGCACAATCGTAAGGCCGATGCAGAGGTAGAGTTTCCGCAGCGGCCTCATCAAAGATGTCTTTGAAATCAAAAATAAACTCAGGAATATCCAAATCATTATTCACAGTACACATTATGGAAGGAACAGTTTTAAGATGTGAACCACATGAATTCCCCCATTTCACCAGGTCAGTGGTTTTCCAATCAAATACAGGGTTATGGAGGCGGAGCCAAGGCAAACCGAGAATAAGATCTGCAGTTAGTTTTTCCATCACAAAAAATGACATTTTTTCTGTATGTAAACACCCAACATTCATCATAACCTCAGCAGTACAAAATTTTATTCTCCCCTCATTCAAGGGAGTAAAATCTGCACCAGAAACTGAAAAGGGGGAACACAAAGGAATTAACTCCAAACCCAAGGCCTGAGCAACAACCACATAGATGAAACTCACTGCAGACCCTGAATCCACCATGGCCTGACAAGCAAAAATTTTAGAATCAGAAACCAAGGTTACAGGTAACAAAAACTTATTAACAGAATTAGCAGGTACCTGTACGCCTGAGTGACCCTCCTGGAGATCACTCAGGCACTGGCGTTTCCCTGTGGTGACTTCGGCTTGGATGGGCAATCCCTCAAGAAATGGCCAGGTTTTCCACAGTATAGACATAAGGCATTCTCCAATCGATGTCTCCTTCTAGCAGCAGCAGATGTAGAGCCTAACAACATAGGTTCTTCTCCAGAAGATTGAGAGGGAGATGGTGATTGAAATTGGGAAGGCATATTCTTAGAGAAAGTAGAAGGAGGTTTGACAGAAAAGCCTGGCCTAAACTGTACAGTCGATCCCCCTTGCTTTTCCTTGCGTCTCTCTCTAAGTCTCCTGTCAATAGTCACAGCCAAAGCCATAAAGTCACTCAGGGATTCAGGGATAGGATGGCTTACCATAGCATCCTTAATAGTGTCTGACAGCCCTTGTCTGAAAAGGGTTTTCAAGGGTTGATCAGGCCATCCAGTTGCCGAGCACCACTGGCGGAACTCAGAACAGTAGTGTTCAGCAGAGCGGCGAGCCTGCTGAATAGATAACAAATGAGTTTCCACCAATGCAGCACGGTCAGGATCATCATACACTTGGCCCAAGGCCAGAAAAAACCTATCCAGGGAACTCCACTCAGTGGCATATGAGGGGAGGGCCAATGCCCAATCCTGAGGGGGACCCTGGAGGAGGGAAACCATGACAGCCACTTTTTCTGCTTCAGAGGGGAAAAAATTAAAACGAAAATACAAACGACAGGACTCCCGGAAAGTACGGTATCTGTCCGGGTTCCCATCAAAGCGATCCGGCAGAAGCATTTTAGGTCTCTGCTGGACAAAGGAATAGGAAAAACAGGGGCTGGCAGCGACACAGGTGGGTTTGCAGCGCCAGACGCAGGAATAGTCATGGCGTCCAGACGCTGCGACATTTGCACAATTAACCCAGCCATGCCCTGAAACTGATTCGTCAGCTCATCGAGGCGGTCAGTGACCGATAGATCGGTACTCATATTAAACCGCCAAGAGAGCCGACTAGGGTATGGGCCTGCTATAATGTGAGGAGTAGGTCAGGGGGACACAAATGACACAGACAAAGTGAGGCCCTGACACTCCTCCCAAACCACTGTCCCTGCCTTTTGGGGGAACCCGGCTCCTTAACAGGCCAGCCCCAACCGAAGACTGCAATTACACTGAAGAAAGTGGAACACGAGACAAACAACCAAAACAAAACACAAGCAGGAACAACCCTAAACAGGTCAGGAACTGAAGGGGTAAAAGGTAAAGGAACCAAGCAAGGAATAAACAGAGGATAACACAAAAGGTAGGTAACAGTAACAGAAACCAGGGAAAAAGGTACAGAGTCACAGGAATACCGGATAAACACAGATTAGCTAGCTTAGGCACAAGGCTCTATAGCAGGTACAGATAAATGGCGAGTGAGAAACTAAATAGTGGCTAGAGTCCAGCCCCAAGGCGTGATAGGAGCATGGATCCCAGCCACACCCTGAATGGACCAAAATTACTGGCAGGGACACCTGCCAGTAAAACTAGCAAAACTAGCCAAACCTTTAACCCTTAAGGAACCTAAGTATTACAAGAGGATTTTCTGGCTTGCACTCGGGATGAGCGCCGCATATCGTCAGGACACGGGAACGCCCGCTCCTGCCCAACATCCGCTGGAGGGCCGCAGCGCTCCCCAATACTGACAATTCAGTGAAAAAAATTATTCTCTAGACTGCGGCTAGTGTATCGCACACCTCACAATTGTTCACTGGACTGTAGTTTATATAATTGAGTGAAAAAAACGTATTCTCTAGACTGCGGCTAGTGTGTCGCACACCTCACAATTGTTCACTGGACTGTAGTTTATATAATTGAGTGAAAAAAACGTATTCTCTAGACTGCACTACAGATCCCAGCAAGCCAAGGTACAGCAGCAGCAAAAATGAGTACTGAGAGGACTTTGGGCAATTTCATTGGGGTCTGTGTGGACCATGTGCTGTCCCCTTTCTGCCACCAGTGCACAGTGTGCAGCCAATATGGCGGTAGCTGCACTACAAGTCCCAGCCAGCAGCCAAGAGGAGGACAAAAAAAATGTCGTTGTAGCCCTTACAAGGAGAGTTGGGTTCTTTGTGGATGATTCCTGCCTAACCAGATTCTAATTTCACGCCCTAACAGTGTGCAGCCAAGATGGCGGTCGCTGCACTACATGTCCCAGCCAGCAGCCGAGAGGAGGACAAAAAAAATGTCGTTGTAGCCCTTACAAGGAGCATTGGGTTCTTTGTGGATGATTCCTGCCTAACCAGATTCTAATTTCATGCCCTAACAGTGTGCAGCCAAGATGGCGGTCGCTGCACTACAAGTTCCAGCCAGCAGGAGACAAAAAAAAAAATGTGCTTGTAGCCCTTAGAAGGGCTGTTGGGTTCTTTGTGGGTGATTCCTGCCTAACCAACAACTAAATTCAGGCCCTAACACTCTCCCTGACAGACAGCAGCTCTATCCCTAATCTCATGCAGACGGCGTATGACGCGAGCAGCGCGGGACCAGATTCTTAAATTCCCAGGTCATCTGATCTGGCCAGCCAATCCCTGCTATCGATTTGTAGGGGCCCCACGTGATGCTAGGAGGTACCAAAGACTCTCCTGCATGTTGATTGGCTGAAAAAAGGCGGCTAACATGCAGGAAGAGGAAGTTGCCATTTCCTCAAGGATCGCGATATGCTCGTCCGAGTAGCGAGCATATGCGAATACCCTAATGCTCGAACGAGCACCAAGCTCGGACGAGCATGTTCGCTCATCTCTAGTAATTAGTTTATCATGTGAATGTTAAAAAACTGTCCCATTGCAAGTGGTAATGAAGATGTTACCTGGAAAGGCATATACCCAGACAGAAGGGCAACTCACCCAGCGGAGGTCCTGAAGCTTTTGAAATAGAAGATAAAATATCTCATAAGTAAGGATGAGCGAACCCGAACTGCAAAGGTTTGTACCGAAATTTGCGAGTTCAGGTACTCGGACCCAAACTCTGACTTTTTCACTGAAGTCCAGGTTCGAGTTCGGTGTTCGGGTGATTTTATTATTTTCTGTTATAACATGGTTATATCGGAAAATTATAGCATTCTTAACACAGAATGCAAAAAATATGGCCATTTAGGGGTTAAAGAAAAGCAAAAACAACTCACCTCATCCACTATCTTCACTATCTTTGGCAGGTCCTGATCAGTGAAGTTTGGGGAACCCGGCGAACCCAAACTTCCACGGGTTTGCTCATCCCTACTCATAAGCAATAACTCATCGCTGACATAACTCACATATTAATTATTGTAATCATTGGATTCTGTATAATGTGGGCATTGTATGGAGTGGAGTTCAAACTTCCCACCCCTGACAGCCAGAATTCCTACATAATAAGTATCTCATCTTCTGTAACCCTTACACTGGTCATATGTGGTATCAAAACGATCAGCCTGATGAACTATGCATTATTAGAAATGTCAGGGCCCGAATATCCATTGTGTTCCATGTCCTCCTGTCCCCGGAAACCAGAATGATACGCTCTGGACCTAGCTTGCTTTATATTTCCTTGACCAGACGCCTACCACCCACATGGCTGACCAGAAGGCTTCTCTCTGCCCACTCTGACCGACCACTGATGTCTGTACTACAAAAAGTAGTAGAAGCTGCATCAGGAACAGCAGCAGCCAATCCAGTTTACTGAACATGATAGAACAGTTTTTTTTCAAGTGCCACCCTAACCTGACACACATCAGCATACATATTGCCCAGAAAACCAGGTTCATTGTTACCTAGACTGTGTCCTTCTCTAGCACATACCCTTTTGCCTGACCATATGGACTTCTGAGGAGACTGATTGAAACAGTGGCTAGAACTGGCCAGTCTGTTATGGGTGTACTGTCTTGTTCAACCTTCAGTGCACAGTCAAATAGGGTATTCAGCACAGCAGGTAGCATCATCACACTGAAGCAAAAAAAAAAAAAAAAAAGTTGAAAAGTTCTTTTATTTATAAAAGTGAATCAGGCATAGCTCATCTCCAGCTGATGCCAATGAATAGATCTGTTTTATGTTCAGTGGGTGCAATCTCGCTGTCCTATGTGACTATCGCATAAATGTCACCTCAGAGGGCGGATATCTAAGTACACTCCTCATTTTTCACAGTACCTCTGATGGTGAGGATAGACTTTCCCAAGGAGTGTACAAGGTGCTACATCTGAAGAGGGTTGGGACAGAAGGGAACCAGGACCTGGGTGTGGATCCACTGGACTGACCTCCAGATGGTACGGTGCACCCAGAGGGTGCAGGAAGGCCAGAGGCTGATCAGGCTGTGGCGAGGCAAGGTGAAAGCACTAGGTCAGAGATCAGGCAACAGTATAGCAGTCTGTAACATGATCTGAGGTCAGGGCATGCAGCAAAGTAGCAAGGTCCACAAGTAAGATACAAATTCAGAGCAGGCAACAGTCAAGCACAGTCCGTTAAACAGTATCCAAGGTCCAGTAAACAGAAATGACAAGAAATATTAACATCTTCGCATAAGACAGGGAATAGACAAAGCAAGGAACCTAATTGCTTCAATGGGGAGGTGCCGTTGAAGCAATACACATTGCAGACCAGCCACAGGCTGGGAAAGATAGAGGGCATGTACGGTATATTCTATCTGATAAAAGTAGGAGAGACAGGCGTGCACACACCTGAGCCGGAGTGCAGAAGGAGGATGCCGGTGGCAGGAGACACTACTGGCCAGGAACAACGTAGCTGCGCCCATTCAGACAGGGGAAGGAATCGCCAGCACGGAGCACCAATACTAGTTGCATGGCCCCATCAGCCTTATCTAGTCCCTGTATTTCTTTGTCATGGTCAGCTTGTGCTCCACAGGAACCCAGTTGAATTACCGATGCGGGAAGCATCAATTTGTAAATATCTGGACTCAAATAAATATTGTATTGAGTTTATCTTTCATCAAACTGTATCTTTTAATATGGACTAATTTTAATGCATGTTGGGAGCATCATCATTAGAGCTTATGTTCATTTCTAATTAACCCCCTGTACTTTGCTGGTATTAAATCCATCCAGGAAATACAGCCATTGGTTTACTTGAATATAACTTACTAATTTTGGCTTGTTTTGGATCACTTTGTTCTATGTAAACAGCTTCTTTGGGGTTTATATGATGAATATAGCTTTTTCCTGGTTGCTGGAACGCATGTGAAACGCATCCCGCGTCACTTCCTGTCAATGGAACGCATGTTGGAACGCATCAGCTTCCTGTCATGTGACCAGATGATCTCTGCCGGGTGCGCCTCCTTCAACATGCGGCTTCCTACAAACAGGTATTTAAAGTTGGTCCGCACACTGGTAGAATTGGCTGACACCATCTCCACTTTATACAGGAGGCCACATCCAAATGGGGGGCACGTAAGTGGTCCTTTGGACCGGCTGAGATTTAGGCAAAAATTATTTTTAAAGGCACAGAGTATGTCTGGTAATTTGAGCACAGTACAGGGCTCATTTTTGGCAATGTATCTACCTTTATCATATGCCTGTGTAAACTCACCGGCCACTTTATTAGGTACACCTGTCCAACTGCTCGTTAACACTTAATTTCTAATCAGCCAATCACATGGCGGCAACTCAGTGCATTTAGGCATGTAGACATGGTCAAGACAATCTCCTGCAGTTCAAACCGAGCATCAGTATGGGGAAGAAAGGTGATTTGAGTGCCTTTGAACGTGGCATGGTTGTTGGTGCCAGAAGGGCTGGTCTGAGTATTTCAGAAACTCCTGATCTACTGGGATTTTCACGCACAACCATCTCTAGGGTTTACAGAGAATGGTCCGAAAAAGAAAAAACATCCAGTGAGCGGCAGTTCTGTGGGCGGAAATGCCTTGTTGATGCCAGAGGTCAGAGGAGAATGGGCAGACTGGTTCGAGCTGATAGAAAGGCAACAGTGACTCAAATTGCCACCCGTTACAACCAAGGTAGGCAGAAGAGCATCTCTGAACGCACAGTACGTCGAACTTTGAGGCAGATGGGCTACAGCAGCAGAAGACCACACCGGGTGCCACTCCTTTCAGCTAAGAACAGGAAACTGAGGCTACAATTTGCACAAGCTCATCGAAATTGGACAGTAGAAGATTGGAAAAACGTTGCCTGGTCTGATGAGTCTCGATTTCTGCTGCGACATTCGGATGGTAAGGTCAGAATTTGGCGTCAACAACATGAAAGCATGGATCCATCCTGCCTTGTATCAACGGTTCAAGCTGGTGGTGGTGGTGTCATGGTGTGGGGAATATTTTCTTGGCACTCTTTGGGCCCCTTGGTACCAATTGAGCATTGTTGCAACGCCACAGCCTACCTGAGTATTGTTGCTGACCATGTCCATCCCTTTATGACCACAATGTACCCAACATCTGATGGCTACTTTCAGCAGGATAATGCGCCATGTCATAAAGCTGGAATCATCTCAGACTGGTTTCTTGAACATGACAATGAGTTCACTGCACTCAAATGGCCTCCACAGTCACAGATCTCAATCCAATAGAGCATCTTTGGGATGTGGTGGAATGGGAGATTCGCATCATGGATGTGCAGCCGACAAATCTGCGGCAACTGTGTGATGCCATCATGTCAATATGGACCAAAATCTCTGAGGAATGCTTCCAGCACCTTGTTGAATCTATGCCACGAAGAATTGAGGCAGTTCTGAAGGCAAAAGGGGGTCCAACCCGTTACTAGCATGGTGTACCTAATAAAGTGGCCGGTGAGTGTATATACACCATCTTAAAGTATTTACCCCTATAGTGCTGTATATGTAGGTTTGCTGTAACCTTCAGGCTGATCTATGTACCGCTTTAACCACTTGTGTACTGCCTATTTAAATTTGCCTAATCTGATATGAGCCTTATTATCTGACGTGCATCGTTTGCCACTCATGTATGTTTTTTATATGGCTGGTTATTATCATTTTTTGATTATCAATACTACATCTACTGTTTGATTTATTGAATATTGTGAGATATGCTAGGTGGCTCTCATGATTTTTATCCCCTGATGAACCTGTTGAACACAGGGGAAACGCGTCAGAATACAAATGTGACATTTACGCGATTGAGCCATTATTTGCTTTTCATCTGTTTTGGACAGGGGCTGGCTGGCAAATTTTAGCCTGGGGGGCAAGCACACAGCACTGGCCCATGTGTAGCGGCCCACCCTTAACCTGTTTAACTCTGCCTACCATAAAGCCGGTATAGGTAAATAGGCTTTAAATGGTTAAAAGGCGGCAGCTGGTTGTGTTTTCATGTTGGATCCCAGATACAGAACATGGCTGAGTCCGTAGCAACAGCCTGATCATTAGAGGGACCAGATTTACCAACCCCTGAGCTTAAAGGGTTATTCTCATTTTAGACAATGGGGGCATATCGCTAGGATATGCCCCCATTGTCTTATAGGTGCGGGTCCCACCGCTGGGACCCGCACCTATTTCCAGAACGGAGCCCCCGAAGTGAATGAGGGCGCACTGTGCATGCACAGCCGCCCTCCATTCATTTCTATGGGGCCGCCGAAAATAGCCGAGCGCTGGCTCGGCTACTTCCGTCGGCTCCATAGAAATGAATGGGAGCGCACCGCGCATGCACGGCCCAGCTCCCATTCATTTCTATGAGCGGCGCGGGGAGCTGCGCCTGGTGGTGGCCGGACTCCCGGAAACCTGGGGTCCTCCAGGCGCAGCGCTCCCCGCTCCGTTCTGGATATAGGTGCGGGTCCCAGCGGTGGGACCCGCACCTATAAGACAATGGGGGCATATCCTAGCGATATGCCCCCATTGTCTAAGATGAGAATACCCCTTTAAGAGACTCCATTAAGTACAATAGGGTCTGCTCAGGATGCTGCTCTTTTACCGGACAAAAAGGTCTTGCATGCAGAACTTTTCTGCCCGGTCTTATTAACAGAATCTGTGACCCAAACGCAAATGTGAATGGATAGTATTAGACGTATAGCATCAGATGTCTGTTTAACACACAAATACAGAGTAAGAACCAAGATCACTACATACACACAGCACCAGAACCAAACCTAGAAGTCAAACACAGAACCAGAACCAAGTTCACTGCATGAATACAACACCAGAACCAGGCCCATAAGTCAAATACAGCAACAAAATCAACAAGAAATATAGCACCAGAACCAAACCCATAAGTCAAATACAGCACCAGAACCTAGTTCAATACATAAATACAGAACCAGAACCAATTTCTCTACATAAATACAGCACCAGAACCAAGTTCTCTACATAAATACAGCACCAGAACCAAGTTCTCTACATAAATACAGCACCAGAACCAAGTTCTCTACATAAATACAGCGCCAGAACCAAGTTCTCTACATAAATACAGCGCCAGAACCAAGTTCTCTACATAAATACAGCATCAGAACCAAGTTCAATACATAAATACAGCACCAGATTTTAAATGTTTAGTACAGATACCATCTGAGTAGTCAGGTCAGCCCTCGCCATATGAAACTACAGCTCCCAGTATGGCCTGAACAAGTGTAAAGGGATGCTGGGAGTTATTGCGCAAAACAGCATGCTACCACCCATCATCAGCTGTAGACTCCTCCCATCCACAATGCAGCTTTGCAGATTTTGCCGAGAAGATGTCTTCAGCTTCACGCTTTACCAACACATTGGCACCCTGCATACTGACACAAACTCATCTTAGTGCCACATTCTGTGCCCTGAATATAACAGTAAGGAAAAAACAAAACAGTGCAGCAGCACTCTGCAAACACAAATAATGTAAAATAATGCCATAGTCATATAAAACATTTTGGTACTAGTACTATGCTTATTTTGCAAAATTGAGAATCTTGGCAAATCATTTTGTACAAAATATTTGAGCCCATCTGCCATACGTCAAGGCGTTCTCTTTCAGACGGGAACCTAGCGCTAATTTCTACCTGTTATGTGCCATAATGGCCACCATAAAACTCAGGGAGTGCTGGTTCCTTATGCATGCTGGGTCCACTCTGCCTTTGCCATTTTAGGTGCCTTAAAGGCCTCCATTGAATCCAGGAATGCAGGTACCAACATGCATACTGAGCCCACTCCATACCTCTCCTGGTGCTTCACAGCTTCCAATACATATACTGAGAGCAGGACACAGTTTTATACTTACTCTGATTAAAATCAGCCTATAATGCAGACAGGCTTATCAGGAGTGCAAGACTGGCTGGAGTAGCCACACCTGCAGATCAGTATAACTGCAAAAAAAGGGGGTCAGTCAGCACATCCAAAGTGCAGGTGCACGCTGCCATGGCTAGAAACACAAAGGAAAAAACAAAACAGTGCAGCAGCACTGCTTTGTTTTTTCCTTTGTTTTTTCCTTTGTGTTTCTAGCCATGGCAGCGTGCACCTGCACTTTGGATGTGCTGACTGACCCCCTTTTTTTGCAGTTATACTGATCTGGAGGTGTGGCTACTCCAGCCAGTCTTGCACTCCTGATAAGCCTGTCTGCATTATAGGCTGATTTTAATCAGAATAAGTATAAAACTGTGTCCTGCTCTCAGTATATGTATTGGAAGCTGTGAAGCACCAGGAGAGGTATGGAGTGGGCTCAGTATGCATGTTGGTACCTGCATTCCTGGATTCAATGGAGGCCTTTAAGGCACCTAAAATGGCAAAGGCAGAGTGGACCCAGCACTCCCTGAGTTTTATGGTGGCCATTATGGCACATAACAGGTAGAAATTAGCGCTAGGTTCCCGTCTGAAAGAGAACGCCTTGACGTATGGCAGATGGGCTCAAATATTTTGTACAAAATGATTTGCCAAGATTCTCAATTTTGCAAAATAAGCATAGTACTAGTACCAAAATGTTTTATATGACTATGGCATTATTTTACATTATTCGTGTTTGCAGAGTGCTGCTGCACTGTTTTGTTTTTTCCTTTGTGTTTCTAGCCATGGCAGCGTGCACCTGCACTTTGGATGTGCTGACTGCCCCCTTTTTTTGCAGTTATACTGAATATAACAGTAGCATTAGTGCCACATACTCTGTGCCCTCTGTATACAGTGCCATATGCCCTCTGTATATAGTGCCACATGCTCTGTGCCCTCTGTATATAGTGCCACATACTCTGTGCCCTCTGTATATAGTGCCACATACTCTGTGCCCTCTGTATATAGTGCCACATACTCTGTGCCCTCTGTATATAGTGCCACATACTCTGTGCCCTCTGTATATAGTGCCACATATTCTGTGCCCTCTGTATACAATGTCATATGCCCTGTGCCCTCTATATATAGTGCCACATACTCTGTGCCCTCTGTATACAGTGCCATTTGCCCTTTACCCTCTGTATATAGTGCCACATGCTCTGTGTCCTCTGTTTATAGTGCCACATGCTTTGTGCCCTCTGTATATAGTGCCACACACAGTGCCCCTAATGCTAGTGCCACATGCTTGGTGCCCCTTATAAAACGTGCCTCTTATATGTGCCCCTTTGTGTATAGTGCCCCTTCAGTGTGCCCCCTTTATGTATTGTGCCTCTTGCAGTATATGTGCCCATTTGTGTATAGTGCCTCTTCTGAGTGCCCCCTGAATACAGCATACACACACTGTATTATAATACTCGGTAAAAGCTAGATTGCAGTGGGTGAGACGTCACTGGCTACAAGTTGCTAACGGTCACATGACAAGCTAGATGCAGTGGGTATATATAGTATATACAGCAGTTTATATAATATATATCTATACACACTGCATCTATTATACCTCGTACCTCACATATCAGTACACTGCTGTATATACTATATATCTGTACACACTGCATCTATTATACCTCGTACCTCACATATCAGTACACTGCTGTATATACTATATATCTGTACACACTGCATCTATTATACCTCGTACCTCACATATCAGTACACTGCTGTATATACTATATATCTGTACACACTGTATCTATTATACCTCATATATCAGTACACTGCTGTATATACTATATATCTGTACACACTGCATCTATTATACCTCATATATCAGTACACTGCTGTATATACTATATATCTGTACACACTACATCTATTATACATCATACCTCATATATCAGTACACTGCTGTATATACTATATATCTGTACACACTGCATCTATTATACCTCACATATCAGTACACTGCTGTATATACTATATATCTGTACACACTACATCTATTATACCTCGTACCTCACATATCAGTACACTGCTGTATATACTATATATCTGTACACACTGCATCTATTATACCTCACATATCAGTACACTGCTGTATATACTATATATCTGTACACACTACATCTATTATACCTCATACCTCACATATCAGTACACTGCTGTATATATATCTGTACACACTGCATCTATTATACTTTTATAATACATGCAGTATATACAGATATATAGCATATACAGCAGTGTACTGATATGTGAAGTATGATGTATATTAGATGCAGTGTGTACAGATATATAGTATATACAGCAGTTTACTGATATGTGAGGTACAATAGATGCAGTGTGTACAGATATATAGTATATACAGCAGTGTACTGATATGTGAGGTATAATAGAGGCAGTGTGTACAGATATATAGTATATACAGCAGTGTACTGATATGTGAGGTATGAGGTATAATAGATGTAGTGTGTACAGATATATAGTATATACAGCAGTGTACTGATATGTGAGGTATGATATATAATAGATGCAGTGTGTACAGATATATAGTATATACAGCAGTGTACTGATATGTGAGGTATGAGGTATAATACATTCAGTGGGTACAGATATATAGTATATACAGCAGTGTACTGATATGTGAGGTATGAGGTATAATAGATGCAGTGTGTACAGATATATAGTATATATAGCAGTGTACTGATATGTGAGGTGTGATGTATAAGTTACACCTTGTATCTCACATGAGTACACTGCATTGTATACTATATACCTGTACACACTACATCTATTATACCTCACATATCAGTACATTGCTGTATATACTATATACGTTTACCCACTGCATCTATTATACCTTGTACCTGACATATCAGTACTCTGTGTGTATATGTCAGGTGTAAAAGATGCAATGTGTACAGATATATGTGGATAGTCATATATTATGGTCACTGTGTTAGAGTTAAGGGCCAGTATTGGGGTTAGGGGCCAGTATTGGGGTTAGGGGTCAGTATTAGGCATAGGCGTAGTATTAGCATAAAGCTACATTCAGACGACCAAAAGTGTTTTGCAGTCCCCAAATTGTGGATCCGCAAAACACAAATACTGGCCTTGTGCGTTCCACATTTTGCGGAACGCACAGTGCAAGCCCTATATAGAAATGCCTATTCTTGTGGACAAGAATAGGGCATATGCACTATATTTTTTGGGGGGGAACGGAACTACGTATGCGGACAGTACATGGTGTGGTGTCCGCATCTTTTGCGGCCCCATTGAAATAAATGGGTCCGCACCCGTTCGGCAAAATTGTGGAACGGATTCAGACTTAGAAATACGGTCGTCTGAATACGGTTGTCTGAATGCACCCTTAGGGCCAGTATTAGAATTAGGGTCAGTATCAGTTAGGAGCAGTACTGGGGTTAGAGGCAGCGTTAGGGTACATTCAAACAACCGTATTTCCATTCACTTCAAAGGGGCCGCAAATCCTAAGTTCCGTTCCGCAAGCCCCGCAAAAAAACATAGAATATGTCCTATCCTTGACCGCAATCGCAGACAAGAACAGGCATTTCTATTATAGGGCTGGGCATGTGTGTTCCACAAAATGTGGAATGCACACGGCCAGTATCCGTGTTTTGTGGATCCGCAATGTGTGGACCTCAAAACACATATGGTCATGTGAATGTAGCCTCAGGGTTAGGGGTCAGTAGTAGGGTTAGGGGTCTGTATGGCGTAGTATTAGAGATAGGGAAAGTATTAGGGGTCAGTATTAGCAGTCAATATTAGGGTTAGGGACAGGATTAGGGTTAGGGGTCCAGGGTTAGAGGTCAGTACTAGGGTAGGGGTCAGGGGCCAGTATTAGAGGTCAGGGGCCAGTACTAGGGTTAGGCTACTTTCACTCTTGCGTCAGCAGGATCCGTTTGTGAGATCAGTCCCAGGCTCTCACAAACGGCCCTGAACTGATCAGTTTTTCCTTAATGCATTCTGAATGGATAAGGATCAGTTCAAAATGCATCAGTTTGCCTCCGTTACGTCTCCATTCCGCTCTGGCAGCGTTTTGGTGTCCGCTTGACTGAGCAGAATGGAAACAGATCCGTCATGACCACAATGTAAGTCAATGGGAACGGATCCGTTTACTCATGCACAATAGTAAACGGATCCGTCCCCCACTGACTTTCAATGGAGTTCTGAACGGATCCGTCTCTGCTATGTAAAAGATAATACAAACGGATCCATTCAGAACGGATGCAGACGGTTGTATTATCAGGACGGATCCGTTTATGAGAGCCTGGACGGATCTCACAAACGGATCCTGCTGACGCAAGTGTGAAAGTAGCCTTAGGGGTGCGACAGGGCCAGTATTAGGGGGTCAGGCAAGGCCAGTATTAGGGGTCAGTACTAGGGGGTAAGGGGCTAGTATCAGGGTTAGGGGTCCAAGGTTAGAGGCCAGTACTAGGGTAGGGGTCAGGGGCCAAAATAAGTGGTCAGCGGCCAGTACTAGAGGTCAGGGGCCAGTACTAGGATTAGGAGTCAGGCAGGGCCAGTATTAGGGGTCAGGGGCCTATATTAGGGTTATAAGTTAATGCAGGTCAGTATTAGAGGTCAGGGGCCAGTACTAGGGTTAGGGTCAGGCAGGGTCAGTATTAGGGGTCAGGCAGGGGCCAGTACTAGGGTTAGGGGTCAGGCAGGGTCAGTATTAGGGGTCAGGCAGGGGCCAGTACTAGGGTTAGGGGTCAGGCAGGGTCAGTATTAGGGGTCAGGCAGAGGCCAGTATTAGGGTCAGGGGTAAGGCAGGGTGGTCAGTACTAGGTGGGCAGGGGCCAGTATTAAGGTTAGGGTAAGGCAGGGCCAGTATGGGGGGTCAGTATAGGGAGGCAGGGGCAGTATTAGGTTAAGGGGTGCATGTAGAGAGAGGGCAGTTAATACTCACCTGTCCAGGCGCGGTCCCATGATGCAGACCCGGCCTCTTCTGGCGGGTCTGCTCCTGAGGAACGTCGCAGGCGGCGCGATGACGTCATCGCGCCGCCTACGTCACATCAGAGCGCCGGCCACCGGGAGTAGCGGAGCAGGGAACCAGAGGTTCCCTGCTCCGCCTGCGCTGGCTGTTACTGGCACAATTGTATCTGCATCTAGTGGATCTTAGGGCCAGTATCTGCTTTCCCCAATATATCCCTATTGGTGACTGGTGTTGTCAGCTTCTTGCTTGGTAATTTTCTGACCATAAGTGGTCATTTTATTGGCATATTATAATAAAAGTTGAGTTTTAATAGGTCTTTGCTTTATACGTTAGTAATATACCCCACGAGGTCCTAACATAGGTATCATATTCTTTAAACATTTAACCCCATCAGCCTTCCCCTCCTCCTTCCTGCAAGGCCCGGCCACTAGAGTACTGGACAGTAGTTTGACTGTTCCTCCTTGCAGGCCCTCTTTGAAACTGTACCCTGTGCCACTCTTCTCTTGGAACTGAATGACCCCTTGACTTAAAATTTCCCATAATCATGTCATGTGGTAACTCTGGTTTACCAAACAAGCCTTCAAAGATTCCAGTTCAGATGGAAGCTTCCTGCATCAGGGCTTGGCCCAGCACCGCATACTTTCTCTAAACCTTGTTGCTCCAAAGTGTGCCAAATTGTGCCACTTTTTGACCCAATTATACTAAAATCCTAGTGCACCAACATTAGTGAATGTGGGCCATTGCATCTGCACAAGTAAAGTTGGCTTTACTGTATATACAGTGAAAAAGAAAATACAGTGGTTCTCCTACCTTGCACTCAAGAGTGACAACAATCTTTATGAAAACACAGATGGAAACTGTAAAAATCTTTTACTCTTGAAAAGACCAGTGGAAGAGATAGACTGTTATTGCAGTGGCTGTACATTTAATGCCATGTATGGTATATAGCATTTCCTAAATGGTAGAACTGCATTTCAAGGAGCAATTTAATCTTTTATTTGGCTAGTTTACTTCAACATAAAATACAAGTGTGCCACGACTAATAAAATATGATCCTGGTATCTCTATACATCATGATTAATTTACAATAAGTCATGAATTTAAAAAAATGTGAAGTTACATCCCCTACATGACTTTAGTGTTTTGCTTAAATTGCTTGTTGGCAAGCTTTAGCTATCTGATATATTCAGCTTTATCTGAGGAAAGTGCAGGATTTTTGCTAGTCCAGCATAAAGTACTATTCCCAATCCAGACAAAAAAAAAAGCTTATGAAAAATGTTTTGTATTAATAGTGATCTCTACATCTACAGTGTAGAACTGGCTAACTTTATCATACTTTGAAAAACAAATTGTCCTGAGTTTACTGGGTGCAGTAAACAGGATGAAGACGTGCCCAATCCCTCCAAAGTCAGTAAATGAAATAAATCAACCAGGAACATAAATTATTGTTGCCATTATGGAAATTTAATTATGTGATGTGTCTGCATTTAATTGGATGATTTAATCAGTCTTAAAGAGGTTGTCCGGTCCCAAAATCAAAATTCTTTTTTTGTGCTCCTAACACCCCTCACCATCCATACATATGCCCCCAGTACCTGTTTTTCATATCTGAGCTTTCCTTCTCCCCTGGAAGACATCACATTATCCTGGCAGATCTGTTTACTTTCTCCCTTTCCTGTTTTGTTGAATACATAACTTTATTGATACACAAGGCTGGCTGCACTGAACAGAGATGAGTCACAGGCTGGACACGCCCCCACACTGCTCTGTGTGCAGCAGCCACACCCACTATAACTCCGGTGTCCAGGTCACTACTCCAGGGATCAGCAACCCTTGGCACTCCAGCTGCTGTGAAACTACAATTCCCAGCATGCTCTTCATTTCTATGGGAGTTCAGAGAATGGCAGGGTAGGTATGCATGCTGGGAGTTGTAGTTTCACAAAGGCTGGAGTGCTGGAGGTTTCTGATCCCTGCAATACACACAAACATGAGTCTACTTCTCAGTGTCTAAATCCCATCACTGACCGTCTACAGGCCTAATAGTGTCATCTACAGATCCTCCATAACAGTGTCATCTGCAGTGCTCCCATAACAGTGACATCCACAAGCGACCATAACAGTGACATCCACAGCACCCCAATAACAGTGGCATCCACAGATGCCCCAGAACAATGTCATCCACAGATCCTCCATAACAGTGTCATCCACAGCAACCCCATAAATGTGATATTCACAGTGCCCCCATAACAGTTATATCCACAGATCTCACATAAGGGTACATTCACACGACCGTAGTTTTGGGTCCGCATCCGTTCTGCAATTTTGCGGAATGGGTGCGGACCTATTCATTTCAATGGGGCCGCAAAAGATGCGGACAGCACACCTTGTGCTGTCCACATCCGTTGTTCCATTCCGCGGCTCCGACAAAAAATATAGAGCATGTCTTATCCTTGTCCGCAAGCACGGACAAGGATAGGCATTTTCTATATAGCGCTGGCCATGTGCGGTGCGCAAATTGCAGAACGCACATGGCCGGTATCCGTGTTTTGCGGATACCGCAATTTGTAGACCGCAAAACACTTTGTGTGAATGCACCCTAAGGGCTTGTTCACATGACCGTATGAAAAAAACGGATCCGCAAAAAATACGGATGACATCTGTGTGCATTCCGTATTTTGTGGAACGGAACAGCTGGCCCCTCATAGAACAGTACTATCCTTGTCCGTGATACGGACAATAATAGGACAAGACTCATAATCTTGCGGAACGGAAATACGGACATACGGAAATGGAATGCACACGGAAGACCTTCCGTTTTTTTGCGGACCCATTGAAATGAATGGTTCCGTATACGGTGCGCCAAAAAACGGAACAGACACGGAAAGAAAAATACGGTCGTGTGAACGAGCCCTAACAGTGAGATCCACAAGCCCCAATAACAGTGATATCCACAGCGCCCCCATAGAGGTGACATCAATAGGGACTATTTTGTGTCACATTGTCTTTTTTAATATATTATAATAAAAAAAAAATCTTCACAGTGACTTGAACCCACAAACAGCTATGTGATAAACCATTACTCTAACCACTGTGCTATATAGTCTGACACTTCCTTTATTACACTTACACTTACACACACACACACACACACACACACACACACACACACACACACACACACACACACACACACACACACACACACACACACACACACACACACACACACACACACACACACACACACACACACACACACACACACACACACACACACACACACACACACACACACACACACACACACACACACACACACACACACACACACACACACACACACACACACACACACACACACACACACACACACACACACACACACACACACACGCACACACGCATACTTGTTTATAGTATGTCGTGGGGACACCTGACTGGAACATGTCTTGTGGGGACACTGCTTTCCTGACATGCTATTAATAAGGCAATCACATAGGAGTGTTTAGGAGCAATGTAAAACCACAGATATCACTTGAGCTAGTCAATAAGGCTTAAAATAAGGGACTTGACTTTTACCATCCATGTGAGGACCGTTTCATGTACAATGACCATTTGGGGACATATGTAAACACACACACACCTCCGGTTTATACCTCCACCTGGGGACTAGGTGACCATTTGGGGACATATGTATACACACACACACACGTCTGGTTTATACCACCACCTGAGGACTAAGTGACCCATTTGGGGACATATGTCTACACACACACACACATCTCCGGTTTATACCTCCACCTGGGGACTCGACGATCATTTGGGGACATATGTCTACACACACACACACATCTCCGGTTTACACCACGACCTGGGGACTAGGTGACCATTTGGGGACATATGTCTACACACACACACACATCTCCGGTTTACACCTCCACCTGGGGACTAGGTGACCATTTGGGGACATATGTCTACACACACACACATCTCCGGTTTATACCTCCGCCTGGGGACTCGATGATCATTTGGGGACATATGTCTACACACACACACACATCTCCGGTTTATACCTCCGCCTGGGGACTCGATGATCATTTGGGGACATATGTCTACACACACACACATCTCCGGTTTACACCTCCACCTGGGCACTAGGTGACCATTTGGGGACATATGTCTACACACACACATATCTCTGGTTTATACCTCCGCCTGGGGACTAGACGACCATTTGGGGACATATGTCTACACACACACACACATCTCCGGTTTATACCACCACCTGGGGACTAAGTGACCCATTTGGGGACATATGTATACACACACACATCTCCGGTTTATACCACCACATGAGGACTAGGTAACCCATTTGGGGACACACACACAGATTGGGCTAAAACCTCCTGACAGGTATGCTTTTAAACCACGTGAGAACAGCGGGGAAGATTTACCAAGCTGCCTAAGAGTAAGAATGTGCTTAGTTACCCATAACAACCAATCACAGCTCAGCTTTCAAATATTCATGAGCACTGGTAAACTGAAAGCTGAGCTGTGATAAGCACATTCTTACTGTAAGATTGCTTGGTAAATCTCCCCCAATAATGAATTCATTTTAAAAATTAAAAATCTGGCGTGGCTTGGCCGGCACTCGAGATGGCCGCTTAGTGAAGGAGCTCCTGAGCCCGTGGCGTTTCTCTCCCTTCTAGCGACTTACTCAGCGAGACCTACTCTACCACCAGGTCAGACTATGGCAGCTAAACAGATGGGGAAAAGAAAAGTGCCTAAACAGAAAGGCTCCATGCCGTTGGAGCACTTTTTCTTCGGAGAAGAGGACAAAGATGGCGGCGGGAACAGGCTGCACGTCTTGAAAGGAGCGCGAACCTGCCCTGCATCAGAGAACCCACGGATGGCGGAGGAGGGACAGGAATCTCCTGTTATTGCCCAGCAGTTTACCCTGAACGGTATGTGGGACTCACCGGAGGGGGTATGTGCTACACCTCCCGACCAAGATGAGTCACAAGGCCCGACCCGGCCGGAGGAGCAACTGCCACGAGGCGGCTGCACGTCCACGCCGCGCGATGCTCCCTCAATTGCCAGCAGTCCCCAGAAACAGCGCCAGAGACTGCACAACAGTGATATAGAAGGTAACCCTGATATATTTATTAAGTCTTTGGACAGCACCGACACGTTTGCCCAATTCCAGACTTCAGACAAGGCAGCGTCTGAAAATCTACTCAAAGACATGTTAGTGGCGCTCCGCTCCTCCATACATGCAGACTTTGTCAAATTGCTATCACCCCTGCATTCAACCCTCAATGACTTGGGGGAACGTGTCTCCCATACGGAGGACAAAATGGCAGCTTTTGCGGACGCGCACAACGAGCTGGTGGATTCACATAACCTCTTAGATGATAGAGTGGAATCACTACAAGCTAAACTAGTTGAATACGAGGATAGGAGCCGAAGAAATAACATTAAATTTCGCAATATACCTGAGTCTGTTCCAGGACCTGGCTTAAAGCAATACCTCCAACAACTCACTAAGTTGCTAATACCCACCTGTGCTGAATATGAACTTAGCATTGACAGAGCACATAGGGTTCCGAAACCCATTAACCTTCCTGATGAGATTCCTAGGGATGTGCTAGCGAGATTTACCTTTTACCATGTGAAAGACAAACTGATGGAAGTAGCACGCAAACAACAGCCGCTGGCAGAACCTTATGAGAACTTAAAGCTCTTTACTGACCTTTCAGCTGCCACCTTACAAGCACGCAAAAATCTAGCCCCACTTACTACTATACTCAGGCAGCATTCTATCCCATACAGGTGGGGTTTCCCTACGAAGGTCCTTATCAACAGGAAAGGCACCTTTCATGCAGTTTCTTCAGTAGAAGCCGGGAAGAAGCTTTTGGCCAAATGGCGCATCCTCACGGAAGAAGACTTCCCACCGCTGACAGAGTCTGCACCCCCGAAGATGGCCACTGAGTGGCACAGAGTTTCCAGACCTTGAACTCTGAGCCTACTAATATGCCAGCCAAGTTTCAGAGGGTCTCCATAGAAGACACCACAGTAGACTCCTTATTGCACCATCCAAAATGGGAATGACACTCTCTCCTCTGGCATACCTCTGCCTTTTACCAACTGGCTCTGATTTCCTTTCCACCTTTCTATCTGCTACTTTCATCCCCATACAGTATACTCTCTCCTCTACACTACTCCTCTGGCCTGAGGATGGGAGAGATGCCATGGGCTCTATTGTTGGTCGTTTTCGACTACTTTAGGGTCCATATGCATGCCCTAATTCGACCAGTTTCCGGGCCTGGCGATTCTGCCCCGGACTGGTTGCTGTTCTATTGTTTGATTGTTTGTTTTTTTGTTTTTCCTTTTACAGACACTGAACCATCTAAGACATATGTTGATCCTGCCGTTACCTCTCTGGGTGGGTGCCGTCTCCTTGCTCTAGGTTTTGTATCACTTAAGGTATTGGTCCAGTCTCTGGATATTAATCGGATGATTACTTTCACTACTCTCCCTAGCAGCCTAAATCTCAAATATGGTACTTAAGTACCTTTCTCTTAATGTGAGAGGCCTGAATAGTCCATATAAGAGATCTGCAATGTGGAGAGAGGCGAAAGCCCACAAATGTGATGTCCTCTGCATTCAGGAAACTCATGTGTCAACTGTGAACCCCCCCAGGCTTCGCCACAAGGATTACCCTCTGGTGGTTTACTCCACTTTTCCAAAAAAGAAGAGGGGAGTGCTTATTGCCTTTAGATCCACCATAGCGGTACAAATTAAACAGCAGTGGATTGACCCCCAAAGTAGATATGTTATAGTTCACTGTCTGATCAACAACATAGAATACACGATTGCCAATATATATGCACCAAATTTGCACAGTGTACGCTTTTTGCGGTGTTTCCTGTCTAAGCTTGGAAAATTACAGAAAGGAAAAATTATATTGTGTGGGGACTTTCAACGCTATTTGCAATCCCCACTTAGATACCACTACAAGCTCCCCAAGACTTAGACCGACGGTGGCGAAGCTTGCTTGGGCTCATGACTTCTACGATGTGTGGCGTCTCCTACATGTCAATGAAAGGACTATACCCACTACTCTGCAGTTCACAAAACATACTCTCGCATTGACATGTTTTGGATCAGCAGATCTCTCATTGAACATGTTCCGGAGGCCAGCATTGGCACCATTCAATGGTCCGATCATGCCCCTGTGACACTGTCTATTGAGGAGGGTCCCCCATCTACCTCTGACTATGTTTGGAGATTGAATACTTACCTTTTGTCCGTACGGTCCATCAGCGGAGAGATAGAATCCTCCTTAAAGGAGTTCTTCCATTTAAACGACACCCCAGGTCTCCAACCATATACTCTCTGGAACTGTCACAAGGCATTCATAAGGGGGGCTCTGATTAAACAGAGTAGTATTTGGAAAAAACAGAGGGATAAGGACATTCAAACTACCACCCACACTATTCACAGGCTAGAAACTCTGAACAAACAATCTATATCAGACGTTCATCTCGTTGAATTGTCAAAAGCTAGGCTACATCTCAGGAGCCTCCTTATGTACTCATATGAGAAGTCTCTTAGACGCCTTAAATTGCACTATTACTCACAGGATAATAAATCTGGAGCCCTCCTTGCAAGAAGGCTCAAATCTCAGAATTTGAGGTCCAAGATTTTCTGCCTACACCATCCCTCCACTAAACTCCCTCAGACAGCCCCCAGGGACATTGCCAATGCATTCAGAGACTACTACTCTGACCTCTATAACCTTAGAGACAACGACACCACTCCACAACCCTTACAGACCGACATTAATACATTTCTAGATAAGGTACAATTGCCCCGTCTATCATCAGAGCACCTTGCCTCTCTCAATCAACCGATATCCTCACAAGAAGTGGAAGCAGTTATCCGCTCACTACCCCTTAATAAGGCTCCGGGTCCCGACGGATTCTCCTCACTTTACTACAAAAATTTGCTCCCATCCTCACTAAATATCTCCTACCTGTTTTTTCTACCGCTATGGAAACGGGCTCCTTCCCCTCTGAGATGCTGGAAGCGCTCATAGTTACTATCCCAAAACCGGGCAAGTCACCATTATCTACTACCAGCTATCGTCCAATTTCTCTTTTGAATTGTGACGTCAAGATGTATGCTAAAATACTAGCGAACAGATTACTGCACATAGTGCCTACTCTAGTAGCATCGGACCAGACAGGCTTTGTGGCAGGTAGACAGGCGCCTGACAACACTAGGAAGCTTCTTACTCTCCTACAAAAAGTAGAAATTTCCCGCCTTCCATCCCTCTTCTTAACCCTTGATGCCGAGAAGGCGTTTGATCGCGTTAGCTGGCCCTACGCTTTCTCGGTACTCAGAAAATTTGGGTTTACTGGCCCAATCTACTCTGCCATTACTGCATTATACTCCAATCCATGTGCGAAAGTATTCGCCAATGGAGCTACCTCCACTAGTTTCCCCCTTACCAATGGTACGAGACAGGGATGTCCCCTATCCCCCCTCTTCTTTATACTATCTATAGAACCATTAGCAGAGATGATCCGTCGAGACCCGGATATCACAGGCATTGAAATAGGTAGGAGGACGCACAAACTAGCTCTTTTTGCAGATGACATAATCATTACATGCACCAACCCTGCCCTCTCTTTGCCGAAAGTATTTAACCTATTAGAGCAGTTCGGATGTGTATCCTATTACAAACTGAACGTTGACAAATCACAATGCCTGCCAATCCATGTCCCTCTGGAAGAATTAGCTACTCTACAGACCCACTTTTCTTTAGATTGGCAATCGGAGCATATATCGTATTTAGGCATAGAACTAGCTTACCCTACTTCTAAAATATTTCAAACCAACTTTCCACCCCTATTGGAGATTATCCATCGGGATATGGTTGGTTTCCAATCGTTCCTGATTTCGTGGTTTGGACGGGTGGCGGCATACAAAATGTTGCTACTGCCTAAACTACTCTATTACTTTAGGACCCTGCCTATTTTTATACCGGACACCTTCTTTGTGAAGGCACGGCAGCAAATGTTAGCATTTATTTGGGATCATAAACGCCCACGATTAAAACACTCTCTCCTGACAATGCACAAAGATAGGGGAGGTCTCGGAGTTCCCGATCTGAAAAATTACTACCTTGCAAGCGTACTTGACCAGCTGGTGCACTGGTGGCACGATTCCCCGGACAAACAATGGGTGCATATGGAAAGGACGTTATTGGGGGTCCATACTCTCCGCTCTCCGCTGGTGGATCTGTCATGGAGAAGAACCATGCCACAGTCACCATATGTGACCATAGGCTCCACACTCAAAGCTTGGGATTTTTTCCTGAGTAGCTCCACTGATAAAAGGAATATACCCCCCGGATGCATGACACTGAAATGTCTCATGGATCTGATACCCAACTTAGATGTACGTGACTGGCTAACTAGTGGCCTTCGAACGGCACAGGACCTGCTGGACTCAAACGCAGTTTGGTCCTTCTCTCATATTCATGGAACATATGGAGTCCCAAACAGGGACTTTTTTAAATTCTTGCAAATGCGCTCATTTCTTGGTGATCGTAACAGACCCTCAGGACATATGCCCGAGACAGCCCTTAGGTACTTACACAACAGAGTTCCAAAGAGGGGGGGAATTTCATTATTCTATGGCCTGTTGCAGCAGGGATCGGGTTGGAACAAACCCACCCCATTGGTAAAATGGGAACTGGATCTACAAAAGACCTTCTCCGATGTGCAGTGGCAATCGGCATTTAGAGCAGTGATGAAGACCTTCAGGTGTGTCACCCACCAAGAAGCAGTTTTCAAAACTTGCCTTAGATGGTATTACACCCCCACTAGATTACATATAATGTTTCCAGGAACCCCTCCAGAGTGTTGGAGAAACTGTGGATGTAGAGGTTCCCTGCTGCACGTATTATGGGCTTGCCCAAATATCCTCCCGCTCTGGCGAGCTGTCTTTTGCATGGTCCATGACCTTACCAAACAAATTATTCCACTGTCCCCAGAACTAGCTCTCCTTTTTCTGGGTATTGAAAATATAGCACCTTGCTACAGACCCATGTTATTGCATATCTTTATGTCAACCAAGTTGGTCATCACAAGACACTGGAAATCTCCATTGGCTCCCGGTGTTTCAGAGGTGATCTCCCTCATGAATTCTACATGTATGTATGAGAAAATGCTATCTACTCAGCACCTCTCCGGATCTCGGTTCCATAATAATTGGTCAGTCTGGATGGACAGTGGATGGTACTCGACCTGATAGACCATGTGTAGATCCAGGTTGACTGTGTGTTTGTGTGCGGGGCAGGCGGCACCCACCTAGA
>ONZH01009287.1:0-33897 GCA_900303285.1 Rhinella marina | reverse complement strand
TAATGAACGTTCAGGTAAAAAAGGTACGCAACCTCTTTGAACGCGTACGCATGAGCTTACAAATTGCGTACGAATCCTCAGCGTACTATTGTCTAGCGATTACGTAATACACAGGCACGCACGACTTAAGAGGCCGCGGCGTGCACTCCTCAGAGGCAGAGCAAAGTTTTACAAATGGCATCCAGGCGATCATCAGCATTTAGCTCTGCAGAGCTGAAATACATGATCCGGCTGATGGACCGGCAGGATTACAATGGCACACACCACTACCCGAACCAGCATAAAAAGGAGGTGATCCAGCAGGTGATCCGAGGCTTGTGCCATCGTTTCGACACCATGCGGATCCCGGGCCAGATCCAGGGGAAATGGTCCAATCTGAAGTTCAAGTGCCCAGAGCGGCTTAATGATATCCGCGCAGAGATACGGCAGGGTGAGTATTGTGAATACTACTAGTAGATGCTCCTGCTACAGGTCCTTTGGAACTGCTGCCCTGTGCCACCTTCTCCTGTTTTTTAGAGCTCGAGGTCTGGCCGGAACTGGACCCCTTTTGCCTATCCATTCCAGACATTTTTCAATTCACTCTGTGGCCCTGCAGCTGGTCTTTGTCTCTGTATCTCCCTATCTCTCCCTGTCTCTCCCTCCCTGCCTTACTAATTACTAGCCCTGAACTAGCCCTGCACTGGCCCTGCACTTGCCCTGCAGTATCCCTGATATGTGTAATATGGATTCCCAGAGCAATTACACCCCAATTTTCACAAAACAGGTCTCAGAACTTCACACACAGTTCTTCTGCTCGTCTCAGCAGAAGTGATGCGTCACTGGCTTACCGAGCCTGAGGCCAATCAGAGCAAGCCATGCCCACTAGGTCAGGTGATTGCTTTCTTCCCGGGCTTTTGCACACGATAAACAACTAACAGTAAAATTTAGCTAATGAATTGAATTTGTACGCAACAGTAACTTATACGTAGCAAAAGCGTATAATTTATAGGACAAACTACGTAGCGAATGTGTACAAAGCCAAAGCGAATCACCTAATATTCGGATTCGCTTTGCAGCTAAAAATTTCCAAGATTCGATACGAATCAATGAATCTCTAATGATATTGCTATGCTCAGGACAGGTCATTAATATCATGACAGCTGTTTTGTCCCATTCACTTTAGGCCTCTTTCACACGAACGCATTGCACCCGCACTGAATCCTGACTCATTCATTTCCATGGGTCTTTTCACATGAGCGATGTTTTTCACGCATCAGTTCGCCGTTGCGTGAAAATCGCAGCATGTTCTATATTCTGCGTTTTTCATGCAGCCCTGGCCCCATTGAAGTGAATGGGTCTGCGTGAATCACGCTTTGCATCCGCATGCAAGTGCGGATGCAATGCGTGATTCACTGATGGTTGCTAAGAGATGTTGTTTGTAAACATTCAGTTTTTTATCACGCGCGTGAAAAACGCATTGCACCCATGCGGAAAAAACTGAACGAACGTACGCAATCCTGCGATTGCATGCGGATTGGTGCGGATGCGTGCGGATTTTTGGGAACGCACCCTGAACGCATCCGGACTGAATCCATGACGCTCGTGTGAAAGAGGCCTTAGGAGACTAAGCTGAAATTACACTGCACCTGCAACGAGCCCAGAGGGGAAAGGCGCATGGTGGAGAGGTGTGGAACAGGACTGATAGTAGACACAGAGCATGGGGTTTACCATAGATAGAGGTGGTCCCATTTTCGCACTTCCCTAGGGCTGTGCACATTGTGGAGGTGGCACACCCTGGTAAGAAATATCTACTGCCCGATGAACATTGGGGTGACCTTGATTTTGGCATTATGATGAGAGATCTGACCGGTGCAGCAATAAAGCAGAGGCCGGCAGGCGGAAACAATTATTAAAAACCCTGCATATACACATAATTTTAGAAACAGGCATTAACAGTCTGTGTGACTTCCTGGTTAAAGTAATAGAGTTAATCCCATGTACTACTTCCTTACTCAAAATTGTTTCTCTCCAAACCAGCTTTGGGTGTGATATTCTCTAAAAGAGTGCTTCTATAAAGTCTACTGAGAGGTATAGCCTGAGCCAGAGCAAGCCCTGCCCACTAGGTCAGGTGACCGCTTTCTTCCCAGGCTTTTGCGCACGATCTAACAGTAAAAGTTCGCTAATGAATTGAATTAGTAAGCAACAGCGTAGCAATAGCGTATAATTTATAGGACAACTACGTAGCGACTACGTACAAAGCCGAATCGAATCCCCTAATATTCGGATTCGCTTCGCAGCTGAAAATTTCCAAGATTCGATACGAATCAACGAATTGACAAATCGATTCGCTCATCTCTATTGAAAACATTGCATCCTAAATGCGATTGTATCTTGGGGGATTGAGGGACCACTGTACTGTAAAGCCTACAGAGCCTACAGGAAGGAACGCTTCCTTACCGACAGTCACCTGCAAATACAAATATAGCATATAATATGTTATATTTGTACATATTTCAGTGGGGAGGGGGAGGTATATTGGTAGATTTAGTATTCTGAGGTCTACTACAGTTCTTCATGGTTGTAACCCTGCTTTTCCAGGATCCTGAAAGGCAAATCTCCCCAGCTATCACACACTTTAGGTTTGAGGAGGGGGATTTATCTTGGTAAATTTAGTATTTTGCAGCCTATTACAGTTCCACATGCCTGTAACCTAGCTTTATCAGATTCCTAAAAGGCAAATCTGCCTAGCTACATATGACACTATTTTGATGTCTATTACAGTTCCACATGGTTTTAACTTAGATTCCCCAGAACCTGGAAGGCAAATCTGTTTAGCTATGGCACTATTTAGGAGTAAAAAGAAGGATTTATTTAGATGTAATTAATGTGTTAGGCTACTTTCACACTTGCGTTGGATCCGCCCCAGGCTCTCACAAACGGTCCTAAACGGATCCGTTTTGTCCTAATGCATTCTGAATGGATAAGGATCCATTCAGAATGCATCAGTTCACAGGGGCGTTGCTAGGGTCTCAAACGATCCGGGGCCCAAGCCCCAATGCATATAGCCCAATTCTCTAAGTCGATCACCTTCCCCCCCATTCCACAGCAGCACTTACATTTCACATCCAGGGCCTCCAGGTGATGTCTCCTCTGATGTAGATCTTCTCAATTTGGTCCAGACATCTTCTCTCAGCCTCGTCTCTGCAGAGTGTGACACATGGACATCTTAGCTTCCTCACATTTCTATCCTCATCCCCCATCCTCGAGCCCCCACAGTGTTATCCTGCTCTTCGCTGTGCCCCTCCAAAACCTCCAAATACTATCCTGAAGAAATATCAGTGTCCCCCCCACCATAGTAATAGTGCTCCTCATAGTCCCACCAATAGTAATCCCCTTCTAGAATTCCCTCATTAGTAATACTGCCCCCTACTGAACCCATCAGTGATAATGCTCTCCTAGAGTGCCCCCCATTAGTAGAAGAGCCCTACAGTATTAATAATGCCCTCACAGACCGCCCATAAGAAATAAGGCCGTCTATTGTTCCCCCAGTGGTAATAAAGCTCTCTACAGAGCCCTAAGTAGTCATGACCCCCCTTAACCCCATAGTGCTCTTAGTAGAAATAAGGTGGATTTGTAAGACCATTCTATAGAGCCCCCACTAGTAATAAGAACATCTATAATGTCCCCTGGATTTATAATACCCCTACAGTGCCCCAGTATTTATATCGCCCCCTCCTGTTATAATGCCCCCTGTAGTTATATTCCTCCCTTTAGTGCCCTTAGCAATGATGATTCCTCAGCCCCTCCACCATACAGTCCCATGTAAATAAAATTATTTTCCCACCCTCCGCCGTAGAGTTCCATGTAAATAACATCACTCCCTCCCACAGCCCCCTCCAACATACAGTCCCACGTTAATAGGCTCACCCACTGAACATTCCCAGGTATGGTCAATCCAAAGTCTACTAAGACTGCTGGTACCTAAATGTCCTTAAAATGGCCAACTGTCAGCAGTCTATGACAAAGGCTACAGATCTCATGACTTTGTCGCTAGGGGATGAAGTACATTTTGTACATTTATTGAAGTTTTGTGGGCTGTATAATATCAGTACAAATTCCATCCCTGCTTTACATTTTGTAGAATAACTAAGATTCCCACTGAGAAGAAGCTGCATGATCTGATTATTTCTAACATTAATGCAAGCAAAAGACCTTGTGCTGTAATATATCGGCTAAATTTCTCTACCGTGCCTTCATAAAATTTTCTTGTGAACTACTGAACACATAAGAAAATGGAAAAAGAACCAAATAAAACATAATGGCTCATTCGGCCACCATTTGTCATATTGTAGAAATGCCTACTTAACCCCTTCACGTCAGCCATATGGCTATATACGTCCTATCTGCATATACCCCGTGCAGATAGCATGTGTATAAACGTTCTGGCAGCTTTTTGATCCAAGTGCTGCAAAACGCTTGGATTAAAGCTTCTGCCCCCTGAACTGCCGCTGTCACAGACAGTGTACAGTTCAGTATTGCCGGCAAGGGACCAATCAGAGTGGTCCCTTACTGGTGATTGCTCCAAATGGTTAGTCTGTGCAGACTTACCAATCGGATCGCGTCAATGTAAAAATGCTGGTTTCAGGCTCTGATCTGCACTCTGCAGATCAGAGCCTGAAATCAGGCATTAGTTGATCTGTGCCCCCAATATGTAAGCCCCCTGCCCCGATCTGTGCCATTATAAGCCAGCCATAATGCCTCAAAGCTGCAATCAGTTCCTGCAACCTGCGATCCTTCCCCCTTGCTCTGTACGTGCCAGTCCCTATGCCTGCCGATGTCCCCTTGCCCCAAATGAGGCTCCTGCCCCCATATGAGCCTCCTGCCCCCATATGTGTGCCCTGCTGCCTCTTTTTGAATATGATGATGGCGGCTTAGTTCCTGAGCCGCAGCCATCAGCAGCCAGTGTCAGCTGTATGCTGACACACTGCTAGAACCCCTTAGATGCCACAGTAGCGGCATCCATGGCATCCCTCTCTCAACCATCGGGCTGCCACACAATAAAGCCATCAGCCCCACTGGATCTTCAAGATCCAAGTGGGACTTGATTAAAAAAAAGTGTGGAAATAAAAAAAAAGTAAAGAAAAAAAAAAATAAATGTAAAAAAAAATAAAAATGGAAATTAAAAATAAAATAAATAGCCTTTTCCTATACACTCATTTATAAAAGATTTAAAAAATTAAAAAAATAAAATAAACTACCCATAATTGGTATTGCCATGTCTGTAATGATGTGATCTATAAAATGATTATGGTACTAACCCCAAATGGTAAACTTTGTAAAAAATAAAAAAAACAATGGCAGAATTGTTGTTTTTTGCCTCACCTCCCAAAAATGAATAAAAAGTGATCAAAAAGTCATATGCATCCCAAAAATGATACCAATAAAAACTACAGCCCTTCCTGCAAAAAAATAAGCCCTCATATAACTATGTTTACAGAAAAATAAAAAAGTTATGGGTCTTAGATTTTGTTAATGCAAAAAAAAAAATGTAATAAAAAGTGATTTTATGATATAAAAGTGGTAGGACGTGAAAAACAAAACACATTTGGTATCGCCATAACCGTATCAACCTACAGAATAAAATTATCATATCAAATATACTACATGGAGAATCCCATAAAAAAATAAAATTAAAAAACACTGACAAATGCAATTTGTGCTGCTTTACCTCCTAAAAAATGGAATAAAAAACGCTCAAAAAGTCATATGGACCCCAAAATTGTACCAGTAAAAATTACAGCCCATCCTGCAAAAAACAAGCTTTCACACAGCTACATTGATGGAAAAATAAAAAAGTTATGGGTCTTCGATTTGGTGATGAAAAAAAAAAAGTTTCATGAAAAGTGATTTTAGGATATAAAAATGGTAGAATATAAATAAAACACTATAACCGTATCAACTCACAGAACAAAATTATCTTATCAAATATACCACATGGAGAACCCCCCAAAAAATTAAAATAAAAAACACTGGCAGAATTGCAATATTAGCCCACTTTACCTAATAAAAAATAAATAAAAAAATTAGTCCCCACACAGCTCAGTCAACAAAAAAATAAAAAAGTTATGGCACTTAAAATCTATTTCAGCAAATTCCATGTTAGAAAATGCAGATACCGCTGCTTTCCATTTCAATTCTGCCCTCTGCTCATACAGCAGTTTATGACCACGTATGGGGTGTTGCTGTATTTAGGAGAAAATGGGTAACAAATGATGGGGTGCATGTTCGCCTGTTATCTCCTGCTAAAGTTAAATTTTTTGGCTTCAGCGACTTTTTATTGTAAAAAATATAATTTTTCGTTTTCACAGCTATGTGTTTCTAAATATTATGAAACGTCTCTGAGGTAAAAGTGGACAGTATACCCCTCAATAAATTCTTTCAGGGGTGTAGTTCCACTTTTGGGGGGTTTCTACTGTAGGGGTGCCTTAGTGTGCCTTCAAATATGACACAACACCCATAAGCCATTCCAGCAAAATCTGCCCTTCAAAAACCATATGGTGCTCCTTTCCTTCTGAGAACTGCGATGTGCCCATACAGCTGTTTACAAACATAAATAGGATGTTTCTATAAACTGCAGAATCAGGGTAATAAATATTGAGCTTCGTTTTGCTGTTAACCCTTGATATGTTATAGGAAAAATTGTATTAAAATTAAAAATCTGCACAAAAACTGAAACTTGTAAATTTCACCTCCATTTTCATTTAATTCTTGTGGAACACCTAAAAGGTTAACATAGTTTGGAAAACCAGATTTGAATACTTCTAGGGGTGTAGTTTCTAAAATGGGGTCATTTATGGGTGGTTTCTATTATGTATGGACCTCAAAGTGACTTCAGAACTCAATTGGCCCTTTAAAAAGTCAGTTTTGAAAATTTTATAGAAAATATAAAAAATTGCTTTTTAAATTCTAAGCCTTCTAGCGTCCTAAAAAAATGAAATGTAATTTTCCAAATGATGTGAACATAAAGTAGACATATAGGGAATCTTAAGTAAAAACTATCTAATGAGGTATCACTATCTGCCTTTAATGCGTAGAAATTCAAACTTAGAAAATTCTATTTTTTTTTCCAAATTTTCTGCAAATTCTGGATTTTTTATAATATAAAAGGTAAAGGTTATTGTCCCAAATTTACCCCTAACATCAAGTACGAGATGTCACTAGAAAACAATTTGAGAATGGCCTGGATAAATAAAAGCATTCCAATGTTATTAGCACATAAAGTGACACATTTTGCAAAATTAAGCCTGGTGACGAAGGTAAAAAATGGCTTGGTCTTGAAAGGGTTAAAGGGAGTCTTTCACTTGTTTTTCACCTATCTAACTAACAGCACTGCCCCACAGAAGATTGCAGACACATCCCAGGCATACCTGTGTGCACTTTGTTACACGTTCAGAAAAAGCACTTTTATTCTACAGGAAAACAGCTCCCAAGTGCCCAGCTCTGGAGATCTCTGGATCCATGTGAGGTACAGGGCTGGTACTAGCTTTGTTAGAACAAGGTTGTCATGTACTATATGATGTCTGACTTACTGATTTGGGCTTGACAAAGGCTCCATTGAGAGAGCTGAAACGTTGCATGGAATAAATCCACATTTTACACAAGCCTGGAGTGCTGCCTCGTTTTTGGATTTTTGATGTCTGATTTAGATTTTTTTATATTGGTCATGGCATAGCCCCTTTAAGCCCTGCCTGTGTATAGTATGATTGATCTAATGATTGCAAGTTCAAATCTCAAAAATTAAAAGCTGTCAAAGAAGGAATGTAAAATTCTAATCACTCCCATTGCCAACTTTCTGTACAAAAATAACATAGTAACATAGTAACATACTTTATAAGGCCGAAAAAAGACATCTGTCCATCCAGTTCGGCCTGTTATCCTGCAAGTTGATCCAGAGGAAGGCAAAAAAACTCTGTGAGGTAGAAGCCAATTTTCCCCACCTTAGGGAAAAAAATTCCTTCCCGACTCCAATCAGGCAATCAGAATAACTCCCTGGATCAACGACCGATCTCTAGTAACTATAATGACCCTTTCACACGAGCGGGAGACTCGCATGTCTCCCGCAACGCATCTACAGGGCTGGACTCCGGCACTGACTGGGATCGCATATAATGCTATGCGATCCCTGTCAGTGCCGAGTCCAGCCCTGTAGATGTGTTGCTGGAGACATGTGAGTCTCTCGCACGTGTGAAAGGGGCATAACTTGTAATATTATTACCCTCCAGAAATACATCCAGGGCTCTCTTGAACTCTTTTAGTGAACTTACCATCACCTCAGGCAGAGAGGTCCATAGTCTCACTGCTCTTACCGTAAAGAATCCTCTTCTATGTTTATGTACAAACCTTCTTTCCTCCAGGCGCAGAGGATGTCCCCTTGTCCCAGTCATAGTCCTGGAGATAAATAGATGACGGGAGAGATCTCTGTACTGACCTCTGATATATTTATACATAGTTATTAGATCTCCCCTCATTCATCTTTTTTCTAAAGTGAATAAGCCTAATTTTGATAATCTTTCTGGGTACTGTAGTCCACCCATTCCAGTTATTACTTTAGTTGCCCTCCTCTGAACCCTCTCCAGCTCTGCTATGTCTGCCTTGTTCACAGGAGCCCAGAACTGTACACAGTACTCCATGTGTGGTCTGACTAGTGATTTGTAAAGTGGCAGGACTATGTTCTCATCACGGGCATCTATGCCTCTTTTGATGCAACCCACTATCTTATTGGCCTTGGCAGCAGCTGTCTGACACTGGTTTCTGCAGCTTAGTTTGCTGTTCACTAAAATTCCTAGGTCCTTTTCCATGTCAGAGTTACCCAATATTTTACCATTTAGTATGTACTGGTGACTTGCATTATTCCTTCCCATATGCATAACCTTACATTTGTCAGTGTTAAACCTCATCTGCCACTTTTCTGACCAAGCCTCCAGTCTATCCAGATCCATCTGTAGCAGTGTACTGTCCTCTTCTGTGTTAATTACTTTACACAGTTTAGTGTCATCTGCAAAAATTGATATTTTACTGTGCAAGTCTTCTACAAGATCATTAATAAATATATGGAAGAGAATAGGGCCCAATACTGACCCCTGTGGTACCCCACTAGTGACCAGTGACCCAATCTGAATATGTGCCGTTAATAACCACCCTCTGTTTTCTATCACTGAGCCAGTTACTTACCCACATACAGACATTTTCTCCCAGGCCAAGTATTCTCATTTTATATATTAACCTTTTATGTGGTACCGTGTCAATAATAAACAATAAAAACATAATAAACATAATCGGTGTTGCCAAAAGACAAAGGGGGTCATTTACTATGCTAAAATATGCCTAAATTAGGCCTATTTCAGGTGCAGATAACAGCGTAACGGTTAGTTGCGTGACTATCTACAACTTCGCCCCACTCACGCCAGGTCTAAAATTATGGTATGGGCGGGGACGAGATGGCAGGCCTGTCACATTTACCATTTTCTATGCCTGTTTTGGGCATAGAAAAAGGTCTAAATGTAAGACAGCTTGGAAGGTGTCTTACATTTAGAACTGGTGCACCAAAGTTATGGAGAGGCCTGTGCCTTTTCATAACTATGGTGGATCCACCCCCAGCGATGGGACTTTATTACATGGGCCAGTATGATTACAGTGATACTAAATTGATATAGTTTTTCCGATACTTTATTACTTTTGAACAAATAAAAAACTGCAAAAAGTTTTGCTTGCGTCATCATATTCTGATATTTTTTATATTTCTCTCTACAGGTCTTGTTTTTTATGTTGCGAGCTGCAGTTTTTTAATGCATAGTTTTGGAGTATATACGTGATGGATGAATTTGTGCAGGATAAATACTTTTATATTTTAATAGTTTGGCATTTTGGGGCACATTTATTGAGACTGGCATCTAAAATGCCTGAGTCACCATCACATATATACTCCAAAACTATGCATTTAAAAACTGCAGCTCACAACATAAAAAACAAGCCCTGTAGAGAGAAATATAAAAAATATCAGAATACGATGATGCAAAGCAAAACTTTTCAAAGTTTTTTAGTTGTTCAAAAGTAATAAAGTATAAGAAAAACCATATAAATTTAGTATTACTGCAATCTCTCAGTTTAAGCGTACATTGAGCACCAAAAAACTAAACCTAAAATACAATGGTGGAACAGATTTATTCATCAATTTTACCCCAACAATTTTTTCCCATTTTTCAATACAATATGATAAATTAATTGCTAACATTAAAAAATACAACTTGCCCTGCCAAAAACAAGCCTTCATATGACTCTGTGAAAGGAAAATTAAAAGGGTTATGGCACTTGGAGGACAGGGAGGAAAAAAAAGGAAAATGTAAAAATGAAAACTGGGGGGGTAGAGGGAGTAAATAGCTCAGTATCTGCTCTCCCTCGGCATACTATGTATCGGGTCAGCTTGTACAGTAAATGGTTAATCCGAACTGCACAAGTTCCAGCAAAACTGCAGATCAGCAAAAGACCTACGTTTAATCAGAGTTACCACATTTTATACAATCCTATAAAATGTGCGCTGCTTGAAGGAACTACTAGTACTTTCTCTCTCTAACCATATATGAGCCCATACATCATCCTTTATAAATCCTCCAAAAGGTTTACAGAAATAAAATATTCCTCAGCATTTTTAGGAGAGTCTCGGAGAAGTAGCGTACATCTTGATAATATTAGTTTAAGCAGAGCTCTTGAGAGCGACCATGGCCAGCACAGATCAGCCTTTTCTTATTTTCTCCTGGATTTTAATTGCACTGTTGTTTTTTTGTTCAATATTTGTATAAGATGCCATTCAGAAACTGGCCCGGCCAAGAAGACAAAAACCCAGCATCAATGTCAGACTCTAACCGGATTTGTTTTTATGAGGAGGAAAGTAGAAACCTAGACATAGGGGCGACTGTGGATGTAGTGTTCCTGGATTTTGCAAAGGCTTTTGATTCTGTCCCTCATGGACGTTTAATAGGTAAAGTAAGGTCTATAGGTTTGGAAAGTGTATTTTGTAATTGGATTGAAAACTGGCTGGAGGAAGGGGTCCAGACAATTGTAGTCAATGATTCCTATTCAGAATGGTCCCGGGTTATAAATAGTGTACCCGTAGGTTCAGTGCTGGGTCCTCTATTATTTAATTTATTTATGAATGATATAGAGGACGGGATTAATAGCACCATTTCTATTTTTGCAGATGACACAAGTTCTGCCTCTTGGTAGTAATAATCTTTGTGCTTCATATGTCCTAGGGGAGGTAACACTGGGAGAGTCACTTATAGAGAAGGATTTGGGTGTCCTTGTAGATGGTAGATTAAATAATAGCTCACAATGTCAATCAGCTGCTTCTAGGGCCACCAGGATAATGTCATGTATTAAACGAGGCATGGACTCGCGGGGCAGGGATATAATATTACCACTTTTCAAAGTGTTGATGCGGCCTCATCTGGAATATGCAGGTCAGTTCTGGGCACCAGTCCACAGAAAGGATGCCTCGGAGCTGGAAAAAGTACAGAGGAGAGCGACTAAACTGATAAGGGGCATGGAGGGTCTTAGTTATGAGGAAAGATTAAAAGACGAGAAGAAATATGGTGAAAAGGTGAAAAACTGTTCCATGTAAAATGCCCTCAAAGGATAAGGGGGCGCTGCCTCCGACTGGAGAAGAAAAAGTTCAGTCTAGAGAGGCAACAAGGCTTCTTCCCCATTAAAGCAGGGAATCTGTAGAACAGAGCAGGTGGTCACAGCAGGAACAGTGGATGGTTTAAAAAAAAAAAAGGTTTAGATGTTTTTTTTTTAGAACTCAATAAGATTAATGTTTATGTAAATCTGTAAAAGTCTGTCTCACTCCCATTCCTTGGTTGGATTTGATGGATTTATGTCTTTTTTTCAACCATACTATGTCATGTGTTGAATTAGCTGAAACTATAGTATATTTTGGGCAATGGCATACACAGAGGAGAAGGGGTCCAATACCAGTTATAGTGCCTCCAAGAAGCCACTGTTCCTCTGCTCTGCACAAAGAACATCTGCCTGGACAGAAACAAAATGCCACAAGCCAATAAGACTATCTTGTACAAGTAGAGGCATCTGAGAGGTATACTATGCCTTAACTATGGGGATCTTCACCAGTTCCCTGTAATACATAAATCAACAAACATTATACAGAGAAATCTCCATGTGAAAACCACACAAACTTGCATTGAAAAGTGGTGGCCTTCTGAGGTAGGTGGTTTCCTCAAAGGATACATACAATATCTTTATTATATGGTGGATCTGAAAATCTCTGGACTTCTGGCCGGGGGATTTGGAGAGCTTTCACTGTATTCATGATACAGTATGTATTACATGTAAATAGGGCATATTATGAGAAAAGTAATAATCTTTGAAGTGTTAATTGTAATACAAGATGAATAGCCATTACCACGCTTCAGGACTATTCTCATAAGAAGTGGTGATGTATGGCCTTGTTAGCATTGCCCAGGGTGCCGTGCAGGAAACTAACAGTATCGGGAAGACTAGATCAAAGGTACTCTGCTGGTTACATTTTCTAAATAGATTTCATGGGCACTGCGCTTCAGCTTAAATAGATATTTAACCTCAATTAACCCCCACTAATTATACTTCCAGATACCCAAATCCTCTATGCTCAAAGACAGTCTTTTGATCCATGTGAAAAAGCGGTGGTAGAAAAACCAGACTATCACTAATTAGCTCAGATAATTGCATATATAATATTAGTGATACATTTAAAAAAATATTTAAAGGGGTTATTTGAATTTTTTAAATTGGTCTATTTTTTAAATGGTCTAGACCCCTTTCAAATGAATTTTGCTGAGCTATAATACCAAGCATAACTTCTGGAAGGAACCAGGCATGTTCATCTAAACCATTACTGCTCCTTTAACCCCTTAAAGGGGTTATCCCATGACTAATGTAAAAAATGAAAATCAGACATCATATAGTAGATGACAACATCTTTCTAACAAAGCTAGAACCAGCCCTGTACCTCACATGGATCCAGAGATCTCCACATTCATTGCTCTGCTAGATTTATATCAAGCTGACAGCTCAAGGGGAGTGTCTTTTCTAATGCAGCTCAGGAGGCGTGTATAAGCTCTCCCTATCACAGCTCAGGAGGCGTGTCTCAGCTCTCCCTATAACCGCTCAGGGGAGTGTCTTTTCTGCTTCAGCTCAGGAGGCGTTTCCATGCTCTGCCTATCACAGATCAGAAGGCGTGTCTCAGCTCTCCCTATCACAGATCAGGAGGCGTGTCTCAGCTCTCCCTATCACAGCTCAGGAGGCAGTTGAAGGATGAAACTAAGCATGTGCGGCCTTCTCGGGGAACAGGACAAAGAAATAAGAAAAAGAACAAGCAGCAGGTGGCGCTATACAGATACATTTTATTGAATAACTCAGTGACTATGCTAAATTTTTAAATACATGCAATTACAAAAGTATTCAGATGCAGGTGCTGGTTTGAAAACTGTAGAATATTTTTCATGGGACAACCTCTTTAAGGACCAAGTGATTTTCCATTTTTTTATTTTCATTTTTTAATTCTAACCTTCCCAAAGTCATAACTTTTTTATTTTATCATTCACATAGCCGTATGAGCGCTTTTTTTTTTGCTGGACAAGTTGTACTTTCTAATGGCACCATTTACGGTTGCATACAATGTAGTGGGAAAAAATTTCAAATGAGGTAGAATTATAAAATGAACATAATTCTGCCACAGCTTTATGAGTTTTGTTTTTACTGTGTTAAAACTGACCTTTCATTCTCCGGGCCAGTACAATAACAACAGTACCATTTATTTATAGTTTTTTTTTTTCTGTGTGTGTGTGTTTTAATACTGAATGAAATGAAAAAAAAAATTCTGGAAAAAACAATTTTTTTCGTTTTGCATTGCCATATTCTGACCCCTACAACTTTTAATTTTTATAAGTACATAGCTGTCTGAGGGCTTATTTTTTGCTGGGCATTGGGGTGTGTATGACTTTTTTTATCAGCTTTTTTTGTTTTGCTCTATGGATTAAATATTTTTATATTATGTATATTTTTAATAATATGTGTTTTTTTTACACACGGCGATGATGTTTATTTTATAATTGTTTATGTATTTTTAGTTTATTTTTGGCAAAAGGGGGGTGATTTGAATTTTTTTAAATATATTTTTTATTTTTTTTTATATTTTTTTAAACTTTTTTTTTACACTTTTTAATAGTTACCTAAAAGAAGCAATCATTGTATTGCTTTTCTCATAGACTTCAATGCATGAGGATTACACTAAGGGGCTCCATAGGAAGTAATGTGCAGCAGGCAAGTGTCATTCAGGAGCACGAAGGCTCCTGCTCACTACATCTGGCTCCCCCGATCCTCGCTTATGAAAACCTTGAACACAATACAGATGCCATCTGTGTTTGTTCCTTTATTTTCGTGGATCGTTGCTAGGAAATGCTGTGGAAAGTAATTTTCAGCCTAGCAATGTATATGGAAAACAGACACACAGACCAAACACGGATGTGTTCATGGATGAACCACTGACAAACTTGTAACAGATGTCATTATAGGCATAATGTAGGAATCTGGTCCTTGTTTGGTCACTGGTCCAGGTTCAGGTCTACTTTGCTTGGTCTTCTTGTCTTTGGGTCTTGACTGGGTCAGTATTGCAGATTAGGTTTTTCATTAGGAACATGTTTAAGTACAGTAAGGGCCAGTGGTATTAGGGTCAGCTATTGCCTGTTTTTTTTCCTATAATCTGTTAATGATACCTGTATAATTCCCAGAGTCAGCATGCTTTATCATCGGACTACCATCCCAATCATGTTCCAGTCATTTATTTAAGAATTGCTATTCCTTTGCCTTCTTCCTACCTGCTAGAGTTATGATACGTCCTTCACATTTCTTGTTTATTTGACTGTCCGGTTATTGCATAGTTCAGCCCTCCTGTAAGTCATGGGATATCTAGGTATGATGAGACAGCAAGAGAACTCCTCCTGTTGATGACGGATAATATTCTGACCACGTGTTATTAGTAATCAGTGCAGAAGACCAGGTAATTCCAAAAGGTTCACTTACTTTTTCTTGCGGTAAGAAGTGACCAAAGCTCAACCCTAAGGACTGTGATACTGGAATGTATGCCAGGCCAATTGTGAATAGTGCTGCAGGTATAGTAAGGAACAAGGCCAAAGTCAGGATTAGAACAGAGTGCGGCAAGCCATAGAACGAGACAGGAGTGAAGTCGGGACATACCTAGGATTAGCACTACTAGTACTAGGCTTAGTATCAAGAAGACTGGGCACTGGCCTAGTCAGGGCTCATGAAGAAAGCCAAAGTCAGGATCATAACCAATGGCCCTGATTTTAGTTAAACAGTGCACATACAGACGGAAAACAGGAGGTGGGTTCCAGGGAAACAGAGAAGAAGAAGTGTTAGTTTCCTGGCATGGTGCTAGAACCAGGCGAGGTAACACTCTGCCAAGTATCAATGCAACCAACATCAAAAAATGGGTCTGATTTGATCATTGTAAGAACTATGTTCATTTCACTCGCTGTTACAAGATCATGCTGTTGCTGAAAAGCTATTGATAATCTCAGCAGTTGCTAGGATCATAGATGTTTCATAAATGATCACAAACTCTAAAACGCGTAAAATCAGAGTAGAATAACAATACTGCAGTGAATATCCAGGAATTATTTTATTCTGTCTTCTTTCTAGCCTAAAATCTCATAAATCTCTCCCCACTGACATCGGTGATTGATCTATCTTATTATTTCCTCTGGTACTTACTATTTAAAATACACTAAAATGGAAAACAGGACTGTAACCTGGTTATAGTCGAAGATAAATTATATTTTTTTGACAAACATTGTTCAGTAGAGCACTGGATTGTATATTTCATCCATATGATTTGATTAGTCGTTAGTACAATCAGAAACTTGTATGAGATAAAGATAAACGTGAAACAGAATGTAAAACCAAAGATGGAAATATTCCAATATTCACGTTCTATCTTAGAATTCAGTAAACTATGAATATAAAGGCCACCTGATGGGCCTGATTCACATGACTGTGTTCATTTTGTGGACAGCAAACTGCAGATCCACAAGAAATGAGGCGTCCATGCGCACCCCACACCGTGGTGCGGACTCACTTACTTCAATGGGTCTGAGATCCGCAAGATACGGCCAAAGATAAGACATGTCCTAACTTTTCCGATGTGACAGCAGAGATCCAGGAGTACATGGAAGGATTTGCTTACAAGTCGTGTGATTGAGGCCTAAAAGGGGCTTTCTGGGCTAACATTATTCATGACCTCTCCTGAATAGATCCTCAAGATCTGCTCAGTAGGGTCCATCATTCAGTATCCCAAGGATCAGCCATTCCCTGCAGCCGCAGGCACCAGAGCGACCAGTAGAACAGAGCTGGAAGTACAGCTCCGTTCAAAGTGTAGAGGTCATGCCGGGTTACTACAACATTTAATTGAAGGATAGGTCATTTATATTGAAAACCCCTTTAAAGGATCAATCTAGGTAAAACTGATGTCTGGCAAGATGTACCAAATCTATTACACAGCATGAGGCTCTAAGACACAATGAAGACCCCTTTAAAAGAATAATCTACAACATAAAACTGATTCAATGAGGGGATTTATCAGGCAGAAGAGGCAACCAATTTATCTTAGATCCTCACGCTGTGAGATAATCTAGATATTTTTCTCCTCCTTACACCACCTCTTGGTTAGTTTAGTGTAGACCATTCTTTTGTGCCAAAATATTGGTGCCGTATGGCACATTTTAAGCCATGCCCCTGTTTCTAAGCCATGGCTCTTTTCCTAGACACTTTTCAAAACTTTCTAGTAATGTGCAGAAAGTGTCTACAACATATCCTAAATTAGACTCAAGGCGCATATCCAGTTTTTTTGTGCAAACTGTCATGCAGTTAGCTTAGCAGATGAAGAGCCTGAGGGGGTGGTCCATGACTTTTCTATTCTTTAAATCTCTTTGTCATGCATCTCCCCTCATATCCTTTAATAGGCATAGCACTAGTGTCCCAGGTTTATAGGAAAGCCGAGTGGTGTGGTGTGGCCTCAACAGTCTTTGTGTGTGTCACGATGCTCCTTCTTGGATACCGTCACTCCCCGGGGCTTGGCTCCGAAGCAATAAAGGCGTTGCATAATGGTGGAGGTGGAGAATAAATTGAGTCCAGACCTTTATAAAGTTCAACAGCTTTACTTGAGTAAACTTGCATCCAGAAAATATTCAGCATTTCTCTTGGTTCAAGCAGGTTTTGGTATAACTGACAGGCAAACTTGAGTATTCTGTTTTCTCTCTCTGCTGTGCTAAACTTAGCTCTATTCTGGCAGCTGGACTTTTGGTCTGTTCTCTATCTGTGGAGTGGGGTGCCTTTGGCTGTTGACCCCCTCGCGACACCCTTCATAGTTAAATCTGTAAGGAGTCGAGGTGCTCTATGAGCTGCTTTCCTCTGTAGAGACTCCTTATGCAACAGGGGGGCCTCCTCTAGCTGCTACATCATAGAACCTCTGCATCTGACACTGCCCTGGCTTAGACTGACTAGACACTTCCTGCTGCCCCCCCCCCCTTGGCAGGAAATCGGACTAGCCCACTTTGCCCAAAAGGGGGAGAGTGGAATGTTGAGTTCCATTATATCTAAAGATTTCTCTACCATATATCTGCTGCCACCAGCACATTACATGTACAATACAGTTTCATAACAACATTAGGGATGCACAATGTAGGAGGACCTGGAACAAATACATAGATGACATTATTGGTAGCAATCAAACACAGTAGCAGGGTGAAGAAATGGTAATACCACTGGGGTATTACACAGTGTATCACTTTTATCTGAAGTTTTCTGTTCTCTCATGTGTTGGCTAGAACCAGAGCTGTAACTCTGAAGCTCCTGAGTCCAATGGTGCCTTCTTATGGGGCAGAGGGACATTTGGACAGTGTTCCCACTAATCTGTGTCTGCTAGAAAAAAAGCATAACAATGAGAATCAACAGGGCCAGTATAGGTAACTTCCACACTTTTTTCCCCCCTTTTTCCCTTTTTTTTGGGGGTGGGTGGTGGTGGTGGATTTTTTTTTAGTCACAACATTTTACTTTATTTTTCAGAAGTTTCTTTCCTATAGAGAAGTCTATAGGAAAATGTCTGGAAAAAATGCCACATTCAGAGCCTGGTGCATTTGGCAAATGACCTTTAGGAAAAAAAGGGCAGCAAACTCTCTCAAAATGCCACTATCAAAAATAATAATAATAAAAATTAACAAAAAACATAATCTTCTTAAAAAATAACCTACGTGCGCAACCACCCTCGCAAATTAGACTTTCTGCGTGATTTGGAGCTTTTAACCCTAGAAGTGCACAGGGAACAGTGCTTTTCAATCCGTTAGGCAACTGTGTTGAGAATGCTACATCTACACTCCCTATAGCTATAGCCCCTGGCCAAAAACTAATAATTTCAATTCCCGGAACACAAGCAATCTCTGGAGCCAAGGCAGTGAATTTCTAAATGTGCTTCACTTTTAGAATGTCAGGAGAGATGTAAGCTCTAAAAACAGAGAGGAAATCTCTTCAAATAATGCTGAGACCTGTCCCCTTGGAATACTTACACAGCATCTGTTTCTGACATAGAATGGATGAAAAGTTTACTGGCTAATAATGTGGTGGAAGGAAGTAAACAAAGTTTTGATTCCTTTCAGACTGTACATGAGGTAAACTAAGATGCACAGATGCACTTAAAGGGGTTGGCTCATCTGACACAATGGTGGTGTATTGTTAAGATATGCCATCAATGTCACACAGGTGAGGGTACCACCTCTGGTACACACTTCTATCTCCTCAGCATGGCCCTGAAGGGAAAGAACAGCTGCACATGCATAGCCACCCTCTGTTCACTGCTATGGGAGTTCCAAAAATAACGAAGAGCAGGCCCGACAATTTCCAGGGGTCCCATATCAGCTGTGCTTGCAAAGTGCACTCTCCATTCACTGCGATGGGACCTCTGAAATGAGCCATTTGTTCGGCTGTTTTTGGAACTCCCATAACAATGAATGGAGAACAAGCCACACCTTCACTTTGGGGGCCCAGTTCTGGAGACAGAAGGGGTGTTTCGGAGGTGGGGCCTGCACCTATCTGACATTGATGGCATGTGAGATGAGTCAACTCCTTTAAAGGAGGTTTTCCTGGTGGAGATTTTTTTATTTTTTTAAGAAAATGCCAAAATAACTTCTGGCACTGCTCCTGTCCCCATTGCACTCCACTTTCTGCTTGACACACAGGACATGGCTAGAAAAGCCCGCTCAGCCAATCACTGGTAGCAGAGGTGATGACCTCAACCAGTGATAGAAGAGAGTAAGACTAAATGTCAGATTGCACAGGTTTTTCTTTGCAGTTTGTTACCACGGAATTACATAGGTCTGCAGAGGAACTGTGAACATACAGGCCCAAGTAGTAAGAATCAGCCAATTTTGCCTAAATGGCAACAGGATTGCAGAACTAGAGAGAAACAGCAACTGCAGTGAGTCCAGGAGTTCACTGCACATGGTTTAAGTTATAAACCATGAGGGGCAAGAGGGCAAGAATAAAGGGTGAGAAAGTCCAATTTACTTTGGACTGAGATGCTTTGGGGACTTGTAAAATTAAACTCAGTCTTTCCAGGTTGCATGCACAAATTTCCCATGGCTGTATATGGGGCTATAGGCCATACAATAAATGCTTCTCTGAGCTTCTTCCAAATAAATCCAAGCAACTTCCCAAATCAACCAACGGGGACAAATTCTCTCTATCTATATTTCTGCAATGCCTGACAGTGGGGTGCAGTCCTCAAACGGATGGCCAGTCCATCTCAGTAATGTGGTGGGCGCTGGAAGCAATATAACTCAAACCATGTGCAGTGAAGTCTACAACTGTAAACATGCGTTACCTTTCACTGACTTTGTTGTCCATGCACTTTTCCTCTTATAATGGTCCTCAACCTTCTGCAAAATTCAGTGTTTTTTCTTTCAAAGGTTGGCATCAGTTTTCGGTCACTTTTCCAGTTTCTCTCAGCTTGCAGGGCTGTTGTAATCCTGTCAGCTACATCTCTCTGACGCCAGCTACTCAAAACTAGCTGCTCACTCTCCGGCTGCTAGCTGAACACTCTACACTATACCTCTTAACTCAGAGGAATGGGGCAGCCCATACCTAGTAACCCAGTCCAGTGCAGGAAAAATTAACTATTTCTCTCATATCAAAGGAAAATACATAAATTGCAGCCGCACACCGCTACCAGATAAAGCACAAAATGCCACAGTGATAGAATATTCCAAAGCTCATGCTATGCTTGTTTAATAAATTAGAGACTCTTGGCAAATACATTTTGTACAAAATTATCTGAGCCCATTCACCACAATCGTCAAGGTGGTCTCTGCAGAATGGGAACCTAACACTTTGTCCTACCTGTTACGTGCCAGTCTTGGCTTCCATATAATCAGGGGGTGTTTTGTTCCACATGCATGTAATGTCCACTTGCCTTTTGCCATTTCTGGTACTACAAAGGCCTCCCCTAGTTCAGGAGTGTAGACACTAACATGCATGCCGAATCACTCGGCTTTATAGTTGCACTGATTAAAAACCACCTGTGGGGCAAATGGGCTGGAAGCCAAGACTGGCACGTAACAGGTAGGACAAAGTGTTAGGTTCCCATTCTGCAGAGACCACCTTGACGATTGTGGTGAATGTGCTCAGATAATTTTGTACAAAATGTATTTGCCAAGAGTCTCTAATTTATTAAACAAGCATAGCATGAGCTTTGGAATATTCTATCACTATGGCATTTTGTGCTTTATCTGGTAGCGGTGTGCGGCTGCAATTTATGTATTTTCCTTTGACATGTATTTAGCCATAGCAACCAGCACCTGCACTCTGGGATGTGCTGACTGAAATTTCCTTTTTTTTTTTCTTTGTATATTTCTCTCATATGCAGCCTGTGAGACACAATATACACAGTTAAATGGGGTTTCCAAGATTTTAATACTGATGATCAGCTATTTTAGAAGGCAGCAGCACTGTGGCCTTCTTTCATCTTTTCCTAGGCCAGTAATGACACATTCATCAGTCACATAGCCTAGGGGTAGCTCAGCCCCATAGAAGTGAATGGGGCTGAGCGCGATACTAAGCACACTCGCTATGCAGTGTACTGCTCTGTGCTGGGTGAACAGAGAGAAGACTGCAATGCTACTCAAACAGTTGAACAGCAGTGGTCCTGGGTGTTGGACCCCCCACTGATCAGATACTGATGACCAATCCTGAGGATAGGTCATCAGTTGTGAAGTCTTGGAAAACCCTTTTAAGTCACAGTAACCCTTTTGCAAAGAACCACAGTACAGAACCATAGTACATTGTAGCATTAACCCATTAGCAGTGAACCACCGGGTCACTACACATCTATACCCTGTCCTGTAAACTTTCTGACAGCTTTAGAGGTGGGGACACAAAGGATGGCATTATTTGATTATTCCATCTCTCTGTCAGCCATCCATATTACTTATTGTTACTTTGACTGTAGCAACCCTCCTCCTCCGCTTTAATAACTGCAGTGGGAAGTAGATGTCAGAGGGAACAAAAATAGACTCCTCTGGCACCTGCTCAACCCCACTGATTAGTTTTTTTGTCTGTTACCATGGAAATACATAGATCTCCATGAGAACTGTGTGTGGACATAGATCAATAGTGTATTTTTAATCAAGACAAATTTAAAGGGTGTTTACATTTTTTAATTTTTTTTAAATTTTATATGCACTGACTCGATAAAATGTTACAAAGGTGTATTCAGAAAAAAAAGACAAAGCTTACAATGTAGTTTGAGTAAAGTTTTAATAATTAAGAAAGTGAACATGATATAATTAAATCTTCATTTTCACCCCATTGTCTCAAAATAAAACAGCTTTATGTATGAGCGTTTCCATTGAGACTAATAAAATTCATTCTGCCTAATCACCAGCAGTAGAGACTTATAATCACATATCAATTAGGCCTATTTACAAATGGAGCAATAATTGTGCATTTCTCATTTGGGAGAAGGAAAATAATAACATTCAGGATTCATTTTTCATTGGTGACAGCTATTATATATCCATAAAATAAAATAAAAAATGATTACTTATTTTCATTCCTGTCTCAATTTACTTACAAAAAGGAATATTGAGAAAATAAATATTTGTAATAATTATTATTTTGATGTTGTATATTTAAATTTTAATTCAAAACATTTTGTGGGAACAATTTATTTCTTTGATAACCATTAACTACCCACACCAAGAAAGATGAAATATTCATGTATATATAAAGTGATGCAGATGTTGAAAAAGAGGTAAAAAACAACAATGACAATTTATATTTAAAAAAAAAAGAACGGCATATAAAAAACAAAAAGATATCACGAAAATTAATTATACGTCCACATGATCTGACTAGTCATAAAATCCACTTCAAGACATATACTGGATTTTCCTACATTTGGCCTATTCTTAAAGGGATTCTCTGGTTTCACAATACCTGCCCAGAGGTACCTCAAACACTGTATATCTTTGCCCCATATACAGTTTTTCATGACAGCCATTTCCTCAGCATCACTGCATCCTGTTTTCATGCAGAACTTCCTGTTTTCCTCAGCTTCCTGTTGGGTTTCTAACAAAATCCAACATGCTTTGCTCCACCTGCCACACTGTTACCTCTGCAGTCACATCCCCTACAAACTCCCCTCTCCATATTAGCTAGACAACAGCAAATCCTGTGAACCAATGCTGGTATTGGTTAGAAAACCCAACAGAAGGCAGACAAAATCAAAAAGTTCTGGATGTAAATATCCTGCCAGGATGCAATGACTCTGAGAACAGGGGAAGAAAACTGCTGACCTACAAATAAAAAAAAAGAAAACATAATGCAATAACTATATACTAACTATATTCACTATAGAAATAAATATGGGGTACTTGGCAAATGTGATCAAAATCATTCGTGCCCATCTACCTGACCTCATTTTAGATGGGACCCAATTCTATAGTAACTCCTCTTTCTGTGCCAACTGGCCTGGAATGATTCCAGAGAGATCAGGCTCCAGCTATATACTGCACTAATTAAAAGCAGCCTGTGGAAAATATGGTGTGGTTAGGAGTGCATGACCAAAATGGAGGCAGCCCTACTTCCAAATGCATACTGCAAAAAAAAACAAAAACAAAAAAAAAAAACCCCACAAAGGTATTTAGTACATGCAGTAAATCAATTGAAATAACTTCACAAGTGGGCGTCATCATGGATGAGTTGGTTTTTTCTAACCAAAACAGCATGCTGTGGACCTGCCACACTGTTCCCAAGCAGTAGTCATGTCCACACCTGCCATCTCCATGTTAGTTAGGCAGAGCAAGCACTGAGAAACATTACAGAGGAATGTATGATGGGTGTGGCCAGGAAACGGAGCAGGAAGCTGGTGAAAACAGGAAGTTCTGCATGTAAACATCCTGCCAAGATGCACTAATGCTGAGAACAGAGAAGGGAAAATGCTGAAAAGAAAAACAGGAATATGGGGTAAAAACTGCAGTGTTTGGGATACCTCTTGACAGATAAAAAAATTAATTATAAAATTGGAGAATCCCTTTAAACCAGAGATGCTCAACCTACAGCCCTCCAGCTGTTGTAAAACTACAACTCCCATCATTACCAGTTGTAATTTTTCAACAGCTGGAGGGCTGCAGGTTGAGCGTCCCTGCTTTAAACTAACCATATGCATCAGATCAACATTAGATCAATGTCAGCAGAATCCACCAATTTCAGCAAATAGACTGTATGTGGGTGTCTCAACTTTCCCCCAACAACAGATCTCAAAAGAAGGAAGAACTGAGCTATTGGATTTCAACATTCCTTCTCAGGAGAGATAAGCTACAACCATAGCTTATTACCGTCTCACCATTTTGAACACATGAAAGCTGAGAACAGCCCATCATACACATATATGGGGTTGAGGAAAGAATATTTGTAAGCTGTATAAGCTAATAGGTTGGCTTACTCAGTTGACTATCCCAGTTATGTCTTTTAACCCCTTGAGTCCGAGTGTCATATGTATGTCAGAAAGAGGGGTTTTAAATACGGTGCACGTTTCAAACAGCATAATTTCGGGGTTAAAGTCTGTGACAGGCAGTAACGCCGATCACAGACATTTAACCCTATAGATGTCATGGTCAAATGTGACCACAGCATCTAAATGTGTGAAAATTGGAAGCACGGGCTTCGGGGTTAGGAACCGCTCCTCTATGCGGTGATCAGGAGAGCCGTTCATTTGATCTGATTCAGAACTGTATTTCCTATGGAAGTCTGCAGGTAGCAGGGCTACATTGGATAAAAGCAAATGGAGCTTAGATTGTAGTTCAAGATCATATACTCTAGTCTCCTTTAAAAAAAAGTTTTAAAAAAATTATTTAACCCTTCCCAACCAGCACCATAATAGTAAGGCGGCTGGCCCGGTCTTTAAAGATGGCGTCCACTCCTGAGCAGAGCCAGGAGTGTTTCTTATAGCAGACACCCTCGGCTAATGTCCGCAACCGGCAGTAATGCCGATTATGACATTTAACCCCATTAGATGCCGTGGTGAATCTGAGCGTGCGAAACACCCATGCGTCAAACAGCGAAACGGAAAAAAGAATCAAAATGGCTGATTCGCTGTTTTTGGTCGCTTCATTTTCTACAAAACAATTAAATAAAAAGGGATCAAAAAGTCCTACACACCCCAAAATGGTATCAATGAAAAGTTCAGATCACCCCGCATACAGCTCTGTACAGTTAATTACAAAAACGTTATATGGCGATGAAAACATTTTACAGATTTTTTTCAACTTTATTATTTTATCAAAACGCAAGAAAAACTACATAATGCAAGCTTATTTTAATCTGTGTAAGTATAAAGCTGTAGCCTGCTCTCCCTGCACCCACTGGAAGCCTTTTGGCACCAGGAGAGGTATAGAGTGGGACTCTCATTGCATTCAGTGGTAGCCATCTGGCACCAGGTTGGGTATAGAGTGGGCTCAGCATGCATGTTGGAACCTGTACTCCCTGAATTTTATGGTGGCCATTATGCCACATAACAGGTAGGAATTAGTGTTAGGTTCCCGTCTTACAGAAATCGTCTTGATGTATGGCAGACAGGCCCAAATAATTCTGTACAAAATAGATTTGCCAAGAATCTCAAATTCACTAAATAAGCATAGCATTAGCACCAGAATATTTTCTATTACTGTGGCATTTTTTGTACTTTATTTGGTTTGCAGAGTGCTGTTGCATTGTATTTTGTTTCCTTTGTGTATTTAGCCATGGCACGTGCAGCTACACACTGGGATGTGCCTACTGACCCCCTTTATCTCGGAGCAGGGACACGGCTGGTGTCCTCGTCTCCATGGGAACTAGGGGGCAGGGAGTACCCAACAGCGTTCGCTTCCTGGAGCAGCCGGTGTGCGCCCGACCCTTCATGACATACAGGCAGGACAGGTGACCGCAGGCATGGGTGGGCTGGCACTCACCTGTGGTGATTCAGTATTGGGGTCATGTGATGCTGGCCATGTCACATGACCCACCTGTGGGCCTATTTAACAGGCAACCTGCTGGCCACAGGTTGCCTGTGATTGGTCCATTTACCTTCACCCGCGCTTTTGAATACCACTGCGACTACTGTGTTTGACCTCGGCTGTGTTTGACCTCATCCTTGTGTTACCCCCTTGTACTATGCTACTTCTCGACTTCTGACCTCGGCTCGTGTTTTGACTCTGCTCCTGCTTCATTCCTCAGTATTAACGTGACTTCCTGGTTTTGACTTCGGGTTGGCGATATTCTCATATTGTGTATTCTGTCTTTGTCTATTGTTTTCTCCTGTTGTTCCCCTTCCTGTATACCCCAGCATGTACCTAGGCTAGGGACTGCAGTCCAGGTGTACACCGTCACCTAGGATGGACTGTGCAAGTAGGCAGGGTCAGTGGTGAGGTTGAGCTCAGGGCTGCACTTATCACTGAATTGTGACAGAACTATTAAAAAATAAAAATATTTATCTAATAAGGCAAATGGCATAACATAAAAAAGGCCCCTTTTTGTCATTACATCACTTACCAAAAAAAATGAACAAAATGAGATCAAAAAGTCCCCCCTAAAATGAGCCCCCACACAGCTCCATAGATGTAACTACAGATGTAGCTAAACTAAAAGTGACTCTGATAACACGTTGCAGTGTTATCTCGGTTATCTCGTGACAAAAGCCATTGGAGTCATGAGATAAGGAGTTTAATAGGCCACGCAATGCTCCTCTAGAAGGCTTCTCAATCATTTAAGACAGTTCTCTCTGCTCTGCACTGATGAGGGGCAATCACCCTGAAACAGCTTTCTGGAGAAATGGTACTGACTTAGCTATTATGCAAGTTATGCCTCAAGGCCTTTTTAAGAGGTCAAGCATTGACTTATTGGATAGGTACCTTACATCTGGTAGCATCAAAGGCTCAACTTTCTTTTCTTTCCAGAAGAACGGATTTGCATATTTTTTCCTTAGAGACCCAGAGCATTGCCTGGTCTGTAAGACTCCTTATATCTACTAGATGCTCTCCATAAGGAGAAATAGTTTCTCCCTGAATAGGGGCAACTATCACATAAAGAAAGAAGGTCTATGGAATTTTCATTGCTATATGTTCCAAATCTACAGTAGAGAAATTTAACAAGGTTGCATGGTATTAGAAAAACATGGGGGGGGGGGGTTCATTGATTAAGACCGGCATTTTAGACGCTGGTTTTAATAATCCCTAAATCTGGTGGTGGATCACTAAAGTTGCTTCTTGTTTCTCGACATGAAGTGCAGATTCTTATGGTGGGATTTTACAATCTGACATTGTGCTTTTATTGTTCGTCTTACAAATGATTGCCCCACAGAGAGCAGGTAATTCACAACACTAAGAAATAATACTACCTAGTGGAGTCTATTCATTCATTATTATCTGATAGAATACGGGTATACGGGCGTAATTTATCCTGGCATTCATTTTCTCAATTGATGGAAACAAAGGCGCAAGCGTTCATTGTTTTCCTGTTTATGGCTGTTGTATATTAGCTTTGAAATTATGTATTGTTGTGGGATACAATAGAAGCGTAAATCTTGTAAAATCTCATAATTTAAAATCACAGAGGAAATACATATTATCATCATTCTTGATGATAATGTACTTAATAAAAATATTGCTAATAGTAAATGTAATGTGAACTAGTTAAAGGAAAAAATATCAATTTTAAAGGAGTTGTCCAATTATGTATGACAAATTATCCCGTTTCCACAGGGGTTGGGCCCTCCCCAAACACTAGAATGGAGCCCTGTGCTCCCCATTTCAATGGGCGGTGGTCAGTCATACAAACTGCCAACCTATTTAGCTGTATGGCAGAGAAAGCTGATTGCTTGTACTCACATAATTGTGCTGTTCCATTCAAACGGGAAGCACACACTCCTTTTCTCGTGATCAGAAGGGGCACCAGAGGTCGGACCACTGCCAATTAGACATATCCCCTACTCTGTGGATAGGGGATATTGTCAGAATGGAATAACCCATTTAAAGTGGGGGATCCTATTCTCCTCCTTCACCCCTCTTTCCCAATTATACTAACCTTATGAACTTGCTAGTGGTTTAAGGATTAGTTATAATATTCATGTAACATGAGGGCACTGAATAGCTTACAGGTTAAAACCTAGTGTGGTCTAGGGTGATGAAGGGGTCTCTCTCTCTCAATCTCCCTTTTTTAAAAAAAAAACATTTGCCTGGAAATTCTGATTCTAACAAATCAGAATTCTTTAAAACATTTCTTAACATGCAATCTCCACTACCTTATATTATTTTGTTTATTGTTATATGATATAGGGTAGTGAATAATGGTGGTCTAGGACAGGTCATTTTACATATATTTGAATGTTACCATTACTGCAAATACTGTATTACCAGACCCATGTTAGTGAATGTGTTTTACTGCAAAAACTGCATCTACTATGCCTGTTTTTTCTGAAAATCTTGTATTACTGCAAGATACCATTCAGTTACAGCAAAAGCATTTTACTGCACTATGCCTGTGTTATTGAACACATTTTACAGCAAAAACTGCATTACTATACCTGTGTTAGTGAACGCGTTTTACTGCAAAAGCTGCATTATTATACTTGTTTTACTGAACGTGTCCTATTACTTCAAGATAACTTTCAGTTACAGAAAAAGTATTTTACTACAAAAACTGCATTACTAGACCCATGTTAGGCCGAGTTCACATCACCGTTTAGCTTTCCGTTCTTCTGATCTGTCAGAAGAAGAGAGAGGGAAAAGAAAAACAGGATGCAGTAAAAAATCAGTGACGGGGAAAAAAAGTCCTGCATCCAGTACTTTTGTTTCCGTCTAAAAAAAACGGATCACTGATGGAAATGGCTCAAACGGATGACAACTGATGTAACAGGATCCGTTTTTTTACTGGATCCTATAAAAAAACAGATCAGTTGCAATCCTATGCATAAAGTATAAACAAAAAAAGTCCAGAATAGGATGGCACTATTAAAAAAATGCGTGTGTATATATATTGGACTCTTCTGTGACTCTTCTGCGACCTGGGTGCTGTTTCATGAACCACAGTGGTGCTCTACACAATACACCGTAAAGCAATATACCACTCAAAAATTAGAAAAGAAAAACTGTGTGGCACTCGCCATAAGTAGTCCAAAGTTTATTTGAGGCAAAATCATTTACATACAGCGATAAACTGGGGCAGACAGCATAAAATCACCCATCAGGGCCTTCGTGATGGCCATTTCGCGCTCATGCCGCGCTTCCTCAAGCCAATTGCGTCACCAAAACTGCGACGTCTCGCCCTTTATGACCCTGTCTCTGAAATAGCGCATGCGTACAAAAAATGCGTACGAATCTAAACAAGCCTACGCAAACGTACGCAAAATGCTTAAATCAGAGACAGTGTACACAATATATAAAACATACATAAAGAACACAACAAATTATTACTCTCCTAAAAATACACTGAGATCATTCTTGTCATTTAATCCTAATGGTCCAAGGGCTTCAGAGCGAATTATCCATCTCGACTCTCTCCTCAATAAATTCAAGTGTCTGTCTCCACCTTGTATTTGCGGTGGAGCAGTTTCGAGTCCGACAAATTTCATCGACCTTGGGTTCCCCCCATGTTTAGTTCTAATGTGACTTATTAAATGTGGGCAACGTCTTCCTGTCGTAATAGATGAAAAGTGTTCGTTAAACCTTTCGTACAGACATCTAATCGTCTTCCCAATGTACAGTCATGGCCAAAAGTTTTGAGAATGATACAAATATTAATTTTTACAAAGTCTACTGCTTCAGTTTTTATAATGGCAATTTGCATATACTCCAGAATGTTATAAAGAGTGATCAGCTTAACAGCAATTACTTGCAAAGTCAATATTTGCCTAGAAAATGAACTTTATCCCCCAAAACACATTTCAACATCATTGCAGCCCTGCCTTAAAAGGACCAGCTAACATCGTTTCAGTGATTGCTCCATTAACACAGGTGTGGGTGTTGATGAGGACAGGGCTGGAGATCAATCTGTCATGATTAAGTAAGAATGACACCATTGGACACTTTAAAAGGAGGCTGGTGCTTGGCATCATTGTTTCTCTTCTGTTAACCATGGTTATCTCTCAAGAAACACGTGCAGTCATCATTGCACTGCACAAAAATGGCCTAACAGGGAAGAGTATCGCAGCTAGAAAGATTGCACCTCAGTCAACAATCTATCGCATCATCAAGAACTTCAAGGAGAGAGGTTCCATTGTTGCCAAAAAGGCTCCAGGGCGCCCCAAGAAAGACCAGCAAGCGCCAGGACCGTCTCTTAAAAGTGTTTCAGCTGCGGGATCGGGCTACCAGCAGTGCAGAGCTTGCTCAGGAATGGCAGCAGGCAGGTGTGAGTGCATCTGCACGCACTGTGAGGTGGAGACTCTTGGAGCAAGGCCTGGACTCAAGGAGGGCAGCAAAGAAGCCACTTCTCTCCAGAAAAAACATCAGGGACAGACTGATATTCTGCAAAAGGTACAGGGAGTGGACTGCTGAGGACTGGGGTAAAGTCATTTTCTCTGATGAATCCCCTTTTCAATTGTTTGGGACATCTGGAAAACAGCTTATTCGGAGAAGACGAGGTGAGCGCTACCACCAGTCTTGTCTCATGCCAACTGTAAAGCATCCTGAAACCATTCATGTGTGGGGTTGCTTCTCAGCCAAGGGAATCGGCTCTCTCACAGTCTTGCCTAAAAACACAGCCATGAATAAAGAATGGTACCAGAATGTCCTCCGAGAGCAACTTCTCCCAACCGTCCAAGAGCAGTTTGGCGATCAACAATGCCTTTTCCAGCATGATGGAGCACCTTGCCATAAAGCAAAGGTGATAACTAAATGGCTCAGGGAACAAAACATAGAGATTTTGGGTCCATGGCCTGGAAACTCCCCAGATCTTAATCCCATTGAGAACTTGTGGTCAATCATCAAGAGACGGGTGGACAAACAAAAACCTACAAATTCTGACAAAATGCAAGCATTGATTGTGCAAGAATGGACTGCTATCAGTCAGGGTTTGGTCCAGAAGTTGATTGAGAGCATGCCAGGGAGAATTGCAGAGATCCTGAAGAGGAAGGGTCAACACTGCAAATATTGACTTGCTGCATTAACTCATTCTAACTGTTAATATAAGCTTTTGTTACTCATAATATGATTGCAATTATATTTCTGTATGTGATAAAAACATCTGACAAACACACATAAAAACCAGAGGGCAGCAGATCATGTGAAAATATAACATTTGTGTCATTCTCAAAACTTTTGGCCATGGCTGTAAAATCTACCGCAATCACAGTATACCAAGTAAACCACAAATTTGGTTCTGCATGTGATTAACTCCTTCACTATGTTCTATAGCGCATACTTTTATATATGTCTTTTGACCGTTATATGTACCGAAGGCACAATTTCCACATTTGTGGTTCCCAATTGGTATACCGCTTCTTAGCCAGTTCTCTGTCCTATCATCCCTAAATCTGCTTCTAACCAATTTACTCCTCAAAGTTTGGGTTTTTCTGAATGATATTAAGGGGGTCTAGGCAATTAGTTCTTTTAAGCTATCATCTCTTAAAAGAATCTCCCAATTATCCTTTATAATTTCCTTTATTTTTCCTGCCATGGGGCTAAATTTAAAATAAAAGGGCCATAGTTTTAAGCTATCTTTCTGCCTTCCATAGATCTTAGCTTTGTTGACCAATAGTTCTCCTCTCTGCATTTTTGACGCCTTATTTAGGGCTTTATTTAACATATCCGGCAAATAACCTCTATTGAGTAGTCTATTCTTGAGATCAAGAGCTTGTTTCTGAAAACCCGCTTCGGTACTATTAATCCTTCTTAGCCTAATAAATTGTCCATAAGGGACTGATTTTTTAACATATTTGATTTTTGTACATATAACGGTCAAAAGACATATATAAAAGTATGCGCTATAGAACACAGAGTGAAAGAGTTAATCACATGCAGAACCAAATTTGTGGTTTACTTGGTATACTGTGATTGCGGTAGATTTTACATTGGGAAGACGATTAGATGTCTGTATGAAAGGTTTCGCGGACACTTTTCGTCTATTGCGACAGGAAGAGGTTGCCCACATTTAATAAGTCACATTAGAACTGAGCATGGGGGGAACCCAAGGTTGATGAAATTTGTCGGACCCGAAACTGCTCCACCGCAAATACAAGGTGGAGACAGACACTTGAATTTATTGAGGAGAGAGTCAAGATGGATAATTCGCTCTGAAGCCCTTGGACCATTAGGATTAAATGACAAGAATGATCTCAGCGTATTTTTAGGAGAGTAATAATTTGTTGTGTTCTTTATGTATGTTTTATATATTGCGTACGCTGTCTCTGATTTAAGCATTTTGCGTACGTTTGAGTACATATGTTTAGATTCGTACGCATTTTTTGTATGCATGCGCTATTTCAGAGACAGGGTCATAAGTGATGCAGTTTTGATGCAGTTTTGGTGATGCAATTGGCTTAAGGAAGCGCGGCACGAGCGCGAAATGACCGTCGCCGATGCCCTGATGGGTGATTTTATGCTGTCCGCCCCAGTTTATCGCTGTATGTAAGTGATTTTGCCTCAAATAAACTTTGGACTACTTATGGTGAGTGCCACACAGTTTTTCTTTTCTAATTTTTGAGCAATCCTATGCAAAACTGATGTAACAGGATTTGTTTTTTTACTGGATACTGTTTTTTTTTTCTCTCTCTCTCTCTCTTCTTCTGATGGATCAGAAGAATGGAAACCTAATGTGAACGCACCCTAATTGAACAAGTCTTACTGTAAAACTGTATTAGACCACTTTCACACGGGCAAGATTTCCATTGCACCCGCACTGAATCCTGACCCATTCATTTCAATGGGGCTTTTCACATGAGCGGCGTTTTTCACGCATCAGTTCGCCGTTGCGTGAAAATCGCAGCATGTTCTATATTCTGCGTTTTTCACGCAGCCCTGGCCCCATTGAAGTGAATGGGTCTGCGTGAAATCCGTATTGCATCCGCACGCAAGTGCAGATGCAATGCGTGATTCACTGATGGTTGCTTAGAGCTGTTGTTTGTGAACATTCAGTTTTTTTATCACGCGCGTGAAAAACGCATCAAAACGCTTCGCACCCACGCGGAAAAAACAGAACGAACGTACGCAATCGCAGTAAAAACTGACTGCGATTGCGTGCGGATTTTCCGGAACGCATCTGGACTGAATCCATGACGCCCATGTGAAAGAGGCCTTACTATATCCATGTTAGTAAACATGTTTTACTGCAAAAACTGCATTATTATGATTGTAAACTGTCAATTCCAGTGTGCAGTGTATTTGTAGAAGATCACTAACATTTAATTACACCTCTGTCTTTAAATTACAGAAAAAACACTTGCAATGACTTTTCATGGTATAGGCCAATAAAATGTCTGGTAAACAGAAGAGTAGGAAAATGCCTCATCGGCTAAGAATGTGGGTAGTAGTGCAATCAGCAGTAGCAGCACCAGCAGTAGCAGCACCAGCCATCCACCCAGTAGTAGCAGTAGTAGTAGTAGCAGTAGGCCACAGTTCTCTCTGGCTTCCAAAAGGTGCCACATTATTATTGAGGGCAAAGAAGAAGAGATTGTGGGTAGGATGGCTCACTCCTTCCCTGAGTCACAGCAGAATGATGTTAAAGTCACTTCAGAGCCATGGGTCACAGTATTCCTCTTGTTCCTCTGCTTTGAAACCCCAGAAAAGCCTTTCAGTTGCATCATATCTGTTTTCACTTCCCCTTATTAGTGGGCCATCTTCTTTTTTCCTTAGAAAAAGCAACATGAATAGATATGCTGTTGCTGACAGTGGCCACTTCACACCATTGCCTGCCTACCATCATGTTCTTTACCATATGGCTTCTGCTGCTACCACCACTGCAGCTGGTACTCCCCGCTACTAATTCCCCAACAGCCACTTCCATTACTCCTACTCAGCGCTACTAGTACTTCTACCTCAACAGAGTTGCACACATATCTACTGCCTTGTCTTGTCCATGCAGTGCTGCTACTGCTGGCTGTACTATTTCTGCCAGCATTACCACTACACAACCTACCATGCTGCTCCCAAATAAGGGAGAATTTTTTTAGGCTTGTTCAACTTCAGAACAAGCCATTCGTTCTTTATGACATAACACTTATGTGTGTATAAATATGGGCAGGCATTCTGCCCCATGAATGGATATTTTTTG